>CM070479.1:51369523-51772023 GCA_036324585.1 Champsocephalus esox
AACTGCAGTAAGTACTTCACTGCAGTTTGGTCACATGTAGCCTTGAAACTGTTTGAAAGTCCTTCAGCTTATCTCATTCAGGAAAAGTCCTGCTAAAAGCCCAATTCAGAGTTATTTTCCCTTTCCATTAATTTGGCTGAACCGAGACAGGCGGTCACGGAGCAGATTGGAAACTCCAGTTTGTCCTCTTGATCCAGGTCCCATATGTCTGTAACGGTGTAAGAGGCATTATGGGACCTGCTGATTGGCAAGCAGCAGGTGGTAAACTGGCTTCATCTTGGTCACGTCCTGCCAAGAATAAGAATTAGCAATACTGTCATTACCTTGATGAACACACACATTCTTTTTAAGAACAAACATGTTTTGCATTCAAAATAGTAATAGTACAATTACAAAAGTATTAGCTTCAAAATATACCTAAGGACCAAAATGTACTCTGTATATGCAGATTGGTCCATTTCAGAATAATATATATGATGTGTTTTATAATGATTGATCATGAAAGTGTTCTCAAAGCTGTGAAGGTGCAGCTAGTCTGAAGTACTTTGTAGACTGCAGGGTAGCTGGTGAAGGTGCAGCTAGTCTGAAGTACTTTGTAGACTGCAGGGTAGCTGTGGATTTACTCCAGGTGGAACTAAAGTCTGATTTAACACTTGATTACTTTGCACCACTGGCTCTAGCGTTACACTTCCTGCACTCTCTAATTTTGGGAGAACATTTAAAACTGAAAGAACTTGTAAAGGTTTTAAAAAGGTCAATCTTTTTAAAAGTTTGGCTTTGGCCGTTTTTAGAAGTTAAAATGGTTTGAGGTTTTCTTCACTATTTATATTAGACATTTAGGCTACAGTTTTTCTCACGGTGCTGCAGTTGAATGTTAGCTAACTGCAGGGAAGTGCGTTTGGGCTTTGACTGCTCCTGTTAATCTCCTCCACACTTGCTCTCTGACCTCCTCATCCTTCCTTACCTTTCACTTCAGTTTTCCCTCTCTCACACACAAACACACCTTACCTTCCCTCAGTGTCGCTGACTGTTTGGGGACCTTTCATATCAGCAGGAAGTCTCCTAGAGTAGCCTATGTTGCATATTTCATATACACAATATATTCAAACAAGCATGTAAACATTTTTATTGGAGATTTTTTTTCCAGTTTTAGCTGTACAGAACGGTACATGTCCCTATTCTCAAATACCCCAGCTTATTAATTGAGCTGCTCTTTACCTCAAGTGGAAACCATACACCGAGTCTAATACGATTCTTATAAGGCAAAAACGTGTGGAAATTGTTTATTCACTTTCTATCTCGCTAGCGAATGCCAACGACCTTGATGGAAACATGGGGTGATAACAATTGCTAGCCTTGGCGCTGTCGCTCAGCAGTGATGAATAATGGGAGGCATACAATCACAGAGGAGACATGGAAGGGCCGACACAAGAGGAGACAAAGAAGTGGGAAATATCAGTGTGGTTTTGGAAAGCGGGGTAGAGTAAAAACAGACACTCCGGCAGATTATGGTGCTTGTAGTGAAGACACAGAAGACAGACATTAGACACAATGGCTGGCACATTTCCTCTTGCTTTTGTTCAGTAGCCTATCTGTAAAGTGGCACCAACCTGACAGATCATCCGCAAAACACCTCACCCTCCAATCCTCTCACAACCAAACACCTGGGTTTCTGAGTCGTACGTTGTAAACAAAGCTTGGACCTGCAGAACAGCTCCATTTATCATGGGGAGCCGTGGGGACAGGCTTGTGATCAGTGTGTTGAAAAAGCGTCTTTCTCTCTCACACACTTCATTATGACTCACAGGCTCTACACATGCAGTCACATGTACCCTTAATATGCACAGTGGGCTATTGTTAACTAATGCTTACTTCCATTATTGTCCTGATCTATCGTAAGGTGCCAGGTGCCAGTTTGTGTTCTTCATGTATTATCATTCATCCAAGTCAAAGCAACTAATTTTCCCCCCAAAAATATGTATCTGATTGGAAGAATACATTTTACAGTACTTACTACGGTCGGTGGCCCAAATCACTTCGAATAGGAGAAACGCACTGCACTTTCAAAACACAAATGAAGAAAGATCATTGACAACTTGATGAAACATGAGCAGCATTAACTAAAAATGCTGCATAAACTTAACGCTGATAATGTTTCAATCAGGAGAGACGTGATGTATGAAATACATGTTTATTAACGGACACATATGAAGGAATAATGATTGACAGTTTACAACAAGTAAATGATGTTTGGCGATTAGGCCCCGGTTAGCAGGATGATCATTCAGGAGGGAAAAAACGCTCCGATGAACCCCCAAAAGAAGTGAAGTATGAAGTACTGAGATGTGAAGCATTTATTACCTTACGGGCTGACTGAGGAGATCTATGGATGAAAAGAGAGATTAACGCGGGGATATGATGAGAATGCCGGAGTCAATGCCGGGCTTAAGTAGCCTACTAATACATCGTAAGATGCAGACCCTGCCGATCAGTGCCGATCAGTGCCGGGCGTTGCGGGGTTAAACATGACGCAGACCCACTGGCCGCAACCTGCATTCCCAGGGTTAAACATAACGCAGACCCGGAGGTCACAACCTGACGTGTAGGGTTAAACATAACGCAGACCCGGAGGTCACAACCTGACGTGTAGGGTTAAACATAACGCAGACCCGGAGGTCACAACCTGACGTGCGGGGTTAAACGTGAACGCGGACCCGGAGGTCACAACCTGACGTGCGGGGTTAAACGTGAACGCGGACCCGGAGGTCACAACCTGACGTGCGGGGTTAAATGTGAACGCGGACCCGGAGGTCACAACCTGACGTGTAGGGTTAAACATAACGCAGACCCGGAGGTCACAACCTGACGTGCGGGGTTAAACGTGAACGCGGACCCGGAGGTCACAACCTGACGTGCGGGGTTAAACGTGAACGCGGACCCGGAGGTCACAACCTGACGTGCGGGGTTAAATGTGAACGCGGACCCGGAGGTCACAACCTGACGTGTAGGGTTAAACATAACGCAGACCCGGAGGTCACAACCTGACGTGCGGGTTAAACGTGAACGCAGACCCGGAGGTCACAACCTGACGTGTAGGGTTAAACATAACGCAGACCCGGAGGTCACAACCTGACGTGTAGGGTTAAACATAACGCAGACCCGGAGGTCACAACCTGACGTGCGGGGTTAAACGTGAACGCGGACCCGGAGGTCACAACCTGACGTGCGGGGTTAAACGTGAACGCGGACCCGGAGGTCACAACCTGACGTGCGGGGTTAAATGTGAACGCGGACCCGGAGGTCACAACCTGACGTGTAGGGTTAAACATAACGCAGACCCGGAGGTCACAACCTGACGTCCGGGGTTAAACGTGAACGCGGACCCGGAGGTCACAACCTGACGTGTAGGGTTAAACATAACGCAGACCCGGAGGTCACAACCTGACGTGCGGGGTTAAACGTGAACGCGGACCCGGAGGTCACAACCTGACGTGTAGGGTTAAACATAACGCAGACCCGGAGGTCACAACCTGACGTGCGGGGTTAAACGTGAACGCGGACCCGGAGGTCGCGACCTGACGTGCAGGGTTGAACAGAACACAGACCCGGAGGTCGCGACCTGACGTGCAGCGTTAACATGAACACAGTGACACGTATACATGCTGACGTGCTATGAAACCACCACCACCAGTTATAGGCATAATTACTATTTGTAGTGTTTGAGAGACCTTGGATAGCCATCATGCACTGATGTCCGGGCGAATGTGGGATATGAAGGCGGAGGAGGACCACCGTCCGAGTTGCAGGGATGAGGGAGAAATGCCTTGATTGGCAGCAGAGGTGGCTGAGCGAAAGCCCTGATATGCTATTAAGACGCCACCACCAGTTATATGCATATTTACCATAGGTAAACTAAAGAGATCTTGGATTGGCAGCACGAGCCGATGTCCGGGCGAAGAGGGAGATGTAGACAAGTAATGCACAAGAGCTGTTAGCTGGAGTACAGTGATCAGTGTTGGGCAAGTTACTTCCAAAATGTAATATATTACATATTTCATATTACTCTCTCTTGAAAGTAATAAGTTACATTACAAAATTACTGTCTCTGAAATGTAATGAGTTACACTACTTTAGTTACTTTTCTAGTTACTTTCACCAAAATAACCGCAAAAGAATGGCTAGGTATTTTAAATGCTAAAATTTAGTTTAGTGCAGCTCATTATACCTCCAGTGAAGGGCGATGTGGTATAGCATAACAACTGTGTAGGCCCTTAAGGCTACTAACAACTTGTATTACACGGGTTAGTTGAATACTCGATTCTGATTGTAAATTCTTAACATGTGACACGTTGTTAATCCAGCAGTACAGGCCACTGTCAAGGACTATAATGAAGGTTGCTAAGGAGGATCAGGAAAGAGAAAGGAAAAGAGGTTAAAAGACGGAGCGCTGGACGTCAGATAAATCACCAGAAGAAGGCGGAGAGGAAGTAAACAATAACAGGGCAGGGAATGGGCTCTGTAGTGTGTTTAGTATATGGCCATACAGGCCCGGTTCCAGAACAACATGACTCGGGGTGAATCTGAGATTACAGCAGTAGTAGGTTTACATGAGCAATTCAGTCAGACAACTCACGTGTTCCTTTAACATGTTTATCAGAAGCAGCATATAGTTGAGTTTGGCGACTAGGCTCGGGCATCATCACTCCATAGATATACATAGCACGATGAGTGATGATTAAATAACTAACCCCCGAGCCTACAGGTGGAAGCTGGGGTGGTGGTGGGGCAGGCAAGCAGCAGCAACATGAAACACAGCAGCACGAACATGAACGCAGCAATAGCAAATGAATGCAGCAATAGCAAATGAACGCAGCAAGCAGCAGCAACGTAGCTGCATCAATAGCAGCAGCAAGCAATGCATGGAGAGAGATCTGGCAGGTTAAATAGAGCGGCATATTAAGGAGACTCTGTTTGGTTGGTTGTAGAGCGGCAAGGGGGCGTTATGTATGAATGCAGCATAAGTGCTCGAGTTGACTGCCTGAACTAGCTCGCAGGCTTCGCCCCATTAGTGGCCGCAACAGCAATGAGAAATAGCATTGATGGTCCCCAATGAACAGATTATGGCATTTGTTATGTTTTGAAACCAAGCAAGTGAGAACATTTCAAGTGAGTGCACTTTTAGTGCAATCCTGAAATATCTCATATAGTCCAAAGTGGACTATGGCAAGGAAAAGCACAACAACTTCAAAGCTACTGATAAAAGAAATGAGAACATATTGTAAATCAAGGCAAATATTATTTGAACCAGCTCATGGTTTGAAATGGCAAACATTGAAAAGCAAAAGTATTATTAAAACCATGTAGCCTACTAAATCATCACTTTGGTCCCATCATATACTCTGTCCTTGAAAACTGGTATCACATCATCATGTGAGGTTGAATTTGTGACCTGGAGAACATTTCAGCTGCAACATTAGCTCGTTGATAAGCTTGGGATATGAGATCTTTGTGTAGCCATTCGTGGTGAAGGCATCTGTGCTATTGTATGCATTATTTTTGACCCAACATTTTTACAGGCATGGCAGAATATGGCACTATTTTCACATATTCTAGCACTAGTCTATTTGTATACCACGAGCTGCAAAATGACCGCCTAACCCCACTGTACAGGCGGGTACTTGTTTAGATATACCTGGGCAGGCTCTGGTTTGCCGTGGTATCCTGGCTGGCACCTGCGGGCCGCAGAGGGGCGGCGTAGTTTCGGGCAACGAAGAGTGCTGCTCCGGGGTTGAGGGCGGCGAGTCAGGCGGCAGTAAGCTAGTGTCCACAACTGAGGGTCACGTGATGTCCCCATCTGACCTGTTGCTACGGTCTGCAGTAGATGCAGTGTTGCTGGCGTTTAGTGATGGTTGCTGTAACCATTTTCGTATAAATGATTATCCACAGATGTGTGTCACTGCTGTGGAAGCACTTTGGAAATGATGCACGCGCAGCGGAGCAGGTCACGCGCACCTGACACAATTTGTTGTTAGTATTTTTCGCACCGTTTTCTTTTTTGAATAGAGGGTGCATACCATTCAACTGCCCGAAGATCCCGGCGCGAAGCCTGAAGAGTAAACACCAGGTTTACTAATCTACCCGCACAATTTGTCTGGTGTCGGAATGTCTCGCTATGTTAGTACATTGTTAAAAAACAAAACACGGGTTAATTTCGGGTTAAAATGTGTTGTAACTGCGTTACTGAGCATTGTAACGGGTACTATATTACCCACATTTCATTAGTAATGCGTTACATTACTTCGTTACAGCAAAAAGTAATATATTACTGTAACTCCGTTACTTTTGTAACGCGTTACACCCAACACTGACAGTGATGCATGAATATCATAACCTGGATTGACAATAGCCAAGTGAGCATGAACCCGAGAATATGAATGAAGTGCAGGATGCATGCAGAAAAACATACACTTAGTTAAATACTGAGACATGACCCGTGATATAATCTAGTTTAATTAGCAGTTAAGTGCGCCAGGATGAGTCATAGATGCTGATAAACTGATTGAGTGATTAAGACCGTCTTCTATCATCTGAAATGAGGATGATGGAGGGACGCTAGTGTTAGATCCAGCGAGTGTGAATAAATGTGTAAGCAAAGTGGAAATCTGAGCGTGCCGCTATGGCGGATGATCTCATGCAGATATTCCCCCCAAAACGGAGGATGTGCAATGCACGTCCTTAAGAGACGGGGAAAACGCGGTCGTAGTGAGGCCGGCGGATGCCACGTCCAGGAAACGGGAGATGATGACGTGCCGAAGATTATCCGCATGCGAAGTACGGTTGCCCGGTGAGAAAGAGCAACTGTCGTTGGAGATGTTTGCTGAATATGCCTTGACGTTTATGTGGATGCACGCAGTTTGGTTAGAGGAACATTAATACCATGAGCTTGATGTGATGGCTAGGAACTCCAGGTGTGTGACTGGGCCTATAGTTCCTCATGATTAGGAACGCTGTGCTCCTGGAGGAGTCTCTTCTTCTCTCTTCTTCTCTTTTCCCAGTTGAGCGGAGTTATAGGTTAGTAATGTTGTATTTGAACACTAGATGGCGTAAAAGGCAACGCATGAGGAGATCTCCCTGAGCAGTGGGTGATTTGAACTGGGGAGAGACAGCTATTAATATTATTTACCCGAATAGCCGGTGCACGCGTAGTTTCTCCTTACTTGACTCCCACTTAAGGTTGAAAGAGTTCCGCTGAACGGATGATGGGAACTTTGAAGCGCGTCGTTAATATCTGCTTTAAAGAGCCAGCCTTGGCCTGCACACTATTAAGATTACATTATCTCCGTGCGTAGAAAGGGGGAACATTGAGCTTTGTCATCGAGATAGAGAGCCGCAGTGACGCGTCCTAAACCCCGGATGTAAACTTCTTCCGGTTCCTTCGTCAAAAACCAATGCAATTTCTCCATAGGATTTTGGAAAATAGCTCGAAATAAGGTCTGTGGTTGACACACATTTAAGAGAAGGATCACGTTTTGTTCAGCCGGATAATCTCCACATGTCTCTCCTACTTTTATAATTTTTGAATCATAAATCTAGTCGCCAAAAGCTAAATGCTAACGTTATGCTATAAACGAACTACAAGCCAGTACAGCAGCAGGGTCGCACGACTACAACGTCACGCCAACTTAAGATCGTTTCAACTGACTTGCACTGAAACTGCAATTTGAACACTTTAAAAATATTAACATTTTAAACTGTATAGACCTACCCCGTTTATCTAGGCCCTTTTTGTTTTATGTATAGGCTACATGTCACACTGTGGGAAACGATATTTCTGGATGTATAACACATGTAGAATTTGTTTACAATAAAGCTGACTTTGACTTCCGCATGCTTGCATATTTTAACAAAGCTTTTCATGTTAGCCACACTGAATTTAACTAGAAGTCATGGCTGTGTCAATTACCAGTCTGATATCGTTTTACAAAGATGACAAGAAGAGTGTAGATAGAGGAGAGAACCACTACAAGTCAGCACACGTAAAACAGTGCAGACTAGATGAAGGTGTGCTTACCGGTGTTGTCGGGACTAGCATGAGGGACAAGGTTTATAGAGTGTCGGTGAGTAGTTATAGCAAGAGTACCGTTAACCTAGAGTTCATTTATTCCCATCAACAAATCCATTTTATGTGTCACATGAAATGTTTATTAGGCAAGGCAAGTTTATTTATATAGCACTTTTCAACACATGGCAATTCAAAGTGCTTTACAAAAAATGAAAGACATTAAGAAAATGGCATTTAAAATTAGTCATTAAAAAGAAAAGCTAATAAAATAAACATTAAAAGAAAAAATACATGGATAAAAGTTACAGTGCAGTGTAAGATATGAATAGTTCAATTAAAAGCAGCGTCAAAAAGAAAAGTCTTCAGCTGGATTTGAAAGTAGTCAGAGTCGCAGCGGACCTGCAGGTTTCTGGGAGTTTGTTCCAGATGTTTGGAGCATAATAACTGAACGCTGCTTTACCATGTTTAGTTCTGACTCTGGGGACAGAAAGCTGACCAGTCCCTGAAGACCTGAGAGATCTGGATGGTTCATCATTTAGCAGGAGGTCAGACATGTAGTTTGGGCCTAAACCATTCAGTGCTTTATAAACCAGTATTTTGAAATCTATTCTTTGACACACAGGAAGCCAGCGTGAAGACTTCAGAGCAGGAGTGATGTGATCCACTTTCTTAGTGTTAGTGAGGACTCGAGCAGCGGCGTTCTGAATCAGCTGCAGCTTTCTAATAGATGTGTTAGTGAGACCTGTGAAGACACCATTGCAGTAGTCCAGTCTACTGAAGATAAAAGCATGGACAAGTTTTTCCAAATCCTGCTGTGACATTAGTCTTTTAATCCTAGATATGTTCTTTAGGTGATAGTAGGCTGATTTAGTTCCACCTTGGCTCCAAAAACCATTACCTCAGATTTATCTTTGTTTAATTGGAGAAAGTTCTGACAGATCCAGTCATTGATTTGTTCAATGCACTTACTCAGTGTTCGAATTGGAGCATAGTCTCCTGGTGAAATGGTTATGTAAATGTGTGTGTCATCCGCATAGCTATGGTAACTTATTGTGTTGTTCTTCATTATCTGAGCGAGTGGTAGCATGTAGACGTTAAAGAGAAGAGGCCCCAAGATTACACATTTTACACACCAGAAAACACAGAAATATTCATGAAATAAACATACAGTAGGCTATAAACAATTAAAGGGATAATTGGGAAGGCATTACAAATGTAAATAATAAAACAATCCCACCACCACAGGTATCTACAGGGGAAGAGGGAATTCTCTCCACAGAATGTGAATGCCCATGTGGAGAATGGAAATGCAGTAATGCGGCATTAGCCATCTTTGCCATCCACAATTTCAGCTGCACTGACACCCCCCCGTCGGTGAGAAGCCAAAGGCAGCTAAACGTACACATTCAGTGGAGGAGCTATTTCCTCCAACCAATAACTGATTCAACCCGCTGACAAGAGAGCCCACCTCCGAAGATCGTGACTGGCTGAGGGACAGACTCTGGGGCAGGTTCTCAGGAATGTCTTGGCTTCTCTCCCTCGAGCCAGAAGAGGAACACTACAGCTTGGAAACACTTACTGTTCCTGAAATTCTCAAATCTGTTGGGCATCAGGGACCTGAGGCAATTGTGGCAAGCATGGCATTGTCTGAGGAGTAACAGAGGGCAATTCAGGTGGCTACACTGGTCAGCGAACCAACCCAAACTGGCATTTGTTCAGGAAAGGAAGGTTGACTGGCAGCAACTTTGGAGCTGTCCTGAGGTCAAAGTGTGTGACTGCTGCCCTTAGTGCCAGGGTGCTAGGGCAACAACAGGCCCTTGATGGTGTTTTGTCTGTACAGTGGGGGACTATGAATGAATGTGAGGGCGTCAAAGCATTCACCACTGCAACCCAGATGCAGGTCCATGAGTCAGGTGTGTGGCTCTCCCAATCAGGATTGTTGGGGGCATCTCCAGATGGTCTGGTAGGGTCTTCTGCTGTGCTGGAGGTAAAGTGTCCCTACGGAGCCAGGGAAATGACAATTAGTGAAGCATTGCAAATCAAGGGTAAGTAAGGAGGGAGTAACATTCAGTCTGCGTGAGGAGCATCCTTACTGGCACCAAATGCAAGGTCAGCTTCACCTCACTGCAAGAAAGAAGAAGAAATTAAGAAATTGTGAATCATTTTTAATTTACATTTACTCGCCTTTGCAATGTTGTGGTTGTAAGAGTGTTAGGTTTCCTGTCAGCTCGTCTGTTGGGAAGATATACAATATTAGTTTCATGGAAGTCACATCGTCACAAATAAGAGCATTAAGACATACATTACATAGGCTAAAACAAAACATCTAAAGATATAACGTTGCACTTTGTCTCATGAACATTTTCACTATTTTGACATTTTTATAGATCAAAATTGAACTAAAGAAATAAAGGTAGATGAATCCAGATTGAAAATAGGTGTCAGCTGCTACACTAATTATAATAGTTATATTTCTTAATTAATTAAGATATTACTGTATTGATCCCAATTGGGGAAATGTTTGTGTTGCAGCAGCATAACGACAAAAACAAAATATAAGTTATTATATATACAAAAGTATGTTAGGGATGGAATATTAAATTGAATATAAAAGTAAAATGTACATGTGATGTTACGTCCAAGAGAAGCTATGGAGCAGAGAGCTCTCTGCCAGGCAGAGGTGATTTGTTCAATATGTCAAACTGATTTCCCTGACTACAATCTTTAGTTACATGGTGAATCGTTATGCTGCTTGTACTAATTAGACTTATCATACAAGCCACACAGGTTTTAATAGAATGCATTCATTATCTTTACTTGTGTTGCGGTCTTTTCAGCAGTGCCATCTTTAAAACGGCGATACACTACCCATCATTTACATTTCACCGTGACATAGACAACAATGTAACGTGAGCTTACCTCATGGCACGAATCCAGACTCTCCTTTGGAAAACATTGGCCCGGGAAACGATAGAACGAGCACGTTTCATGCGAAGACCTGTGGCTGCAACCCGGAGCAAAGCAACAAACCATTGCGTAGCTAACTAGTAGCGCTAGCTTTAGCTAACGTTAGCCAACGAAACGAACTGCCGAGTAAAATTGGAAAACACTGGTAATTAATTGTTCTATAATTTATAAAACTACGGTGTTAAAAATGACCATTTCAAAAATAGAGATTCTAATGGTAAGATATAGATATACAGATACTAAAGAGACTACAGATAGGCTACTAAAGATAGGCAGGTACTTGCTTTCAAGCAGAACACAGGGGAAAACACACTTAGCGGGAGTGTTTACGTGTGTAGGCGTAATGACGTACAACGGACTCGACCATTTCTGTAGTCCTATTCAGCCACTCGGTAACAACCATCGTTTTTCAGACACGTAAACTCTTCAAAAATCACCAGTGGGGCCACTGCTGATGTATCTACTGTCGTAGAACAAAACGTGATTTATCTCTTAAATTTGTGTCAACCACAGACCTTATTTCGAGCTATTTTCCAAAACCCTATGGAGAAAATAAATTGCTTTTTTGACGAAGGAACCGGAAGTGCTAAAAATGCTAACTTACTTCCGGGTTTTAGGACGCGTCACTGCGGTTCTCTATTGCCCTGAGCATTTAACAAATCGTATTAAATAATCTGATGACAGAACTGTAAACGGAATAGCTGAACATTTAACAAAATAAATAACAGTTACCTCTAATCATTAAACCAGGTTTGAATTGAGTTAACACTGTGTGATGCTGCTAGCATACATAACACCTGACGTGGAAACGTTACTCGTGGATGGGGCTACAGAGCTGCTAGAAAGACAGTCCAACCCGGTGCATTCCTCCGTCTGAATGTGGAGCTCTTTGGCTAAATGTTTAGACAAATTGCTCGTGTTACCGCCCTTACATGCTAAACTCTTATTGCACTTTTGGCAACGAGCATTGTCCACATTGAGACGGGTAAAGTTTAACCACACCTCGGAGCGCGTTCTCTCCGCCACCTCCGCAGTGTGCTCCGCTGCATGTGTGTAAACTGCCCCGCCCCCTCGCACACAGACTGGGGAGAGAGATCTCGTCTGATCGTTATGACTCTCTGTCTTCTCCCAAGGCAGAAGCAAAAGTTTAAAAACGATTAACCATTTACTTTGAAAACATCAATTTATTGAAGAAAATCATTTGAAAAGTATGTTTTTAACAGTTGATTACCCTGCACTTTAAGTATAATTCAACTGACAAACTTATTTAAAAAAAATAAAATCGTTTTATTTCGATTATGTTGTTTTCATAATCATTGCAAGCCAAAATTGTAATTGTGATTAAAATACGATTTAATTGAGCAGCCCTAGCTCAAAGTGCACCAGATTGATGCATTCAACTTCAACATTTAAAACAAATCTTCCTGGGGGTGCCTGCCCCTGGACCCTGCCTAGAGGGTGTGACGTCCACCACCAAATAAAGCAGGTTAAAATAATTAAATTGCATACATTTTATTTTAGTAAACACTGAAAACGGGTCCCACAGACCCAAACAGCACTCAAAGGTTAAAGGTAGCATATAATTATGTTAAAATGTGCTAAATATATACACTGCAAAAAAACAGGAGTAAAAGTAGCTCACGACTTGTTTTATTTTTTTAAAGTAGCCCTCATCCTAAAAAAGGTTGGAGACCTCTGTTCTAGAACGATACATTAGACAATTTTGAGCTTGGCCTACCATTTTATTGGAGCGATGAGGAACAGGTGGGGCTTGAAAAGGCCCATCTGTTCAAAGTGGGGAATGACAGAAAAAGTTTGAGAACCACTGGTTTAAGGCGAGACACGGCAGGCAAAAACATCGTTTTTCATGCACTGGTCAATTTTGAGATGTTGTGCTATTTTGATTCCATAACATGTTCTCTTTCAGGCTTTTGGAAGGACAACGTACAAAATACACATTTAAGTGTTTATTTTTCTATAGTTTGTCTATTTGCGTCTGTAGATTTCTCCTAAATTCACCAAAAGTTAGCATTCTAACGTAACATAAAGTACCACGACCGCTGTTTGCACCATGTTATGAGAGATATCGTTGGAAAGCTCCGTCTCTCCTGCACAATCTCATCGGATTCAAATATGGTCATTTCCTTTGTATCAGCAACCAATCGTGAAAGTACAAAGGGGTCTTAAAACAAGGGGGTACATTACTGAAAAAGGTTTGAGAAGCACTGCCTTACAGTATATCAACACTAATTGGGCTGACTTTTATATTTGATCCAATTGGTATATAGGTTATATTTACACCATAATGGTGCACAGCTGATAGAAAGGGATTTTTGTTGTAGTTTTTAAAGATATTATTTACTACCTTTCCAACTCCTCATGCAGTTGACTGTTACAGGTCTATACAGGTGCATGGTGCAATGCATAAGCTTCAAATGGAGAGACTGAAACTGTATTTTCCTTTACAGTTCTGTTTTAATTTCACAATAAAGTTAATAGTCATATTATGTTTGATATTATTGTGTTTTATTAACTACACCACTGGTTTTTTAACCCACGCCGCCTAGTGCTTAAAGCACATTATTGAATTTTGTTGTTGAATACGTTTTATTTGATGAAAACATTTAAATATTAAGAGTAGTCTACATACAAAATTGAAAATATCAAGAAGATACTGTAATGATCTCTACAATAAAACAGTTTAGTGGAGGACGTCCAAAGATATTAACAGGAGTATGTGCAAAACAGACAAACTAATAAGGCTTTATTTAAACATTACAGATTACTTTAAGTTAAGGTCTTCTTTTGAATAAGAAAAAAAACCTTGGGGTTATCCACAGATACATATTAAGTCTGACAAAGTACTTAACGTCTAATATATTGCATAGTTTATTTTGGCACAATCACCTTCCCTGAATTTTACTCGGGTGTAACTAAAGTCTGCTTTAAAGGTGGGGTAGGTAAGTTTCAGAAACCGTCTCGAGTGCACTAAAATTTGAAAGTACACAGCCGAAAAGAAGCCCCTTCCTTCAGACTTCATTAGAGAGCACCTCCTCCAACACACATGAACGCGCACATGATGTCAGAAGACTGGTGAAAGTCTGGCGAGTCATTGAAGTACTGCTGCAATGCATGCCCAATGAGGGCAAGAGATACATTTGTGCGTGCACGAGATGGAAGGCTGACAGGCTAAACGGATTGGTCGTGCTTTTTACAGTTCCACGGCTTCCACAGATGACATTTTTTTATGTATTTTTTGTCAAAGCACTTCAGATGTTCATTGCTATCGGGATGTTAAGAGCATTCAATGGAATATAACAAAAAGTGTATCTCAAGCCGGTTTCTGAAACTTACCTACCTCACCTTTAAGGGTTGTTTATATTTCACATCATTAATCAGAATCTGCAAAGTAACTAAAATACATAGTGGAGTACAAATACTAGGTTAACCTCTGAATTGTAGTGGAGTAGAACAAAGTAGTATGCTGCTGTAACAAAAACATTTCCCAACTTGGGATCAATAAAGTATCTTATCTTATCTTAAGAAGATCGATGGCAACTGCCATATTTGTAAAATTTGCCTCTGAACCTTGACAAGTGAATGTTTCAATCTTATCAATGAACAACAGGGGGGGGGGTCACAGACATAAGACCAGCTGTTAAATAAAGCTCTTCTGACCTTAGGTGTCATGTGGGTATATTAATTCACCCATGTATTAATTATATGTTTTAAATGTTCTGATAACACCACTGTGTTTTGTGTCCCCTAAACCTCCAGGGTGTACAGTACACAGTTTAATACTGGCAACTTCTAATTGTGGGAAATACGAAAACGTCTGGCTGGACCCGTCCAATTCCAGTTTTGGAAAGTCTGCCGTGGTTCCATTCCATTTCAAAGAGCTGTTGACGCTCAGCGCAACCTTGTCACAATGCCACTCCAACATCCAATCACAGGGCTTGATGACTAATTACGGGGTTTGTAAAGCAAAGCGGATGTTGTAGTCCCAAACGATAGCTGGGGATTCTGGGTAGTGTAGTGTCTTCGGAAACTGAAGTGTCTAAACTCCTAAAAAACAATTTGTTTCTCTGAATCGAAGGTTAAAAACACAAAAGCACTGTACACAATTTAAACCAATCAATATTGTGTAAATAACAAGGATAAACTGATGTTTTTTAGTGCATGAGTAATGCCGATATCACTGTGTAATTATTTGACAATGAGGGGAATATATCCGGTATTATTATGAAAACTTCGAGACCGGAAAAACTGTTTTCATCCACGTTAACTTTACATACACGTTATCCTGGCGAGACCTCAAATCATCTTCGTAATATCTAATACACATCCACTGGACGTGTATTCTAAGAGTACAATATACACTTCTCGCTAGAAATCTAATCAAAAAGCATTTTAATGGCCAAACTAATCTACAATTTAGGATTTTCCAGAGAGGGTTATTTGTGAATAAACGGGAGCATGTTGTTTTTTACACGACCACTAGAGGTGCTACACTTTAAAATGTGGCTATGGGTCGTAATCTAAGCTGCTTAAACAATCAACCTATTTGGTCGTTTTGTAGGATGACAGGCTGTGTTTGTGACTCTCATACGTATATTATTATCCATTCAAGCCAAAGCAAAAACATTTCCACCTAGGATGTGTGCATGTAATAGGGAATTTCTTCAGTTGACGTCACAACATGCAGCCGACTCCCGGTGCTGCAGAGTTCCTTTATTATTACGCTTTTGCTTTGGATACTATTGATCTTTGTGCTGTGGCGGGGACCTGCTTCCACTTGTCGTGTGCTGCTGTCCTGGCAAGATTTTACCCCGGGGGGCGTAACGGAGAGACCGGAGCGGCTTCGTGTTCGGGCTGCGGCCTGCTTTACACCTGCTGTAGCGGAGGCCTGTATCCACCTGCTCCACCTGTCGTTAGGGATGTCCCGATCACCTTTTTTTGCTCCCGATCCGATTCCGATCATTTAATTTTGACAATCTTCTGATACCGATTTTTCCCGATCCGATCTTTATGCAATGCATTAAGAGAAAAAAAAGGTAACAGATAACGGCTGGTCATCCAACGCGATGAATTCAGCTATCTTGGCTGTCATTGTGTTGGCCTTTTCTCTGTTCTGGGGCAGTTTCTCTTTCCTTTTGAAAGTCTCTGAAAGTGTCTGTTGCTTCAGTGCCGTTACTTGAGTGGCCGCTGTGTACTCGTCGTGTTGTTGTTGGTGTTTGTTTCTCAGGTGGCGTATTAGATTGGTCGTGTTGAACGTAGCTCTGTTCTTTCCACCACGTGGAACCTCTGCCTTGCAAACATTGCATCTGGCCGTTACACTGCCTTCGCTTTCAATTTTATAATACTTCCAAACTCCTGACATGTTCTCTGTCCCGACTCCCGAGTCACCAGCTGAACGTAGCCTCTCGTTAGCTTACTGCTACTATTAGACACTGCGCCCACTCTGTTGCCAGATTTCAGAGAAATAAGCAACCAGGTCTATGAAAACAAGCCCAAAGAAAGCAACACATACATGATTTGTAATTTTAAACCAAAACTAAGTCCTCAGGATGACTTTAAGACGTGAACATGGTCATTTTTGTTTTGTAACATTAAATAAAAAAAAATCCCGATCCCCGATTTTTTTCTCCCGATCCCCGATTTTTGGAAAATCACGTGATCGGCTCCGATCCCTGATCACGTGATCGGATCGGGACATCTCTACCTGTCGTGCTCTACGGTGCCGAGGACGTTTTACCACGGGGATATCGCTGAGAGACCGGAGCGCCTCTACGCCTCGAGCTGGTCCTGCTTCGCCTATCCTGCTGTAGGCCTACTGAGGAGGTTCTGCACCGGGGATATCGCGAGGAGAACGGAGCGCCTCCACATTTCGTGCCTGCTTGCACTGCTGGTCTGGGAAAATGGCCCATATCGGGATTCTGCTGTGCCTGTTAACTGTTTTGGACTATGAGAAGATCTCTAGTCATTCTGAGAAGACTACTGGATTCAGGTCTGTTCTGCCACCCGCAGTGGGCATCCCCTGCAAAGGTTTGGATGTGTTACACAAACAATTACCGGTTGCCTTGTCACAGACAATCTGCTCGACAAAATATGTTTGTCTTTTTTATTTTCCTGCGATGATGGTTCTTCAGGACTGCTTCTTAAGCTCAAATCACACTCTCGCAGACTTCTCCGGTGTTTCTAAAGTAGATGATAATGTATGTGTGTCATTTAAGAGGAAAAGATGCCTGTTTTTTTTTGTTATTACTGTCAGGAAATGTACAACCTAACCCTGGTCCGCCCAGTAGTAGTAGTAGTCAGATCGCTACTCCTGCTGATTTTAAAGCTAGGTCTGGGTTGGGTTTTATCCACTTGAATGTGTGCAGTCTGTTAGGTAAACTAGATTTTGTCCGTATCTGGGCGAGCTCGACTGACGCTGACGTCATTGTCTTATCTGAAACATGGCTAAATAAGTCTATTTTGGCCTCTGACATTGCCTTAAATGGTTTTAATGTGTATCGTACCGACCGGCCGAATAAAGGTGGTGGCGTTGCAATTTATGTTAAGAATAAGTTAAAAAAAAACTGAGGGTTAGGCTAGGGTTCTTTTTCAGAAACAAGTCCTGTTTCTCGCTTGAGGCCAGGAAAAGGCTAGTCACTGTGACCTTTTTACCTGTGCTGGACTCTGGGGATCTGGTCTATATGAATGCACCTGCCAATTGCCTGGTCAAGTTAGATGCTGCGTATCACAGTGCACTGAGATTTGTGACAAACTGTAAAGCATTAACCCATCACTGCACCCTGTATGCAAGGGTTGGTTTGCTTTCACTAACTGTACGGAGGCTCAGTTACTGGTACATTTGTATATACAAAGCCATGTTAGGGAAACTTCCATCTTATATCTGCTCCCTGATCTCACGGAGAATTGTAAGTGGCTCCTGCCTGAGATCGAATGCTGTGGTTTTATTAAATGTGCCAACTGCTAGGACTGTCTTAGGGAAGACAGCTTTTAGATGCGCAGCTCCTCTGTCTTGGAATAGTCTGCAAATTAAATGGAAACTGAACAATCTGGTGCCACTAAATGTTTATAAAGCTCGGTTGGATGCTCAATCAGAAGCTATTGGTACCTGTTTATGTGGATAATTATGTAAATGGTGCTGTATGATTTCCTTTTGTTGTTCTGTTTATGCTTTTATGTTTCATGTGGAACTACTTGAACAGGTCTCCCTTGGAAAAGAGATCAATGATCTCAATGGGATTTTTATCTGTATAAATAAAGGTTTGAAATGAATTTCCAAATAATATGTATCTACTTTGAAAAATATATTTTACATTACTTACAGCTGTTTGAAAGAATATCCAAAAATCAATAATAGTGAACTAACTGTTAACAGAAATATGTTGACAGTTAGTTCACTGTTAACATATTTCTATATAATAACATGGCTTTCATGTTCTCAGATATTGGCTAGTGTATAGCCTCTGGTAGCCTATTGAGTTCATACTGTGTAGCCTACATGTTCAGAACTGTGCATGGTCTAGGCACACTATAGTATGTTGTAGTTAATGCAAGGTCCCTCACACTAGGCTGTGAGGGACTAATTGTTTAGTACTGATACTAAATGAATGGCCCTAATTGCTTATTTTCTCTAATTTTAAATATATCAAAATATAAAACCGATGGATCAATGCAGTCACATCTTTCAGCCTTTCCAAAAACCCTACAAGGACGGGCAAGAAGATCGTTCCACAGTGAGTGGTGTAAAGAGCATACCTGGCTGGAATATTCCCAATCTAAGGATGCAGCATATTGCTTTGCATGCAGATATGTTGCCCTTACAAATGCCCCTAAGACTGTTTATGCATCTGACAGTAGATATTCCAATTGGAAAAAGGTCACTTTTAGAGATAGTGGGTTTAATGTACATGCTAAGTCAGAGACACATATTAATGCAATAATCTCATGGGGTGAACACAAAAGAATGGCTGAAACAAACACATGTGTCCTGGGAATGATGGGAGCTGAAAATCAAAAATACATCAAAACCTTGGCTGAAGGTTTGCTGCTCACAGTGACTTAGAATATCGCACAAACAGTGGCGTTTTCTCCTGGAGGCCAAAGGAAGCCAGGCTTCCCCTGTTTTTTTCGGATTGTAGTTATAATTTTAATAAATAAATAAAAACACTTAGTTTAGTTTCGGAAATTCTTTGTTGTGTGTTGCTGCTGGCCCGTCTCTCCCCCATTCTCATTGAGTATTTTACAAAGAGTGAAACAGCACCCCTCTAGATGTTATGGTGAAACAGTAGATTGCACTCACTGTTGCGAGAGGAGGCCAGCCGAAATTGGCTTCCCTTGGTGAAAAAAAATGGAGGGATTGACCAATCAGACAAGGCTCACGTCATGCCCCTGCCAACCTGTGATTAGTCAGGGCCATGCCAAGGGGGCTCTGGCAAGGGAAGCCAGAGGCTGCTGGCTTCCCTTGCCTCACAATCCAATCAAATCGCATCAACTTGTTGTTGCAGTGACGCGTCCTAAAACCCGGAAGTAAGCTGCGCTCGGTTTCCCTCGACAAAAAAGCAATGGGATTTCTCTATAGTATTTTGGAAAATAGCTCCAAATAAGGTCTGTGGAAAACGAACCTGTTAGATAAATGCACTTTTTGTTCAGTCGGTTAATATCCACATGTATACCCTACTTTTATAATTTTCGAATCATAAATCGAATCGATATAAGATAGATAGCGTCACTGCATCACTCTCACCGCCGTTAGAAAGTAGCAAGCAACTGAAGCAAGTGCAATTATGGAGGGTGGAGATTTGGAGTATTTCATCAAAAATAATTGTACTAAACTTCCGCTACAGCAGCAACAACAAATACAATCTGATGACAGGCCAATACCCAAACTGGAGCTATGTACAGAGAGGAATAAAGGAGCGAGTCGGACGTACGACGTTAAAGGTCTCCTGATTTAGTTTGTGAATGAATGCTTATTAGAGTTTGGGCTGGAGAGTGCGTGCGGACCTGTCGGTTAGATAACAGGTGTGTGTAAGTCCTGCATCTGGATGATACAAATGTGTGTAAAATGATACCGGGTGCTGTAATCACTCATCTGGTTACGCTATTGCATTGACCACCACACCCCCAACCTAAAAGAAAGGACGTATTATTGGCTTCCCCTATTTTTTTCCCCACGCCACGCTACTGCGCACAACGTGGACATGATGAAACGGAATCAGAGGAAAACAGAGGAAATTTCCTTGAGATATTGAATCTTGTGAGTGACCATGATCCATTTATTTAAAAAAGATTGTCACAGGGGCCCAGAAATGCAAAGTACACAAGTAAAATAATTTAAAATGAGATATTAGAATGTTTGGCAGGAATGGTGCAAGAGGGAATTATAAATTTAAGTTAAAGCCAGTGAGCATTTTTCCGTTATGGCTGATGAGACAAAAGATGCCAGCAAAAAGGAGCAGATGTCCCTTGTGGTAAGGTACTATAATGATGGTGTGGTACAGGAGAGCTTTCTTGAGTATACCTGGAAGCAGAACACTTAGATGCAGGTAGTTTAACCAATACAATAATTTCCTGCTTGGAGAAATATGGGCTGGAATACAGAGAGAATCTAGTGGGTCAAGGATACGATGGCGCTGCAGTGATGAGTGGAAAAAGTTCTGGAGTCCAAGCTAGAGTGAAGCAAGTAGCCAAGTATGCATTCTATATCCACTGCAATGCACACCTTTTAAATCTCGTTCTTGTAGACTGTGTGAAAAAGGTACCTAAAGCTGGATGTATTTTCTCGTTGTTGGAAAAGTTGTATGTGTTCATGTCAACCTCATGTGCAGAAAGAAATGTGCAGTGGCCCAGCACGGGAACTACAGAGACTTAGCGACACCAGATGGGCCTGCCGCTACATTGCTTGTCGAAACCTCAAGGATAGGTTGACTGCAGTAATAAGAGTATTGGAAGAAATCTCAGATGAGCCCAATCCTAACAGGGCTGTAGAGGCGCGCGGGCTACTTTGTCAAATTGACATTAAGTTCATTGCTCTAATTACAGTGTTCAGAAAGGTCCTATGTGACACAACATTCTTATCAGATATGCTCCAGTCATTGAAAATAGACCTTTGCAAAGCTATTAGGGGTGTAACGGTTCACAGAAGTCACGGTTCGGTTCGTACCTCGGTTTGGAGGTCACGGTTCGGTACGGCTCGGTAAAACAACAAAAAAGCAAAAAAAAGTCCCAAATGCATAATTCCAGGTTTGTTGTTATTTATGTTTGAACAGTAGTGCAAGTTTCAGTTTCAAAATAAAGAACTCTGACATTTTGAATAATTAACTGTATTGAACAGTTAAAAACAAACCATACACACTCAGATGGCCATATTATCTATAATGGCTGATGTCAAACAAAAAGGTTTCATCAAGCTGTTAAACTAAAAAGGATGTCTTGAAAATATTACATCATAAATAATAAAAAAGTGTTTCAAGAGCGCAAATTCGTTGAAAAACATATGCCAAAAGCTTCCGTTATTTATTGTTGGTCTCTCGGCTTTCATGTCTCTTGGCTTCTTAAAAACAGCGGGGATCAGCTGTTGAACTGCTGTTGTCTTTTGCCGGGCTCCGATGATTGGCAAATCTGGGTGATGCCTTCTGATATGATTTAGCATGTTTGGCGTGTGTTGCCATTAGCATACCACACCGCTGTAGAACAACGCCGACACACCGTCCTCGTCTGATCCACCACTCGTACACTTCATCGTTATTGTAGTCCACAGAGAACCCGAAATGTTCCCACACAGCTGATTTAAAAGAAGCAGGTGGGTTCTAGCTCCTGTGTGTTATCTGAACTCACCATACTAACTTTTCTTCTTCTTGTATTTTGTTCGTTTTGTTGTGTTTCTTCTTGTTCTTCATTTGTTGTTTAAGGGCGGCTGGCAAACAGCTTTTAGGCGCAGTACCGCCCCCTGGATTATATATAGTGTAGTGGATACTGCCCTGAATTACTTTTTTCCCACTCGTAAAAAAAAGGCGTATTCGCCGTGTGACTGCATGTGCCGAACCGTGACGGTACGGGACGAATACGGATACCGTTACACCCCTAAAAGCTATTGATCTGATCGAGACCCTCAGGCAGACTTTTGAGGAATATTGCAATGAAGGGGAAAGCTTCAATGAGCTGTGGAATACAGTAATTGAAACATGTGATAATTGCAATATTTCTAAAGTGATCAAACAGAAAAGAGCCACACAGACAACAAGAAGACTAGATGACGGTGTAGTCACATCCACACTTGGACAGAGTACCCAAGTTGACAGTAAAGAGGCCTTTCGGGTAAACATATTCCTTCCCATCATAAACTCCATGATTGGTGAGATGGAGAAACGTTTCTCAAAGTCCAACTGTAACATAATGGAGGGAATACAGGCTCTAAATCCGTCAATCAGCAACTTCTTGAAAGAATAAATGGTGTTGTTATTTGCAGAAGCTGATGGCTCAGATTTGTCAAATCTGAAGAACGAACTAAATCAGGCAAGATTTCTTTTTGAAAGAAACAGGGCAAAGGGAAAAGAGACTCCCACCACTTTGATGGACTCAGTCAAGTTCCTGGATCCTTTTGAGGACGTCCTGTTTGAGCTTTTTCGTTTATGCAAGATTGCCGCTGTTCTGCCAGTAAGTAGTGCTGGGTGTGAGCGCAGCTTCTCAACCTTGAAGCTTGTTAAAACTCACCTACGGTCAACAATGGCAAGTAAGCGGTTGACACATTTAGTTGTTCTCAGCATTGAGAGTGAGCGTGCAAAGGCACTGGACCTAGATATTTTTGTTAAACGCTTTGCCGAACAGCATGATAACCGCCGCCTTAAATTGGCTTAATCTTTGTATACTGTACTGTGTGCAAATGTACATATATATATATATATATATATATATATATATATGTGTGTGTGAGGAGATAGGAGCTGCTGGTGGTGAAGTCTGGAAGTAGAGCAGGCTAGCCTCTGCTGGGCTGCACACTATCATAACACTGGATATTACTAATAGTTTACACCTGCACTGCACATTGGGGGCTTGCACAACCAGTAGAAAGGAACGAATTGCATTACTAAACTAGGCTAAATGTAGACTTACTTAAGTACATTTCTGAGATTCACACATTATATAACACTCTTTTATAGGCTCCTTAACAAACACAACCCCCAACTGGAAAAACTGGACATTCCCAACGCATGTACACCCACACTCACACACATGTGCGGGGGTTTCTTCAAATTACTACAAATTAAGATTTTACCAACAACAACATATGATACTGTGCTTCAGGGGAGGAAGATACATTAGTAAATGTAATTTCAAGTACTGTCGGCTACTTTAAAAACAAATTGAGTGTGCTTGTATTAAATCAATTTATTATACATAACTGTAGTAACTACTAATTTGGCAGATTAATATTAGTGTGTGTGTGTGTGTGTGTGTGTGTTTGTGTGTGTGTGTGTGTGTGTGTGTGTGTGTGTGTGAGAAAGTTGAATACTTCTATTAAAAACCGTAAAACTAATTGTTGTACGTTTTTATTGCATGCAAGGACTGGGTTAAGTGTTCAACATAAGTTGATTTTACATTGTCTTATTATGTGATTCACATGCATACAAATCACCAGTGAATGCAGAAAATGAAGTCTCTGAAGTTGAAATGTGTTGTTTGGGGGGAGATAACATTTGCCCCCCCCAGCTGGAACCTCATCCCACCCTTTCGCCACCCCAGGTATAACTTGCTAGAACCGCCCCTGCTTCAGGGACGTGTGGCTCGGAACTCCAGATTCATATTCATAACGGGTGGCGCAGTGGTCTGTTCATCCGATCATCAGATCACGGGAGTGCTGGGGAACTCCAGTTCGAAACCCGCCACTGCGTCAGGCCGTTGTGTCCTTGGGCAAGAGTTGCTCCTGTGGGTATTGTCCACAGTACATGTATGATATCAATGTATACTTGTAAAAGCGCCTCGATGACTTCGAGGCGTGAAGATGGACGGTGTGGCGCAGTGCGCTGTGCAATGATCAAACCCGCCGCTGCTGCGTCTGTAAAGCCGGTGTGAGACCGGGTATTGTCTCACACCGTCCTGTGGGTATTGTCCACAGTGACCATTGGCATGTATAACAAATATGTGTAAAGCCCAGATGTGGTAAGAGTGACTGTGGATAAATCCGCGCGTAAAACCAAAACACACACACGCAGCGATATGACACCTACCTGGAGCACGGTCTTGATGGTGACGGGGGACACGATAGAGGTGCATATATTCTCTCCTTTACGCATCACCTGGCCCATGACGAAGATCATCGGCGTGGCGAGCGCGAAGGACGCGAGCCACATGGCACTGATGAGCTTCTTGGTGCGGCTGCGGGACATAATGCTCTTGGCTTTGAACGGGTGGCAGATGGCCATGTAGCGCTCCACGCTCAGGCTGGCGATGTTGAGCGCAGTGGCGTAGGAGCAGCTGTTACGCAGGAAGTAGTAACCCCGGCACACCGCGTCCCCGAACACCCACGGGTGGTGGAACCAGATGAAGTTGTAGAGCTCGATAGGCATGGAGAGGACCAGGATGAGCAGGTCGGAGACGGCGAGGCTGGCCAGGTGGTAGTGCACGGTGCTCTGGAGGTTCTGCAGCGTCTTTCTGCTCAGCAGGGTGTAGAGAGTGATGGAGTTCCCCAGAGAGCCCACAGCGAACAGAGCAGCGTATATGACAGTGACTATCACCCTGGAGTAAACATCGGTATTCACTTCCAAGTCTTCGTCATCCGTGTTGGAAGCGGCGGTGCTGTTTCCAAAGGTGCTGTTTCCAAACAAGGAGTTATTCCCAAAGAGTCGCTGCTCCAGGGCGACAAAGTCGCGCCCTGACAGCGTGCCGTTTAAATCCATTATCCCTCTGTGTGTGAGAACATGGACACAGAGAGTATGAGTATTACAAGTGAGTGTAAATCTGTTGCTGTTGCACCAAATGAGGAGAGGTTCAGTGTGGGAAACTCGGAGGACAGCGTTTTTTATATCCGGCACCACGGGAGGCACGCTCCCATTGGATCCGCTGCAATGACGCACACTCATTCAGAAAGGAGCCCGTTCAGATTCACCTTGAACACTAAAGAAAGCAAAAATCACACTTCCTGAGTGACATTTGTGTTCACTCTGTTTGCCTGTCAAGGCTTCACTCTCTCTCCTGCTCTCTCACTCGCACAAGAAGTAATGTTATAGGCACAGATGTAAGAAGTATCCAGATGCTTTACTTAAAAATAAGAGTATGTAATGAGTAAAAATACCAATACATTAATGTCAAAATACTTCATTACAAGCAAAAGTCATACAATCAAAATCGTACTTAAGTAAGTACAAAGGTGTTATCAGCAAAATGTACTTAAAGTATAACAAGTCAAAGTTATCATTGTGCATACATATTGCCTTTATGTGTGTGTATGTGTATAATTATATTCTTATGTGACACTTCTTGCATCAAGTACCGTTTTTATGTTAAAGACAAACCCAGTTTGGATTTACTTTGTGAAATATTATTGTGACTTAAAGAGTTATTCCACTAGGATAATTGTTAGAGATGCATTTGGAGTGTCACTGGAGTGGAGTAAAATTACATTATTTCCATTTTAAATGTAGTGGAGTAGAAGTATAAAGTAGCATACTCAAGTAAAGTACTAGTACAGTACCTCAACGTTTTACTTAACTTCAGTACTTGAGTGGATGTACTGAGTTACTTCCCTCCTCTGGTTATAAGCAACAGCTGGAGACCTCATGACATTCTCACATTGTGTCAGAGTCTGCAGTTCAGACAGTGACTGCAGCGCTAATGATCCATTCTCAGTGTGGAGAAGTATTATCTCTGGACCGGCAGAGAGGAGATGTTGCTCTAATGGATACATCACAGCTGCTGCTATTGCTAAGACCACTGAAGCAAAGCAGGCACACACACACTCAATGGAAGTCGAAAGATATCAAAATAAATGTTCTATTATAAAAAATCATCTCTTGGTGGCGTCTCCATTTTGGAGCTCAGTTTTTATCGTGTCTGTTACATATTCACATGTGTACTAGAGATGGCAAATCCAGATCCTTTTACAGACTCAAGGTCTTCTGAGTCAGTCATTGAAGAGATCCAGATAATACGAGTCCTTTGAGTCATATGAGTCACCAAGAGTGTATAAATCCTACCGGTGAAACAGGAGCACATAGTCTCCAACTTCAAATATTCAAATGTTAGAGCTACTAGTGAGGGCGGCAGTCCACTGTTTGTGTATTTATAATTTTGAATTTGTCACTTGAGATTTGCATTTCACGAGCATATTAAACTAACGTTACATTAACCTCCGCTACACAAACGCAATATAACAACGTTTGTCTCTTAATGCTTGTTTGACTTATTACACATGACTGGGTGAAGTCGTCAAATTATCTGTGCACAGTATGCATATACGTTTTCACAAACAGAGCTGACACTCACTGAGTCTGAAAACCCAACCCAGTCTCATACAAAAACGTGTAATAACTACGTTGGTCCACAACGTAGGACGTAATATTTCTACAAAAACACCTCTGAAATTGTAAGATCCCTACTTTTTTCTTCACCATTCACTCCAATGGCTGGCGTCTGTCACGTGATCTTCAAATTTCTCCCTGCAGAAAAAAAAACATGGCCGAACTTAGTTTTATTCTTGGTGGAAAATGCCTATTTTAAAGTTAGTTTGGCCATTAAAATGTATTTTGATGTAATTTGATGCGAGAAATATGAGTTGTTATTTCAGATTATGTGTGCAGTGGATCTACATGATCTATAGTTTGCTAGTTATTACGAATATTACTTCAGGAAATTGCGTCCATAGAACGTTTTCATTGTTACCAAGGTGGTTGCTAGGGACGCTGCTATCGATATTATTTCTGTTATGTTGTGTAACTGTTTAATGGTGTTATCTTTATTGCTACCCCCTTCCCCGTCAATGTATAGTGTTGGTCCACAGCGCAAATGTATTAGTTTAACACAATCCGCATCTAAAGATGCATTATTTTCCCCTGTGCAATTCCAGTCTCACATCTCACAGCACATCGTCATTAACAAATACCGGAAACAGACCGAAAACATTTATAATACTTTATTCCGAGTGTGCTTGCTTTTCTCTTTGAAAGTCATCACATAACGGCATTGTAATACACGGTTCGGCTGCATTAAATATTACATATCTGCCGTAGTTCTCTATTTATAGAGCCCTGATGAGAAGACTTCTAGACAAACATGAGGAACTGCCGCCAACACTGAAAATGTGACGTGGATCATAAATATATCAGTAATTAAACAACATCTTACATTTCTTTTCACACAATACGTCTCCTTGCAGTATCAACACTAATTCGGCTGACTTTTATATTTGATCCAATTGGTAGATAGGCTGTATTTACACTATAAAGGTGCACAGCTGATATAAAGGGACACCTAGTGGTTAAAGCATGTTATTGGATTTCATTATTTGTATTATTAGATATTAATAGGATCCCTATGAAGTATATTCATTACTCGTTATTCTCTACTAATAGTTAATTAAGGACTGTATATAATGACTATTTTGCACATCCTTTTCAAGATGTTCTAAGGGTTATTGACATATCATATTCACAAACAGTGTAGTTATGCATTGCATTAAAAACTTGGGTCGCAGGTTCCTCAATAGTGCATTACAAGACATCTATCAATATTTGTGCATACCTCCAGCAATGTTAACTATGTTGAAGCACTTATTTTAACTGATATTATACATAATGTATTATACTCTTATAAGATGTATGTAGATATTTAATCTCCGGCCTTGTCAGGTATTGAACAATCAATAAATAAAGAACACATAATTGCTAAATATAAAACTCAGAATTTGTGTGATTATACGAAATGATTTACAAATAAACACCACTGCATATTTACAACTGTTACACATGCTGATGTGGACCTGTTCAAATCCAGTTTTGGACAGTCTGCCGTGGTTCCATCCCATTTCAAGTGCTGTTCGACTCTCGGCGTAACCCTCGGAGCACACTCTCCAATCACAGAGCTTGAGGACTATCATGGGGTTTGTCAAGCGAAGCGGAGAGAATACTTACTTCCGGTGTAATATACTCTAAAGCAAATGAGCTGCTCCGACCCTCGGTCCTGACGGACTCCAACTTGTGTTTATTAATCAAACAAATAAATAAACACAAGGATAATTATGTGTTATTGTTGAGTAAATGGAGAATTGCATAGGGGAAAATAACGTAGGCTATCTATGCCACAATTTTAGATGCGGATTTTGTTAAACTAATAAGTTTGCGCTGTGGACCAACGCTATACATTGACGGGGAAGGGGGTAGCAATAAAGATAACACCATTAAACAGTTACACAAGATAACAGAAATAATATCGATAGCAGCGTCCCTAGCAACAAGTAACAAGTAGTTAATAATAATAAAAGACATTAAGAAAAAGGCATTTTAAACAGTCATTAAAAAGCAACACAATCTACCTGCATTGCATTACTCTAAACGTGTAATAACGTGCTTTAACCAGTAGATGGTTTGGGTTAAAAAGCTGTCAAGTTTACCGTGTTAACAAAATAAAATATACTGCTGTTTCTGGTTTAGTTTACGATAGATATATATAGTTATTGTTTTGATATTTGTAACACAAAATCGATGGAAAAAACACACAGCAACACAGAAAAGATGGTCTTAACATGACCCAGCGGTCTAGTAGTTAATACAAAACAATAATATCAAAACAAAATATTACTAACTTTATTGTGAAATTCAAACTGAACGGTAAAATAATAGTTTCCGGTCTATTCTGAGCCTGATCTCTGTAGATAAATAAAAATAAAGAACTACGACAGATGTGTAATATATTTAATGCAGCAGAACTATTTATTACAATGCTTTCATGTGATGACTTTCAAAGAGTAAAGCAAGCACTGCTGAATAAAGTATGATTTTATCTTACGAAACTTTTTTTTTCATATGGAATGCAGTTGGAGGTCAACCAATCACAGAGCTTGAGAACTAATCACGGGGTTTGTCAAACAGAGCACATGGTGTAGTCCTAAACGATAGCTGGGGATTACATTACATTGCATTTAGCTGACGCTTTTATCCAAAGCGACTTACAATAAGTACATTCGACCAGGAAGACACAACCTTGAAGAAAACAGAATCATATAAGTACATCAGGTTTCATATAGCCAAGTATGTCAAGTGCTACTCAACTGGCTATAGATAAGCCAGTCCTTTATTAGTATATACGTGCTCTGTTAGCAGTTCTTTGTTCGTAATTCTATCGCTCGAGGTTGAGTCGTAAGAGATGAGTTTTCAGTCTGCGCCGGAAGGTGTGTAAGCTTTCTGCTGTCCTGATGTCAATGGGGAGCTCATTCCACCATTTTGGAGCCAGGATAGCAAACCCACATGTTTTTGCTGATGGGAACTTGGGTCCCCCTCGCAGTGAGGGTGCAGCGAGTCGTTTGGCTGATGCAGAGCGTAGAGCACGCGCTGGGGTGCACAGTTTAACCATGTCCTGGATGCAGTGATGTACCTGAACGCGTTCAATGAACGATCGTTCATGAACGCGTTCATATTTTGGGCGAACGTGAACTGAACGTACTGTATTTCCGCTAGATGAACGTAATTGAGAACGCGTTCATTCTCAGCGCTGTATAACGGCGTTCAAAAGTGCGTTCATTCTCAGCACTGTATTATAACGGCGTTCAAAAGTGTGCCAGATTTCATATGCCTTTCAGCCGAAAACCCAGGTAAAACACACCGTAAACAGGCTTCAAAATAATGCGGAAAACCACCCAATCTGGCAACAGCAAGCTGCCTGTGACGCATACGCGCCTGTCACCCCTGGCTGTCGCACTAAAATATAAATATACTAAATATATCAGACTCCTCACAACAAACAATGTGGAACCGCGGAACCGGCGAGCATTGAATGAATGAATGAATTAGTATGGACGAAGCCGAGAGCAGCTGCAGCAGCACTCGCTCAGAGTGAGACTCTACGGCAGGGGTGGGGAACCTCCGGCCTCCGGGCCGTATACGGCCCGCGAGACAATTTGGTACGGCCCTCGAGGTAATTTATAAACACATGCAAAAAATAAAAAAATGAAAGAAATCTAGACCGCAAAAAAATTAAACAAGCGAGTGCCTGTTTTTCCTGGCCAAGGTTAGGGTCCTTGAACACAACACAAGCCTAACTTGTCATCACGTGGTATATGTCTCGACTGACAGGGGTGCAGTTCTGACGGAGAGCACCAGAATATGGGCTCAGAACAGTCTCATAATACACACATGCACACAGAAGGATTCAAACTTGTATTTCCGGATCCATACTTGTGTTTTTCAATGCACACACAAATGTATTCCGTTTCATATACATGTAAATAAAATCCAAATACAGAAAAAAGTTTTACATGTGTATTTTTGATCCTCACATATTAGTTTCCTGTTTAAATCCCCTGCACCTGCAAACACAAACAGCTTTCTGTGCACGGATCGCTTTGCATTCGTGTGTGGGTTTGTTGAGACTCCCCTGACGCTCAGCCGATTCGTACTTGTAATTTTTTCTATCTATAGCCAATCAGATGTCTCCTTCATTCTAAGCCAATCACATGAGCGCCCCCCCACGAGGGTAAGATTACTTCATATACGCATTTTGCGCAGTCCGGTCAGCTCGCTAAACAGAGGGCGGAGCTTCAGGTGATCCTGCAGAGCAGCGTGTCTCCGTCAGACTCAGCAGCTGATCTGATCTCTCTCTCGCGTTCGGTTAAACTTCACTCGCGTTTATGTCCATATCGATCAGATCCAGCTCTCCTGATCGGTCTTTATAGAGAGCACCGATCAAACTATTAAGAGTGAATATCGGCCGATAATGACCGGCGGGGCTCCCCCCGTTAACAGGTCAATGTCGAGCACTGGCGTCGTAGTGCACTGATCGATTAGGCTAAGCTAACCTGTAGCTGCTCCCTCCACACTCACAACAACTTCATACAGACGTAAATAAAGCAGCTGTATTCGCCATACAGGAAACACACATTTAAAACGGTTTTGCCTGCCGTTTTTGTGTACACAAGCATTCATCAATGGTTTGGAAAGTGGCGCTGTACCGTAATAATATAAAGGCTTGTATTTGCTGCATTTCCTGTTCGGAAAGTGGCGCTGTACTGCGAGTGGAGGTGTCCTGAGATTAGCGCCTGCAGGCAGGCTCCATGGAGCTGTCAGTTCCGGACAACGCAAAATGCGTACATGAAGCGCTACGTCATGAACGCAAGAAATCTACCCTCGTGAGGAGACATCTGATTGGTTATAGATAGAAATAATTAAAAGTACGAATCGGCTGACCGTCAGGGGAGTCTCAAAAAACCCACACACGAATGCAAAGCGATCCGTGCACAGAAAGCGGTTTGTGTTTGCAGGTTCAGGGGTTTTAAACGGAAAACAAATATGTGAGGATCAAAAATACATATGTAAGACTTTTTTCTGTATTTGGATTTTATTTACATGTATATGAAACGGAATACATTTGTGTGTGCATTGAAAAACACAAGTATGGATCCGAAAATACAAGTTTGAATCCTTCTGTGCGCATGTGTGTATTATGAGACTGTTCTGAGCCCATACCAGAACGCCACTCCGGCACTTCAGAAATTGCAGTACCGATAAGTCCATACACATGCCGCAGTTTCTGCGTGTCTGTGTCTCTAGCTGAAAGCCCAGTGGCGATCTGTTCATCTGTCATACAGTCAATAACTTTGTTGTTATCATTAGCATCTGGTTAGCTAGCTATGCTAACGAATATAAGAAGCTTTGTCTACAACCAGTGAGGTAAAGGCACATCTTTATATGATCATTATAGTTATCAAAAAAATAAGAGAATAAAGTAAACAGGTATAACATACTATATGACAGTAAAAAAAAGTTGTTATTAATAAAGAAGAATACAGTTTGAAAGGAGAGTGATTTGTCAAATATCCATAAATTAAAAGAAAATCTGTTTACAGTTGTGTTTTGGTGTTGAGAGATGTGTCCATAGATCTCCTAATGTTGCTCTCAAAGTGCACCAGATTGATCCTTTTAACTTCAACATTTAAAAAAAAATCTTCCCAGGGGAGAACACCCCCCTAGAGGAGGTTAGGTCCCCCCCCCACTTAAATCATGTTCACATGGATTGGAAATGAAATACATTTGCACACATCTTGTGTCCATATCTTTCTGTTTTGGTGGTCACGCCACACGCTGCACGTGCATGCATACGTGAGTCATGGTGAGATATCTGGATTAAGAGGTTGCTTTTTCTTTGCACAGAATGAAATGAATGGGCTGTGATTTTAGTTTTTTTAAGCAGAGGTCAATAACTTGTACGGCCCTCCGAGGATATTGTAAACATTGAAATGGCCCATTAACATCGTACAGGAGACAAATAATAGCTCGCAGCAACGTATTGAAAAAATAACTATGAACTATAAATTAGTTCATTTTTGAAACCATGAACTTTAGTTCAACATTTTGAATTATGAACTATGAACTGAACTAGTTCATTTTAAAATGTGTGAACTGTGAACTGAACTAGTTCATGTAGAAAGTGAACTTTCCCAACACTGCCTGGATGTAGGAAGGGCCAGATCCATTTGCAGCATGGTACGCAAGTACCAGTGTCTTGAAGTGAATTCTAGCAGTTACCGGAAGCCAGTGGAGGGAGCGGAGGAGCGGCGTAGTGTGGGAAAATGTAGGAAGGTTGAAGACCAGACGAGCCACTGCATTCTGGATGAGCTGCAGAGGTCGGATGGCACATGCAGGTAGACCAGCCAGGAGGGAGTTGCAGTAGTCTAGACGTGAGGTGACGAAAGCCTGGACCAGAAGCTGGGTCGCTTTCTGGGTCAGCTGGGGACGTATCCTCCTGATGTTGTAAAGCGTGTATCTGCAGCAGCGGGTTGTAGCAGCGATGTTTGCAGTGAAGGACAGGTTGTTATCTCGGGTCACACCCAGATTCCTTGCAGTCTGAGTCGGGGAAACAACAGAGGTGCCGATGTTGATTGTGAGGTCAAAAGTGGGACAATCTTTTTCCGGAAGGAAAAGCAGTTCAGTTTTGTCAAGGTTGAGCTTGAGGTGATGAGCAGACATCCACTGAGAGATGTCAGCTAAACAAGCAGAGATGCGTGCGACGACCTGGGTCTCTGAGCGGGGAAAGGACAGAATTAATTGGGTGTCGTCAGCGTAGCAGTGGTATGAAAAACCATGCGGGCTAATAACAGATCCGAGCGAGTTTGTGTACAGGTAGTGTAGTGTCTTCTGTCATCCTTTACTCCGAAAATATATTTGTTTCTCCGAATCGAAGGGGAACAATACAAAAGCATTGCACACAATTTAAACCAATCAATGTTGTGTAATTAACAAGGATAATCTGGTGTTTTTTACTAATAATCAATCGACAGTAAGGGGAATACTTACTTCCGGGTTTACAATTCTCCGTTATCCAATGGGAATGGACGCTCACATTGCCTTTAAGGGCAGCCGACACAAACGAATGCCGTGCTTCCATGAGTGTCAAATCCCGCCGCAGATGGGAATACATTGCAATCAGTTGAAAGATATTTGCGTCCCTTTTTATTAAAGGAATGGTCCACTCATTAGATAATTATTCCAAACTTCAGTATTTAGTGAAACATTATGTTTAAATCATACCCTGAATAAATCTGCGATATTCCCCGGTAAAAATGATTTTATAGCTCTTTTTTATCAAAACCTGTATATTCCGCCTGGCCGCCGCCATTTTTGCCATTTTCAGTAGTCACGTGATGGTCGTGACGTCATCCATGCGTTCACTTTGTCAACACACGGAGTATTTGGGTTCGGACTCGTCAGCAGAGGAAGAAGTTTTGACCGATGTGAAGAGATTGGATGGGGGAATTCAACCATACATATCAGTATGACAATACGACACCCTCTGTCCTTAGACCCTCACATCGTACAAGGAAAAACTTCCGGAGAAAACCCACAGTTTAAAGGGAACATGGGAGAAACCTCAGGGAGAGCAACAGAGGAGGGATCCCTCTCCCAGGACGGACAGACGTGCAATAGATGCCGTGTGTAAATTGAAAAGATAATACATTTGCAACATAGGTAGTCCAAATGTTTGGAAATGCATGTGTGTATAATAGGAAGATGATATAAGATACTATATGTATGCATGTAGTACCACCCTTGCTAGCGATTCCCTCTCTAGTTTAGCATACTCAGCTTCGTTGTCCCTGGCCATAGAATCACGATTTTATGGGGCCGGAAAAAATGGGGGAAATACACACTAGCCGGTACTACGCTGTATGGAAAGGCCACCAAAAACTTCATCGCTGCTTTTGGTGTATTTTGTGGCCGAAGAACAGCGCCACTTACAGGCCCGGCATATGTACTACAGCGTCTCCAGCACTTTTGAGCGGTCTCTTGTGAACGGAGACGTTTCTGGTGCCTGTTGCGTGTGGACAGAATACTTTTTTGATAATAACGATTTTGGTCCTTTTGCGTTATCGTCCTTGTGTGGCTCCAGCCTAAGTCAGTTTTTGAGAATCTGAGTCTGCTGTTGACTCGTGCATGATGAGTCTGGATCTCTGGATCTGCTCTACGGTTACGGCTCTGAGTCCGCACGAGTATGCAGGAAGTTTCACTGATCCGCGTCCCCTGAGCCAAACGATAACTTCTGGAAGCTATCCTACTTGCTAAAGGTATAAAGGTATAAAGGTATAACGAATGCTATGGTTTTATTAAATGTGCCAACTGCTAGGACTGTCTTAGGGAAGACAGCTTTTAGATGCGCAGCTCCTCTGTCTTGGAATAGTCTGCAAATTAAATGTAAACTGAACAATCTGGTGCCACTAAATGTTTTTAAAGCTCGGTTGGATGCTACTCAATCGGAAGCTATTGGTACCTGTTTATGTGGATAATTTTGTAAATGATGCTGGATGATGTCCTTTTGTTGTTCTATTTATGTTTTTATATTTCATGTGGAACTACTTGAGCAGGGGCCTATACTACGAAGCTGGTTCAACCTAACCTGGATATGTTTGAGTTAGCCGGTTGGCCTAATCCAAAACATACGCGCTCTCGCTAAACTGTACTACGACGCTGGTTATCAAGTGGATCGCTCAAGCCAGCCGTGTCCTATCTAGTTAGGTGCGCGTTCACATGAAAGGGGTGGTATTTGGAGCATTCGACCAATCACAAACATGGAGAAGCGCACTGACAGCGCAGCGTCATACTTCCTGAATGAAAAGTGAACTTTAATACTAGTCAAAAATGAAGAAGTTCAACTTTAAACATCCATGACTTAAACACTTTATCCAGGATAAAAGCCACAGAGCTGCACCTGCACGGTGAATACAGCTGGTAAAAGAAAAAGTGTTTGAATGCATACATTAACAGGTTTATGATATCACTGCCCCGTCTAAGACACGATATGACTTCAATTACATTTGACTCGAGTGTTTCGTCAACTTAATGTGTTGCTTAAAATAATACTTCTGCATACAGTCTGTGACGCTGTGAGTGTTGCCCGGCCAGATACGGCTCAGCTGACTCAGATAAGGAGATATATGATACATTATGAAGTCATATGCCGCGGACTGTACTTAATGTTACTCTGATCCGGTTACTTATGTTGTGGCCGATATTTAAGTAAGCTTTCTTAACGCTAATGTTATAATAGTCAGATTGCTCTGAAGATGGAGGTGATATTCTATTAATGTTCACATTCACACAGTCGGTGATTTTTGCCGGCCGTCTTTCCTGCAACGGCAGTTTTTCTGTATTTCCTTTCTCCTGTAATATGACTTGATCGCTTTAAACTCCGCACACTGAGCTCTGATTGGTCAGCAGGCAGTGCTTTCACTGAGTTGAGCTCTTAGCCTGCAACCTAACCTGGTCCCGACCAGGTTAGCCGCTAAGCATAAGTTACCATGGAGATCTAGCCTGCTAAAAAGAGAACCAGCTTCGTAGGACCGGAAAGCCGGAGTTTCCCCTGAATTTAGCCGGCTAAGCGAAAATCCTGCTTCGTAGTATACCCCCCAGGTCTCCCTTGGAAAAGAGATCAATGATCTCAATGGGATTTTATCTGTATAAATAAAGGTTTAAAATGAAATGAAAGGCAGATGGACTGGGGTACGTTGTAATGTGATTTTACATGTTATAAGGAGAGTAGCGAGTGAAGCAAGTTATAGTTTTAATTTGTACGTCACTAGGTGTAGGACTTAAAGGACTCGGGTTAATGGAGAGAGGAGACTCGTCACTCCCAGCTCAGTACTAGGATCCGGCAGGGTCGGCGTCATGGGGGGTCATTCGCAGGCCATGCCCCCCCCAAATGAGTCACTGTGCCCCCCCCAACTCAGGGCGGGCAAGCCTTGCCGTTTATTTTAGTTTTTTTATCATACAAGTGAAAACGTTTCCACTAAAAGTTTTTTGTGTGAAATAAATCAGAAATAAAGAATACTAATATAAAACACAGCTTGAGGTGTGCTCACTGCTGCTCTCTGATTGGTGTGTTGCTTGACCAATGGCCCCCGACCTTTGTTTTGTTATCATTACGTGGCTGTGTGTTTAGATGAAAGCCCAGTGGCGATCTGTTCATCTGTTATACTGATTATAGTAAAGCCATCGGAATAATATGATATACAGTACAGTACAAGTACTTCTGGGTCTCTGTGTGTCATTCAAGCTCGACTCTGTGTGTGTGTGGCACGAGCGCATTTTGTGAGTGCGCGAGCGGTAACGTGGAATGTTGTTGTTAGCATCTGGTTCGATAGCTATGCTAACGGGTATAAAGAGCTGTTTCCAGCTGGGAGCCGGCCCATAGGGGCGCTATGGGAGCCACCCCATCTCTTCCCACATACAAAATAAAAAATAAAAAATATGTATATATATATAGGCCTATATATATTAAAAAATATATTTTTTTATTTTATTTTTATTTTTAATAAACAAGGTATATAATATAATTGGTATCAATAAAATGTATAATCTGCAATAAAAACATTGTTTAAAATTGTGTTACGACGATGTCTAAAGTTACTGATAAGCAGTGTTGTGCTAGTTACTGAAAACCAGTAACTAGTTACCATTACTAGTTACTTCATTTAAAAAGTAACTCAGTTACTTTACCGATTACTTACACCAAAAAGTAATGCGTTACTGTAAAAAGTAACTTTTTAGTTACTTCATTCCAGTACTGTTATTGCATTGGAGAATAATACAATCTGTTGATCAACTTGATATGCATTATATGCAATCTGGATAGCATCGATATTAGCTGGCTTTCCATTTTTGTATATTCTTTCTCCAGGTAGTTGGAAAAAGTTTTCCGTCCCATATGCTGTGTGCCGCCCGGACATGGTATCATGCTAACTAGCTCCCTGAAAGCGGGTGACTCCACTGTAGCAATAGCCTGCATGTGTTCAACAACATACCGTGCAATGGCTTGATCGACCTTTCCCTGGCTAGCAGTCCCTCGGTTAAAATCCAGCCGCTGTTGCTTAGGTGGAGGTGGAGTGGCGTTGGATGAGTCTGGGTCTGTGTCGGTCTTAGTTACTAGCTTTGTCCCAGCATGTTGTTTTTGCAGTTGTTTTAAGAGATTTGAATTACTGGTTTGGGCAGTAGATAGGCTATTTGACCCGCCAGGACACAACTTACATTTAACAGAAACTTTCTTTTCTTTGTGCTCGACAAAAGTGAAATAGTGAGAATATCTCCAGGTGGAGAAACTAGACTTGAGCTCCGCCGCCGCCATGATAGTCTTGTTGGTAAACAACACAAACACGTCCACAGCCCGTCTCCGCATGTGACACAGGAAGTATTTAAGTACATTTACTTAAGTACAGTTCTCACCTCTGTTCGCCTGGCTGTTGACTATATAAAAAAACGAATGGAGTTACGCACCATGTAGTAACGGTAATTGAGTTACTGAATTTAAAAAGTAATGCGTTAGAGTACTAGTTACTGCCAAAAATAATGGCGTTACAGTAACGCTTTACAAAGTAACGCGTTAGTCCCAACACTGCTGATAAGTCACATGTTTCCTGCCTGGCCTTGCCCATGTGTCATTACCTTTATATATACAGTCTATGGTCATTACCCTCTCTCGTCTGGGCGGTAAGAAAGGAGCCCTCAACCAGTGCAGCAGCAGCCACTAGCAGCTGACTGTTGCTATCTGTAAACTATGATGCCGAAACATAATTTCAGCCAATCAGCGTCGTCAAATCTGATGATCACCGGGCACCAATGTCAGCGCCCGGTCCAGTTTGTGAGTAGTTTGGACACTAGTGACTCGTATCCGGTGGGGTGACGCAGTACGGCAGTAGTTGATGAGGATGGCTTCATGTGCAGGTGGATTCTCCGGACCTCGGTCCCCGCCCAATGCCGTTCAAGAGCTAATCTCCAATCCTTTCGAAAGGAGAAGTTTGGGAGATAAACTGTTGCTTAAAGACCTTGGACCGGACCAACCCGATTTGTATATATCGCAGCAAGCTCGTGAAAAAGACAAAACGTATCAACGAGGCTTCTCACGTAGGTACACCAGAAAGGCATGGCTAGCTGGATGCAAACAGGTAAATGCTGTCTTTTGTTTAACCTGATCTCACCAGAATGCGTGACTCCACCACGACTCCTTAACACCGCATTGCGTGGTGGACTCACAAACGTTGTTACATTTACGTGTCTGCACCACGCAAACAACCCCAATGTAAAGTGAATGAGGCTCCTTTGTCGTGGTGCACACACGCATTTCTACAACGTCCTGCAGTGAGCTTTTATTCTATAAAACGTTTTTAAAATCTACTTTATAGCTTGTAGTAACTCACGGGAGGCTTCTTTTATTTTATTTGTATTCATAATAATTTGTATTTTTCGTCAGAATGTATTATGGTGGTGCATTAGTTACGAATTTATGTTCTCAAAAAACAGTGCATTGTGTGTAATGCAACTGTGATTTTTATTAAATTAGTTAGTTTTTAAGGAAGGCCAGAGCTTAAGCTGTGTCAAATAGATTGTCCCTACGTTTTTTAAAAGAACATTATATTCCGATGTGATCATGTCCCCTTTATTGTATTACGGAGAGCAATGTGAGCATCCATTCCCATTGGATAACGGATTTTACCCCAGAAGTAAGTATTCTCCTTAATGTCGATTTATTTTACAGTGCTATCTGCATTACTCATCAACTCAGAAATACCAGATTATCCTTGTTGATTACACAACATTGATTGGTTTAAATTGTGTACAATGCTTTTGTAATTTTCCCCTTCGATTCGGAGAAACAAATATGTGTTCAGTTTAGGATGGCCGAAGACACTACACTACCCAGAATCCTCAGGTATTGTTCCGCGTTGCCTCAACCTCTGTGATTGGTTGACCTCCAACTGCATTCCATATGAAAAAAACGTTTCGTAAAAGATAAATCATACTTTATTCAGCAGTGCTTGCTTTACTCTTTGAAAGTCATCACATGAATGCATTGTAAATATTACACATCTGTCGTAGTTCTTTATTTATCTACAGAGATCTGGCCTCAAAATAGACCGGAAACTATTCTTTTACCGTTCTGTTTTTATTTCACAATAAAGTTAGTAGTAATAATTTGTTTGGATATTATTGTTTTTTATTAACTACTCATGTTAAGACCATCTTTTCTGTGTTGCTGTGGGGTTTTTCCATCGCTTTTGTGTTACAAATATCAAAACAATAACAGAATATATCCGTCGTAAACTAAATCAGAAAGAGCAGTATATTTTATTTTGTTAACACTGTAAACTTGACAGCTTTTTAAGGATGCCCGGTTAAAATCACCAGCGACAATGTGTACTCCATCAGGGTGAGCCTGCTGCAGTTTGCTAATGGCACAACCCAGTCTCACGGCATTTCGTGTTCACCAACACAACTTTTAATCTATTGATTCGTGTTCACCAACACGATTTGCCCCTTTTTTTCGTGTTGCACAGCACGATTTTAAAAGCAATGTATTTCTACTGCCTGCAGCACGTCTTTTTCTCCGGTCGGGTCGTGGGAGACCGGAAGCTGTGTGGTTCTGTTATCTGTGTGTGATTATTCTAGCGTCCAGGACAGAAGTTTAAAAGGAGATTAAATGGAGTCTCTGAGAAGGTTCAAATTGGTACTTTAATTAATAAAAAGCGTGATAATGTCACAAACAGAATATTGTCCGAACAGGAGAGTAAGGCTGCAGCTCCCTCTCCCTTGGTGGCCGTGCAGAAGAGAGCTCACAAGCATTCGTCTTTCCCGCTTGCTCGCTGTTCGCTCCTCCTCTCTGGGAGCTGTAGTGACGCAGGGGACTTCCCCCCCTCGTTCTCCTGTGTCCGATATCGCGTTAAACAGAGGATTTCAACATTTTACATTCATTGCTTACTTCCACATGCCTTTTCTCCTCCTTATCTCTTTCATAACATTATATGTAATACATGTTAACGGCGTCAATAGCCACTTTAATGATACTAATGGGCGGTAGTCCCGGATGTCGTCATGACGGATTTTCAGAATAAAAGCTTAGTATTGAGAACTTCCGGGTTTTTCCAGAATAAAATAGCATTTAAACTGACGGTATGTTTAAGGTACATTATGCCATAAAACATTGATTTTAATTTCTAACAGTCCCTCCTTACACACCTAAAAGGTGTGTATAATACTGAAATCAATGAGTTCTTCATCTGAACTCTGCATAGTACATAACTCATAAAATGGAATGGTTTTAATATCAACCTTAGAAAAATACAAAAATACTTTGACTGTTCAAACATAAAAGTTTTCCCTCGTGCATACTTCTAGTGTTAACATTCAACACATCCTCACTCCCAGGTCGGCCTATGTTGACGTTATGTCAAGTCCCCTGCCGGCTTTTTCCAACGCAAGGGGGGGGGCCTTAGCGTCCATTTTCAACGCCAGGGGGGGGGCCTTAGCGTCCATTTTCAACGCAAGGGGGGGGGCCTTAGCGTCCATTTTCAACGCAAGGGGGGGGCCCTTAGCGTCCATGTTCAGCTTTCCGGGATGTCCATGTGCTTCTATGGACGCTCATGTAAGCACGGCATTCGTTTGTGTCAACTGCCCTTAAAGGCAATGAAGACACTACACTACCCAGAATCCCCAGCTATCGTTTGGCCTACACCATGTGCTCTGTTTGACGTCACGTGATTTCTCCCTGCAGAAAAAGAAAACATGGCCGAACTTCGTTTTATCCTGGGTGTAAAATGCCTATTTTAAAGTTAGTTTGGCCATTAAAATGCGTTTTGATGTCATTTGATGCGAGAAATATGAGTTGTTATTTCAGATTATGTGTGCAGTGGATGTACATGATCTTTAGTTTGCTAGTTATTACGAAGATTACTTCAGGAAATTGCGTCCAACGTTTTCATTGTTACCAAAGTGGTTGCTAGGGACGCTGCTATCGATATTATTTCTGTTATGTTGTGTAACTGTTTAATAGTGTTATCTTTATTGCTGCCCCCTTCCCCGTCAATGTATAGTGTTGGTCCACAGCCTAAACATATTAGTTTAACAAAATCCGCATCTAAAGATACGTTATTTTCCCCTGTGCAATTCCAGTCTCACATCTCACAGCACATCGTCATTAACAAATACCGGAAACAGACCGAAAATATTTTTAAAAAATAAAATAATACCTTATTCCGAGTGCTTTTCTCTTTGAAAGTCATCACATAACGGCATTGTAATACACGGTTCGGCTGCATTAAATATTACATATCTGCCGCAGTTCTGTATCTATAGAGCCCTGATGAGAAGACAAAGATGAGGAACTGAAAACGTGACGTGGTTCATAAATATATCAGCCATTAAACAACATCTTACATTTCTTTTCACACATTACGTCTCCTTGCAGTATCAACACTAATTCGGCTCACTTTTATATTTGATCCAATTGGTAGATAGGCTGCATTTACACCATAAAGGTGCACACCTGATATAAAGAGACACCTGGTGGTTAAAGCATGTTATTGAATTTCATTATTTTTATTATTAGATATTAATAGAATCCCTATAAAGTATATTCATTACTCGTTATTCTCTACTAATAGTTAATTAAAGACTGTATATAATGACTATTTTGCACATCACGTTCAAGATTTCAAGATGTTCTAAGGTTTATTGACATATCATATAGGCCTACACAACTGTGGTGTAGTTCTGCACTGAATGAAAAACTTGGGTCGCAGGTTCCTCAATAGTGCATTACAAGACATCTATCAATATGTGTGCATACCTCCAGCAATGTTAACTATGTTGTATGTATACTATGATGTAACGCAAATGTTCCAACTTGGGATCAATAAAGTATATCTTATCTTAAGCTGATCGATGGCTACTGCCATATTTGCAAAATGTGCCTCTGAACCTTGACAAGTGCATGTTTCAGGCTTATCAATTAATGTAATGTAATGTTATCAATTAACAACAGGAGGGGTCACAAACATAAGTCCAGCTGTTAAATAAAGCTCTTCTGACCTTAGCTGGCATGTGGGTATATATATTAATACTGCCCATTATGGGCACAAGCAATTTTCACCCATTTATTAATTATATGTTTTAAATGTGAGTGTTTCCTGTCCCCTAAACCTCCAGGGATGTACACAGTTTAATACTGGCAACTTCTTATTATGGGAAATACGAACACGTCTTTTAAAACTACAACTCCCAGTAGAGACGTGCCATAGAGAACATGTTGCGAAACAGAATAGCCAGCATGTGTAGTTCTGGGGACAGGGTGGGGGAGGGGGGGGACGCGGTGGACCCGTTCAAATCCAGTTTTGAACAGTCTGCCGTGGTTCCATCCCATTTCAAGTGCTGTTCGAGGCTCGGTAACCCTCGGAGCACACTCTCCAATCACAGAGCTTGAGGACGATCACGGGGTTTGCCAAACGATAGCTGGGGATTCTGGGTAGTGTAGTGTCTTCATTGCCTTTAAGGGCAGTTGACACAAACGAATGCCGTGCTTACATGAGCGTCCATAGAAGCACATGGACATCCCGGAAAGCTGAATATGGACGCTAAGGGCCCCCCCCCTTGCGTTGAAAATGGACGCTAAGGCCCCCCCCCCTTGCGTTGGAAAAAGCCGGCAGGGGACTTGACATAACAGGCGCCCGTGCCTGGCGTTGAAAATGGAGACGCCTAAGGCCGGCGCTTGCGTTGGAAAAAGCCACGAGCAGGGGAGCTTGTCATAACGTCAACAACTAGGCCGACCTGGAGTGACAGGATGTGTTGCTAAAACTGTCGCATTCACGAGATGACTTTTTGAGAGAAGTAGGCATAATCTGTCAAATATGCCAAACAGCCTTGTTTCAATGAATTGAAATCTCACAGCACAAATTGCCATTCAATGACTATTTTGGAGAGAATATAAGCATACATCTTCAAGATATCCAAAATCAGCCTTGTTTCAATGAAATAACCTCAAAATCACAAAATTGCCATTCAGATGACTTTTGGAGAGAATTAAGCATAAATCTGTCAAATGTCCAAAACAGCCTTGTTTCAATGAAATAACCTCAAAAATCACAAACTGCCATTCAGATGACATTTATGCTTAACTCTCTCCATAAGTAATCTGAATGTCAGTTTGTGATTTTGAGGCTATTTCAGTGAATTAAGGCTGTTTTTAACATTTGACAGATTTATGCTTGATTCTCCCCAAAACTGCCATTCAGATGACTTTTGGAGAGAATTAAGCATAAATCTGTCAAATGTCTAAAACAGCCTTGTTTCAATGAAATAACCTCAAAATCACAAATTAAACATTCAGATGACTTTTGGAGAGAATTAAGCATAAATCTGTCAAATGTCCAAAACAGCCTTGTTTCAATGAAATAACCTCAAATCACAAATTGCCATTCAGATGACTTTTGGAGAGAATTAAGCATAAATCTGTCAAAATCACAAACTGACTGCATTCAGATGACATTATGCTTAACTATCTCCAGCGGTTTTTCATTGAAATGACTCAAAATCCAAAACTGCCATTCAGATGACTTTTGGAGAGAATTAAGCATAAATCTGTCAAATGTCCAAAACAGCCTTGTTTCAATGAAATAACCTCAAAATCACAAACTGCCATTCAGATGACTTTATGCTTAACATATCTCCATAAGTCATAAATGCAGTTTGTGATTTTGAGGCTATTTCACTGAATTCAGCTGTTTTTTAACATTGACAGATTTATGCTGATTCTCCTCCAAAACTGCCATTCAGATGACATGTATAGCTTAACTCTCTCCAAATAGTAATCTGAATGTACATTTGGATATTGAAGCTATTTCAGTGAATTAAGCTGTTATTTAACATTTGACAATCATGCTGAATCCCCCAAAACTGCCATTCAGATGACTTTGGAGAGAATTAAGCATAAATCTGTCAAATGTCCAAAACAGCCTTGTTTCAATGAAATAACCTCAAAATCACAAATTGCCATTCAGATGACTTTTGGAGAGAATTAAGCATAAATCTGTCAAATGTCCAAAACAGCCTTGTTTCAATGAAATAACCTCAAAATCACAAACTGCCATTCAGATGACATTTATGCTTAACTCTCTCCATAAGTAATCTGAATGTCAGTTTGTGATTTTGAGGCTATTTCAGTGAATTAAGGCTGTTTTTAACATTTGACAGATTTATGCTTGATTCTCCCCAAAACTGCCATTCAGATGACTTTTGGAGAGAATTAAGCATAAATCTGTCAAATGTCTAAAACAGCCTTGTTTCAATGAAATAACCTCAAAATCACAAATTCCATTCAGATGACTTTTGGAGAGAATTAAGCATAAATCTGTCAAATGTCCAAAACAGCCTTGTTTCAATGAAATAACCTCAAAATCACAAATTGACATTCAGATGACTTTTGGAGAGAATTAAGCATAAATCTGTCAAATGTCCAAAACAGCCTTGTTTCAATGAAATAACCTCAAAATCACAAATTGCCATTCAGATGACTTTTGGAGAGAATTAAGCATAAATCTGTCAAATGTCCAAAACAGCCTTGTTTCAATGAAATAACCTCAAAATCACAAACTGCCATTCAGATGACATTTATGCTTAACTCTCTCCATAAGTACTCTGAATGTCAGTTTGTGATTTTGAGGCTATTTCAGTGAAACAAGGCTGTTTTTAACATTTGACAGATTTATGCTTGATTCTCTCCAAAACTGCCATTCAGATGACTTTTGGAGAGAATTAAGCATAAATCTGTCAAATGTCCAAAACAGCCTGTTTCATGAAATAACTCAAAATCCAAATTGCATTCAGATGACTTTTGAGAGAACTAAGAATAAATCTGTCAAATTTCCAAAACAGCCTTGTTTCATGAAATCCTCAAAATCACAAATTGCCATTCAGATGACTTTTGGAGAGAATTAAGCATAAATCTGTCAAATGTCCAAAACAGCCTTGTTTCAATGAAATAACCTCAAAATCACAAATTGCCATTCAGATGACTTTTGGAGAGAATTAAGCATAAATCTGTCAAATGTCCAAAACAGCCTTGTTTCAATGAAATAACCTCAAAATCACAAATTGCCATTCAGATGACTTTTGGAGAGAATTAAGCATAAATCTGTCAAATGTCCAAAACAGCCTTGTTTCAATGAAATAACCTCAAAATCACAAACTGCCATTCAGATGACATGTATGCTTAACTCTCTCCATAAGTACTCTGAATGTCAGTTTGTGATTTTGAGGCTATTTCAGTGAAACAAGGCTGTTTTTAACATTTGACAGATTTATGCTTGATTCTCTCCAAAACTGCCATTCAGATGACTTTTGGAGAGAATTAAGCATAAATCTGTCAAATGTCCAAAACAGCCTTGTTTCAATGAAATAGCCTCAAAATCACAAACTGTCATTCAGATGACTTTTTGGAGAGAATTAAGCATAAATCTGTCAAATGTCCAAAACAGCCTTGTTTCAATGAAATAGCCTCAAAATCACAAATTGCCATTCAGATGACTTTTGGAGAGAATTAAGCATAAATCTGTCAAATGTCCAAAACAGCCTTGTTTCAATGAAATAACCTCAAAATCACAAATTGCCATTCAGATGACTTTTGGAGAGAATTAAGCATAAATCTGTCAAATGTCCAAAACAGCCTTGTTTCAATGAAATAACCTCAAAATCACAAATTGCCATTCAGATGACTTTTGGAGAGAATTAAGCATAAATCTGTCAAATGTCCAAAACAGCCTTGTTTCAATGAAATAACCTCAAAATCACAAATTGCCATTCAGATGACATTTATGCTTAACTCTCTCCATAAGTAATCTGAATGTCAGTTTGTGATTTTGAGGCTATTTCAGTGAAATCAAGGCTGTTTTTAACATTTGACAGATTTATGCTTGATTCTCCCCAAAACTGCCATTCAGATGACTTTTGGAGAGAATTAAGCATAAATCTGTCAAATGTCCAAAACAGCCTTGTTTCAATGAAATAACCTCAAAATCACAAATTGCCATTCAGATGACTTTTGGAGAGAATTAAGCATAAATCTGTCAAATGTCCAAAACAGCCTTGTTTCAATGAAATAACCTCAAAATCACAAATTGCCATTCAGATGACTTTTGGAGAGAATTAAGCATAAATCTGTCAAATGTCCAAAACAGCCTTGTTTCAATGAAATAACCTCAAAATCACAAATTGCCATTCAGATGACTTTTGGAGAGAATTAAGCATAAATCTGTCAAATGTCCAAAACAGCCTTGTTTCAATGAAATAACCTCAAAATCACAAATTGCCATTCAGATGACTTTTGGAGAGAATTAAGCATAAATCTGTCAAATGTCCAAAACAGCCTTGTTTCAATGAAATAACCTCAAAATCACAAATTGCCATTCAGATGACTTTTGGAGAGAATTAAGCATAAATCTGTCAAATGTCCAAAACAGCCTTGTTTCAATGAAATAACCTCAAAATCACAAACTGCCATTCAGATGACATTTATGCTTAACTCTCTCCATAAGTACTCTGAATGTCAGTTTGTGATTTTGAGGCTATTTCAGTGAAACAAGGCTGTTTTTAACATTTGACAGATTTATGCTTGATTCTCTCCAAAACTGCCATTCAGATGACTTTTGGAGAGAATTAAGCATAAATCTGTCAAATGTCCAAAACAGCCTTGTTTCAATGAAATAACCTCAAAATCACAAATTGCCATTCAGATGACTTTTGGAGAGAATTAAGCATAAATCTGTCAAATGTCCAAAACAGCCTTGTTTCAGTGAAATAGCCTCAAAATCACAAATTGCCATTCAGATGACTTTTGGAGAGAATTAAGCATAAATCTGTCAAATGTCCAAAACAGCCTTGTTTCAATGAAATAACCTCAAAATCACAAATTGCCATTCAGATGACTTTTGGAGAGAATTAAGCATAAATCTGTCAAATGTCCAAAACAGCCTTGTTTCAATGAAATAACCTCAAAATCACAAATTGCCATTCAGATGACTTTTGGAGAGAATTAAGCATAAATCTGTCAAATGTCCAAAACAGCCTTGTTTCAATGAAATAACCTCAAAATCACAAACTGCCATTCAGATGACATGTATGCTTAACTCTCTCATAAGTAATCTGAATGTCAGTTTGTGATTTTGAGGCTATTTCAGTGAAACAAGGCTGTTTTTAACATTTGACAGATTTATGCTTGATTCTCTCCAAAACTGCCATTCAGATGACTTTTGGAGAGAATTAAGCATAAATCTGTCAAATGTCCAAAACAGCCTTGTTTCAATGAAATAACCTCAAAATCACAAACTGCCATTCAGATGACTTTATGGATTAGAAATCTTCATAAGTAATCTGAATGTCAGTTTGTGATTTTGAGGCTATTTCAGTGAAACAAGGCTTTTTTAACATTTGACAGATTTATGCTTGATTCTCTCCAAAACTGCCATTCAGATGACTTTTGGAGAGAATTAAGCATAAATCTGTCAAATGTCCAAAACAGCCTTGTTTCAATGAAATAACCTCAAAATCACAAATTGCCATTCAGATGACTTTATGCTTAATCTCCAAAGTAATCTGTCAAATGTCAGTAAACAGCTGTTTTTCATGAAATAGCTATCTCCAAAATGCATCAGTGACTTTTGGAGAGAATTAAGCATAAATCTGTCAAATGTCCAAAACAGCCTTGTTTCAATGAAATAACCTCAAAATCACAAATTGCCATTCAGATGACTTTTGGAGAGAATTAAGCATAAATCTGTCAAATGTCCAAAACAGCCTTGTTTCAATGAAATAACCTCAAAATCACAAATTGCCATTCAGATGACTTTTGGAGAGAATTAAGCATAAATCTGTCAAATGTCCAAAACAGCCTTGTTTCAATGAAATAACCTCAAAATCACAAACTGCCATTCAGATGACATTTATGCTTAACTCTCTCCATAAGTAATCTGAATGTCAGTTTGTGATTTTGAGGCTATTTCAGTGAAACAAGGCTGTTTTTAACATTTGACAGATTTATGCTTGATTCTCTCCAAAACTGCCATTCAGATGACTTTTGGAGAGAATTAAGCATAAATCTGTCAAATGTCCAAAACAGCCTTGTTTCAATGAAATAACCTCAAAATCACAAATTGCCATTCAGATGACTTTTGGAGAGAATTAAGCATAAATCTGTCAAATGTCCAAAACAGCCTTGTTTCAATGAAATAACCTCAAAATCACAAATTGCCTTTCAGATGAGATTTATGCTTAATTCTCTCCATAAGTAATCTGAATGTCAGTTTGTGATTTTTAGGCTATTTCAGTGAAACAAGGCTTTTTTTAACATTTGACAGATTTATGCTTGATTCTCTCCAAAACTGCCATTCAGATGACTTTTGGAGAGAATTAAGCATAAATCTGTCAAATGTCCAAAACAGCCTTGTTTCAATGAAATAACCTCAAAATCACAAATTGCCATTCAGATGACTTTTGGAGAGAATTAAGCATAAATCTGTCAAATGTCCAAAACAGCCTTGTTTCAATGAAATAACCTCAAAATCACAAACTGCCATTCAGATGACTTTTGGAGAGAATTAAGCATAAATCTGTCAAATGTCCAAAACAGCCTTGTTTCAATGAAATAACCTCAAAATCACAAATTGCCATTCAGATGACTTTTGGAGAGAATTAAGCATAAATCTGTCAAATGTCCAAAACAGCCTTGTTTCAATGAAATAGCCTCAAAATCACAAAACTGCCATTCAGATGACTTTTGGAGAGAATTAAGCATAAATCTGTCAAATGTCCAAAACAGCCTTGTTTCAATGAAATAACCTCAAAATCACAAATTGCCATTCAGATGACTTTTGGAGAGAATTAAGCATAAATCTGTCAAATGTCCAAAACAGCCTTGTTTCAATGAAATAACCTCAAAATCACAAATTGCCATTCAGATGACTTTTGGAGAGAATTAAGCATAAATCTGTCAAATGTCTAAAACAGCCTTGTTTCAATGAAATAACCTCAAAATCACAAATTGCCATTCAGATGACTTTTGGAGAGAATTAAGCATAAATCTGTCAAATGTCCAAAACAGCCTTGTTTCAATGAAATAACCTCAAAATCACAAATTGCCATTCAGATGACTTTTGGAGAGAATTAAGCATAAATCTGTCAAATGTCCAAAACAGCCTTGTTTCAATGAAATACCTCAAAATCACAAATTGCCATTCAGATGACTTTTGGAGAGAATTAAGCATAAATCTGTCAAATGTCCAAAACAGCCTTGTTTCAATGAAATAACCTCAAAATCACAAATTGCCATTCAGATGACTTTTGGAGAGAATTAAGCATAAATCTGTCAAATGTCCAAAACAGCCTTGTTTCAATGAAATAACCTCAAAATCACAAATTGCCATTCAGATGACTTTTGGAGAGAATTAAGCATAAATCTGTCAAATGTCCAAAACAGCCTTGTTTCAATGAAATAACCTCAAAATCACAAATTGCCATTCAGATGACTTTTGGAGAGAATTAAGCATAAATCTGTCAAATGTCCAAAACAGCCTTGTTTCAATGAAATAACCTCAAAATCACAAACTGCCATTCAGATGACATTTATGCTTAACTCTCTCCATAAGTAATCTGAATGTCAGTTTGTGATTTTGAGGCTATTTCAGTGAAACAAGGCTGTTTTTAACATTTGACAGATTTATGCTTGATTCTCTCCAAAACTGCCATTCAGATGACTTTTGGAGAGAATTAAGCATAAATCTGTCAAATGTCCAAAACAGCCTTGTTTCAATGAAATAACCTCAAAATCACAAATTGCCATTCAGATGACTTTTGGAGAGAATTAAGCATAAATCTGTCAAATGTCAAAACAGCCTTGTTTCAATGAAATAACCTCAAAATCACAAATTGCCATTCAGATGACTTTTGGAGAGAATTAAGCATAAATCTGTCAAATGTCCAAAACAGCCTTGTTTCAATGAAATAACCTCAAAATCACAAACTGCCATTCAGATGACATTTATGCTTAACTCTCTCCATAAGTAATCTGAATGTCAGTTTGTGATTTTGAGGCTATTTCAGTGAAACAAGGCTGTTTTTAACATTTGACAGATTTATGCTTGATTCTCTCCAAAACTGCCATTCAGATGACTTTTGGAGAGAATTAAGCATAAATCTGTCAAATGTCCAAAACAGCCTTGTTTCAATGAAATAACCTCAAAATCACAAATTGCCATTCAGATGACTTTTGGAGAGAATTAAGCATAAATCTGTCAAATGTCCAAAACAGCCTTGTTTCAATGAAATAGCCTCAAAATCACAAACTGCCATTCAGATGACATTTATGCTTAACTCTCTCCATAAGTAATCTGAATGTCAGTTTGTGATTTTGAGGCTATTTCAGTGAAACAAGGCTGTTTTTAACATTTGACAGATTTATGCTTGATTCTCCCCAAAACTGCCATTCAGATGACTTTTGGAGAGAATTAAGCATAAATCTGTCAAATGTCCAAAACAGCCTTGTTTCAATGAAATAACCTCAAAATCACAAATTGCCATTCAGATGACTTTTGGAGAGAATTAAGCATAAATCTGTCAAATGTCCAAAACAGCCTTGTTTCAATGAAATAACCTCAAAATCACAAATTGCCATTCAGATGACTTTTGGAGAGAATTAAGCATAAATCTGTCAAATGTCCAAAACAGCCTTGTTTCAATGAAATAACCTCAAAATCACAAATTGCCATTCAGATGACTTTTGGAGAGAATTAAGCATAAATCTGTCAAATGTCCAAAACAGCCTTGTTTCAATGAAATAACCTCAAAATCACAAACTGCATTCAGATGACTTTTGGAGAGAATTAAGCATAAATCTGTCAAATGTCCAAAACAGCCTTGTTTCAATGAAATAACCTCAAAATCACAAATTGCCATTCAGATGACTTTTGGAGAGAATTAAGCATAAATCTGTCAAATGTCCAAAACAGCCTTGTTTCAATGAAATAACCTCAAAATCACAAATTGCCATTCAGATGACTTTTGGAGAGAATTAAGCATAAATCTGTCAAATGTCCAAAACAGCCTTGTTTCAATGAAATAACCTCAAAATCACAAATTGCCATTCAGATGACTTTTGGAGAGAATTAAGCATAAATCTGTCAAATGTCCAAAACAGCCTTGTTTCAATGAAATAACCTCAAAATCACAAATTGCCATTCAGATGACATTTATGCTTAACTCTCTCCATAAGTAATCTGAATGTCAGTTTGTGATTTTGAGGCTATTTCAGTGAAACAAGGCTGTTTTTAACATTTGACAGATTTATGCTTGATTCTCCCCAAAACTGCCATTCAGATGACTTTTGGAGAGAATTAAGCATAAATCTGTCAAATGTCCAAAACAGCCTTGTTTCAATGAAATAACCTCAAAATCACAAATTAACATTCAGATGACTTTTGGAGAGAATTAAGCATAAATCTGTCAAATGTCCAAAACAGCCTTGTTTCAATGAAATAACCTCAAAATCACAAATTGCCATTCAGATGACTTTTGGAGAGAATTAAGCATAAATCTGTCAAATGTCCAAAACAGCCTTGTTTCAATGAAATAACCTCAAAATCACAAACTGCCATTCAGATGACATTTATGCTTAACTCTCTCCATAAGTAATCTGAATGTCAGTTTGTGATTTTGAGGCTATTTCAGTGAATTAAGGCTGTTTTTAACATTTGACAGATTTATGCTTGATTCTCCCCAAAACTGCCATTCAGATGACTTTTGGAGAGAATTAAGCATAAATCTGTCAAATGTCCAAAACAGCCTTGTTTCAATGAAATAACCTCAAAATCACAAATTGCCATTCAGATGACTTTTGGAGAGAATTAAGCATAAATCTGTCAAATGTCCAAAACAGCCTTGTTTCAATGAAATAACCTCAAAATCACAAACTGCCATTCAGATGACATTTATGCTTAACTCTCTCCATAAGTAATCTGAATGTCAGTTTGTGATTTTGAGGCTATTTCAGTGAAACAAGGCTGTTTTTAACATTTGACAGATTTATGCTTGATTCTCCCCAAAACTGCCATTCAGATGACTTTTGGAGAGAATTAAGCATAAATCTGTCAAATGTCCAAAACAGCCTTGTTTCAATGAAATAACCTCAAAATCACAAATTGCCATTCAGATGACTTTTGGAGAGAATTAAGCATAAATCTGTCAAATGTCCAAAACAGCCTTGTTTCAATGAAATAACCTCAAAATCACAAATTGCCATTCAGATGACTTTTGGAGAGAATTAAGCATAAATCTGTCAAATGTCCAAAACAGCCTTGTTTCACTGAAATAGCCTCAAAATCACAAACTGCCATTCAGATGACATGTATGCTTAACTCTCTCCATAAGTAATCTGAATGTCAGTTTGTGATTTTGAGGCTATTTCAGTGAAACAAGGCTGTTTTTAACATTTGACAGATTTATGCTTGATTCTCCCCAAAACTGCCATTCAGATGACTTTTGGAGAGAATTAAGCATAAATCTGTCAAATGTCCAAAACAGCCTTGTTTCAATGAAATAACCTCAAAATCACAAATTGCCATTCAGATGACTTTTGGAGAGAATTAAGCATACATCTGTCAAATGTCCAAAACAGCCTTGTTTCAATGAAATAACCTCAAAATCACAAATTGCCATTCAGATGACTTTTGGAGAGAATTAAGCATAAATCTGTCAAATGTCCAAAACAGCCTTGTTTCAATGAAATAACCTCAAAATCACAAATTACATTCAGATGACTTTTGGAGAGAATTAAGCATACATCTGTCAAATGTCCAAAACAGCCTTGTTTCAATGAAATAACCTCAAAATCACAAATTGCCATTCAGATGACTTTTGGAGAGAATGAAGCATAAATCTGTCAAATGTCCAAAACAGCCTTGTTTCACTGAAATAGCCTCAAAGTCTATCTTCAGACCCGCCGTGCCGCCGTTTGTAGGGGCTGTTACACTGTAGGTGAGCCGCGTTTGGGGGTGCTGCAGCCCCTTCCTGCGTCCATGTTTATTCCACATGGTTACTAAAATGTGAATGAATATTTAGTGCTCAACACTGAAATTATATTTGTGTTGGCCTGTGAATATTGTTACGTTTTCCAATGGCTTGGAAATGCAAACTTTGTGCTGCTGTCTTTGATACAAGGGTAGAGTTACTTGAACATTATAACATTATTATTACCTTGATTTAAAAGTTAATGCAGACTACCTTTGCCCTGCGGCGCAATGAGATCATCAATGATGAGCTACCTGTTGGAGAGATCTTGGAACGCTGACCTGCCTTGAAAATGGAGTCACAGGTGAAAATATTTTATTTATTACAACTATATAATTATTTTGTGTGCCTTTGTCACTGATAACTTTGACATGTTTACTCAGATGTAGCATGTTATGTTTCTGTTTATCTCTGCTGCCTTCAGTCCACATATACATTGTTCTGTGAATTAGTCATTTTATATTTTAGCAGAGTTTCACAGGATAACAAACCTCAACCTGAAGAACCACTTCTATGCGGAGTTGGATAGACATGTCCTCCATCTTCAGAGCCTGTTCAGGAAGAAGGCGGCAAGCAAGGAAAGGAAACTGAAGTTCTGGATCAGCTATTTGCCTCCTATGACCTCCAGGTGGGTCGGTTATGCCTCTTGGTGTTTTATTCTCATACTAGAGTGGATTATCTTTGTCAAAATGTTAATCTCCTTAGTCATGGAAGAGCACTTTCTTGTGATATAAATTGTTGTGTGGTTATACTGTTTAGCATCCAAAGTAAAACAAAGATATGTTCTCACACTCAAGGAGCAAGGTGACGTCCATGTCCGACGTGCTGCTGTCCTCCGTGCTCTGCCTGCATATCTGCATGAAGATGACTCCACGTTTCTGAGGCTGTGGCAGCATAATAACTGTATTCAATCTATGTGACGGATCATCCAAAAATATAGTTTATCTTGTTACATTGTTTCAGGAGCTCTATCATAGGGAGACAATTATTTGAATTTTTATAGTGAAAAAATAATAATAAATGATAGATTGAGTTTGAAAAAGTATGAACTGTCCTGGTGTCATCAAAGCTTGATTCTGTCACTGAGGTGTTAATCAAACATTATCTCTTGTGTTGCTCACATCCCATTCAGGTTCTAGTTCCAAGATTTGAATATTGCCATACGAATTGTAATTATTGTAAGGTACACAATGGACATGTTGAATATAATCTCCCTTTACTTCAACACTTCAGAAGGGTTGAATATGATTTCTACTTTAGGATTTATTTGAAATTAAGCTCTTTAGGTTTCAGTGTAAAAAATGGGCTCACGTGATTTAATAAAATACACAATCATGAGAGGGCTTTCTTTCCTGCAGCATCAGTGTTCAATACAAAATAATTTCTAGTGTTCCCCATATTTTTTTTATGTGTAGTAGGGTGAGATTATACTGTAAATATATATTCAGTTGCCAGTTTATTAGGTACAACGAGCTAATAGTAACAGTCTAATACAGTGATAAAATGAATCCGACCCTTATGAAGGTTATAAATGTATTTTGTTGAAAGCATTTATGTCAACTGATTGGTTATTTTGGAGGCTGACGTTTCTGGTGCTGTAACATTATGTTGTGCAATGCTAATAGGCGTTTCCTTAAACCCACATTATGCACAAAACATACGGTTATTTGATGTGATATGTCACTGATGTATTTTTCAGAAAACACATTTCTGAGAGAGTCAATTTGGGTAACGTTTATCTGTTCTTATCATCAGGTGGAGCAGTCTGATGATCCAGACACAGAGGACATCGCGGTCGGACTTCTCATGATCAGTGCCAGGTCAACAGACACTACACTCTTCTGCCCAGAGAGGATCGCTGTTGTCATTGAGGGTAATGGAGTTATCCAACTCCCCCCACTGGCTGCCGCATTCATCCTGCTTTTTGCACTGACCTTTGCCCTGCATCTGAGCTACCCAAAAGACTTGGTCAACACTTTCGACTTCACCCAGAAAGTGTTGATGGGCCTGGATGAGGGGACCTTGAAGCCCAGGGTGTTGAGCCTGAAAAAGCTTTTGGCAGTTTAATCCTACCAACAAAGTTGCACTTTAACAATCTCACAAACACACACACACACACACACACACACAAACTGTTCTCCTCTGTTTACATCCTGCTGCTTTACATCTGTGTTCTGTATTGCATTGACAGATTTGTTACGGTTCAGCTTCAAGTTGAAGGACTGTTCGTAGATGTTGTTTTATACTTTTATATGTATTGGGTCTTTATGGTCCATGTGTTAAATTAATACGCAGAACTGTTCCTGAAAATTGTGTTCACTCATAAGTGATGGCTAAAATACACAGATATTTCTCAAGGCCCTAGCACTGTTTTGAAGGTGTTTTTTTAATTTATTTAAGAGTTAAATATATTGAATTTGTATTGTGCTAAAATGCATTGTTCTTTTATAGTGGAAATGGAATGTTGGCGATTTGCCAAAACTGTTCAAATTATCAATAAATGCATTTTTATATATATACGGTGTGTTTGGAGATAATTCATTACACTATTATTATTATATTCTATTTAGCCCAACAATATAGTTAATTTCAATCACTAGCTTAGGTCAAATAAACAACACAATGTATGGTTTATATTTATTTAACCCAGTGATGTAGTTAATTTCAATCACTAGCTTGGGTCAAATAAACAACCCCGCACATGGGTTAAAATGATCCAGCCCAGCGTATGGGTTAAGACAACCCAGCGTGTGTTCTGTCCTTTAGTGACTCAGCAGCTGGGTTATGATTGGGTTATTTTTTAACCCAGTAGTTTTAAGAGTGTAGTTATATGGCTTCCTTTTTACTCTATATGGTATGTAAGGCACCTAAAGCTGAATCTGTGTTAACCCTTGTTGTGGCCTATACTACTGTTAAAAGTTATTATCGATAATTGATTTTAGACCATGCAAGCTAATTAATCACAGAAACGTATAGTTGCACACTGAGGTGTGCCCGTCACCAGCAGTGTTGGGTGTAACGCGTTACAAAAGTAACGGAGTTACAGTAATATATTACTTTTTGCTGTAACGAAGTAATGTAACGCATTACTAATGAAATGTGGGTAATATATTACCCGTTACAATGCTCAGTAACGCAGTTACAACACATTTTAACCCGAAATTAAATGGTGTTTTGTTTTTTAGCGAGACATTCCGACACCAGACATACGTGCGAGTAGATTAGTAAACCAGGTGTTTAGCCTTCAGGCTTCGCGCCGGGATCTTCGGGGCAGTTGAATGTTATTCACCCTCTATTAAAAAAAGAGAACGGAGCGAAAAATACTAACAACAAATTGTGTCAGGTGCGCGTGACCTGCTCCGCTGCGCGTGCATCATTTCCAAAGTGCGTCCACAGCAGTGACACACATCTGTGTGTAACCCCGGTGTAATGTCCTCTCAGCAACATACATAGGATACCTGCATTGCAATGGACACATACAATCAACACGTGAGCTGCGTTTCTCAACAGATCCTCACGCGGTATCTAAATCTCCTTTACAATCCAATAATCAACAACACAACAATGATCGTATAGTGGTAACAATGTGAAACATTAAACATAAACAAACTGGTGTACAAAACTCACATACCTGCATTGCAATGGACACATACAATCAACACGTGAGCTGCGTTCTGTTGGAGAGATAGCACCACGCTCACGTTAGCCTATTAGCTCAAATTAGCTATTGACGAACACATTAATAAATCATATAACACAATTAGTGAATCACACAAAAACATGTTGCTGTGAGCATTAAACGACTAACATTAAACTAAACAAACACAACAGAACGTTATTGTCCTAATAAAATAATAACATACATTTTGTCCACAGACATAATACAATAGCACCTTACTCTCAACAGATCCTCACGCGGTATGAGGACCTCCCACAATCCATTGCGGTAACAAAGCTACAGCAATGCAGGCACACGTTTGTAACACCAGATGGCGTAATTCTCCAATTTAACCTGGATTTTACACCAACCTTTATAACTCTGTTACATGTGGATAATCATTTATACAAAAATTGTTAAAGCAACCATCACTAAACGCCAGCAACACTACATCTACTGCAGACCGTAGCAACAGGTCAGATGGGGACATCACGTCACCCTCCGCTGTGGACACTAGCTTACTCCCGCCTGACTCGCCGCCCTCAACCCCGGAGCAGCACTCTTCATCGCCCGAAACACCGCCGCCCCTCTGCGGCCCGCAGGTGCCAGCCAGGATACCACGGCAAAACAGAGCCTGCCCAGGTATATCTAAACAAGTACCCGCCTGTACAGTGGGGTTAGGTGGTCATTTTGCAGCTCGTGGTATACAAATAGACAAGGGCTAGAATATGTGAAAATAGTGCCATATTCTGCCATGCCTGTAGAAAAGTAGGGTCAAACATAATGCATACAATAGCGCAGATGCCTTCACCACGAATGGCTACAAAAAGATCTCATATCCCAAGCTTATCAACGAGCTAATGTTGCAGCTGAAATGATCTCCAGGTCACAAATTCAACCTCACATGATGATGTGATACCAGTTTTCAAGGACAGTAAATGTTCTCTTCCCAGAGTATATGATGGGACCAAGGTGATGTTTAGTAAGCTACATGGTTTTAATAAAACTTTTGCTTTTTAATGTTTGCCATTTCAAACCATGAGCTGGTTCAAATAATATGTGCCTTGATTTACAATATGTTCTCATTTCTGTTATCAGTACAGTTTTGAAGCTTTTGTGCTTTTCTTTGCCACAGTCCACTTTGGACTGTATGAAATATTTCAGGATTGCACTTTTAACTCACTTGAAATGTTCTCACTTGCTTGGTTTCAAAACATAACAAATGCCATAATCTGTTCATTGGGACCATCAATGCTATTTTTCATTGCTGTTGCCGGCCACTATTGCTCATGTAAACCTGCTACTGCTGCGCCCCCCCTGTTCTGGAACCGGGCCTGCACACGGCCATATGCTAAACACACTACAGAGCCCATTCCGTGTCCTGTTAGTGTTTACTTCCTGTCTGCCTTCTTCTGGTGATCTATCTGACGGCCAGCGCTCCGTCTTTTAACCTCTTTTCCTTTCTCTTTCTTGATCCTCCTTAGCAACCTTCGTTATAGTCCTTGACAGCGGTCTGTACTGTATTAACAACGTGTCACATGTTAAGAAGTTACAATCAGAATCCAGTATTCAACTAAGCCGTGTAATACAAGTTGTTAGTAGCCTTAAGGGCCTACACAGTTGTTATGCTATACCACATCGCCCTTCATTGGATGTATAATGAGCTGCACTAAACTACATTTTAGCATTTAAAATACCTCGCCATTCTTTTCCGGTTATTTTGGTGAAAGTAACTAGAAAAGTAACTAAAGTAGTGTAACTCATTACATTTCAGAGACAGTAATTTTGTAATGTAACTTATTACTTTCAAAAGAGAGTAATAAGTAATATGTAATATATTACATTTTGGAAGTAACTTGCCCAACACTGGTCACCAGACGCACAGGATAGCCTACCTCAGATGTAACGTAATGTTCTTCCCTTTTTAGAAATTATAGTAAACCGAGTGCAATTAAGCTGGGTTTGCACATGTAAGTACAAACAGTTGGGTCTTTGTTTAAAAACGTGGTTTGTGTTTTAGCTGCCGATCAGCTGTGCGCAGCGGCTCCACTGCACCATGTGTGTCTCAACGCCACCGCAACAACTCTACCCACCACTTAAATTAAATAAAGCAAATGTGTTGTGTTAAATCAGCTGTACAATTATCCAAATATATTGTGATCTTAGTTTCCATACCTCCTGTGTTTTACGAGCGACTTATCAAGTCTTGGCAAACGGCATAAAACACGATTAAACATGATAGTATATAAAACCATGCTCGTATCTACAACCTATAGAAATGCAAAACGGCGTCAGTTTAGACGTAATTCTCTCCTCCTGCTTACCGCATCATTTATGAGAAAACATTTCATAACATTAACACAACATATTCGAGGTGGTTTTAAATAACATATCCGTATTTATTTATTTCTCCAAGTTGTGTTTTTGTGTGCACTGAGGAGTCTCAAACAGGCGTTTGTTTAATCATTTTAAGATTGGCTTTAATCAATGTTTGAAAATGAATTCTTCATATATGATAAATGAGCAGTAACATTTTATTTATGGTATTATTTCCTCATATTTCTCTCCATTCTTCCTAAATAATAATAATAATAATCCTTATATTTATTATAGCGCTTTATCAAAGACTCTCAAAGCGCTTTACAAATACACATTACACATACAGATCATACATGTAATGGTCATCTACTGTGGACAATACCCACAGGAGCAAATTGGGGTGAAGTGTCTTGCCCAAGGACACAACGGCCTGACGCAGTGGGGCGGGAGCGGGTTTCCAACTGGAGTTCCCCAACGCCCCCTTGATCTGATGATCAAACGCACAGACCACTGCGCCACCCGTCCCTACGGTGTCGCAGTTTCTCGTCTCTCCCGTTTTTGTGCTTAGTGCATACGCATGGGTTAGAGTTTGCGTGGAGGACCGCACATTTTCCCGTCAAGTTAGTATTTTATAAATCGCAAACATTGCGTAGAAACTGGCGTACGCCATTTTTTGAGCGTATACTGTATCCCTTTATAAATGAGGTCCCTGACCTTTACTGTCTAGTTATTCTTTCTCTACACATTTTCTTTAACTCAAATCAGTTTATACAGCCCATTAAATCGTTTGGTATAAAATTCCACACTTTAATGCCAACTACAGAAACACACCTGCTTTAAAGAGCCTGTGACACGGTTTTCCCCCATCATCCAAACCCACCAATTTGAGTAAATATTGTCCCCTTGAAAACCGTTACTGAACTGATTTTGGATATTTGTACTTTGATAACCATTAATCTGCATTCAATGTTGACAATTTTCTGGATCTTCTCGCGGATTCTTCAAGTCCCGCCAAATGATGGGTGACGTCATTGCGGGCACAGCGCTCCAGCTGCACCGTTCAGGATCCCAGCATCTGCATGTAAACCTTTATATATATACAGTCAGATGTAAACGCACGACGGCGCACACAGCAGCAAGCTCAGACAGCGATGACAGTTTAATGTTGAACGTGTCTGAGAGCTCATATGAGGCTGAAGGATCAGTTTATGTTGTATCTGTTAGAAGTTTAGGAATGAGGTGCGTCAATATGGGCGATCATATGGTCATGTAGCCGGAATGGGACTAAAAATCATCCCGGGACTCTCGACCGGCCCACTTCGGTACCGCTAGTAAATTGTCAACGGGGGAGTGGGGAATGTCAGGGGCGGCGGGTGCTGCAGATAGTAAATGTAAATATGTAAATATTTGTGTCACTGCATCCTGGTAAAATACAAATATAATGTATAATGTCTGTGTCTTTGACCTTAGCGCTGCTAGCCACCTGTGCCCTGTACTACGAAGCCAGTTCAACAGACCCTGGATATGTTTGAGTAACAAACAAACTAACAACAACAAACTAACAAACGAGATCTCGCTAAGTGGTCCTACGACGCTGGTTATCAACTCGGTAAATCAAGCCAGGGTTTCTCTCTCCAGCTCAGAGCGCGTTCACGTCCAAGACACGCGTGGATCTGACTTTAATTACATTTGTCTCGAGTGTTTCGTCAACATAATGTGTTGCTTCAAATAATACTTCTGCATACAGTCTGTGACACTGTAAGTGTTGCACGGCCAGATACGGCTCAGCTGACTCAGATCAGGAAATATGATATATTGTGATATTATATGATCGATGATCTGATTGATGATGTAATATGAATGATAAGTGCGACACTCTTCATGACCCTAATGTCATAACACTGGCATTCATTCATGAGAAATTATCTGTAGTATGCTGGTTAGGTGACCTGGGGCCTCTTTTAAAAACGTGGCCTACGCTCAAAAGATGGCGTAAGCCAATTTCTAAACAATCTTTGCGATTTATACAAAACAAACTTGGCAGAAGGAAGAATGGAGAGAAACATGTGAAAATAATACCATAAATAAAACGTTACGTATAATTTATCATATATAAAGAATTCATTTTCCAAAATGGATTAAAGCCAATCTTAAAACGCCCGCTAAAGCTGCGCCGCAATTCGAGTTGATTGTGATTTATTAAGGGAAACCGGCGTAGGACGTGAGTGCGCATTGTTTTATAAATCGGAATATTTGTGTGTGGGGGCAGTGTAGGTGCCATAACACTACTTAGCTCAAGTTCATTATTTGTATTATCATTATTATTTACGTCACCTTTATTTTCTTGTTGAGCACTTCCGGTAATTGTCACCTGGGTGTGGTTTGGTTATATAAGTCACCTGGTTGATGTCGAGTGCACGTGACAGAGGGTGAGCTTGTGCTGTCATTTTTTCTGTTGACCGTTTTTGTCCATAGTTACTATGTTTTGATTTTGTTTATTAAATATCCTTACAACTATATTGTTTCAACATGGACTTTCTTTTCGAAAACGCGTCACAGTTTTAAAGCCAAGTTTAGCCTCTCGGCGACTCAAATGTAACTGGGGTATTGAGCCGCCACATTAAGTCAACAGAAAAAACGCCGGTGATTCCCATCAGAGACCGAACTGGACGGACCGGCTGACTTCCTAAGCTTACGGATCGCTTGGATGCTTCGGATAACGGACTTAACATTTTGTAGCCTACCTTTGGATCCTTTTGCCTGATCGATATGGATTGGAGTAGCCACGAGGACTCACTTATGGACACTCATTGACTGCAGCGCACAACAAGCTAAAAGCGGTAGGCACGATTATTTCCTTTCTTGTGTATTTTTTGCTGGACACAGTTTGGGAAGCGTGACCGTTTGTCCATTGGGGACTTTGGCTTTTGTTGTGTGTGTTTTATTATGCCGTGAGCGGCGGAAGTTGTGTTATGTGTTGTGCTGTGAGTGGCGGTTGTGCGTGCTTGTTATGCCATGAGCGGCGGAAGTTTTCGAATTGTTTGTTTTGCTGTGGCGGCCGGGCCCCGCTGGTTTAAGTTTCATACCAGTGAACACTGTCGTGTTACTTGAAATGCTAAGGCACCACACATATTGCATCAAATATGAGTGACACAAATGGTGAAATGGGAAAAAGGGCTGCCAAGCTTACTAGTAAAGCCTTGGCTTACAAAATTGAACAACTACAAAAAGAATGTCAGTCAAACGTGCAGAAGATTAAAGGACGCACACATGAAATCAAACATCGAATGAAAAATGATGAAAATGCAACGGATGTTAGACTCAAACTGGACAAATTAATTCATCAATATGAAAATGCAAAAACAGCACATGAGTCAGTTATTATGTTGCTTTCCGAAGACGTCCTGGGAATACAAAATAACTGGTTTCAACAAATAACAAAACATAACAATGATTTTATGGAGGATGTACAACAATGGCTCTTGGAAACAGGGAGGAGGCCCTTTCTGCAAACGGGTCACGTGACTGTCAATGAACCAATCGCTGCAAACACAGATATTCCTCTCATTCTACCAGACAAGGCACCCGCCGATGTAAAGGAGCAATTCGAGCACACCGAGGCTCAGCAGGACGTTCTCTTTCCCCCGTCAAACATGAAGGCTACATCAAGCACACAAGATGATATACAACCTGGTGACAGCATATCAAACATTGGTAGCAGAAAAAGCAGCCAAAGCTCAAGATCAAAAGTTTCCAGCACCGCATCTGCACACATAAAAGATGAGGCCGAAGTGGCAGCCATGAAAGTACTCCAAAAACTCCTAAAGGACAAACATGTCCTGGAAGCACAGGAACAGGAGTTGAGGAGGAAAAAGGAGCAAATGGAATTAGAAGGAAACATTGCTGCCACCATTGCAAAAATGAAAGTGTTAGCAGCCCCCAGGGGATCAGCTAATTGTTCTATATCATCCAATGGCATGCAGTCATATTTTGAAACGGGACAAAGGGAAATACAGTTTGTACCATTAAAACAACCAATCATAACCACCACAGACAGAGCTGTCACTAACATTGATCCAGCTCCCCTAACACCCAATGCAGGCATCAGGAATCTAGATGAACATTTACATGTAGCATCTCCAGATCCAGTAACTGCCACAAGCAACAGTGACAAGTGCAATATATTTTCAGTCATGGAAAAAAAAATATGAAATAACCGCTTTATTAATCCAGCAACAGTGTCTATCATCCATGCCCAAGAAAGACATTCCAGTGTTTAATGGTGACCCACTTCAGTACCAAACATTTGTGAGATCTTTTGAATTTAATATTGAAAACAAAAACAATAACCCCAGAGACTGCCTCTACTATCTGGAGCAATATACAACAGGACTGCCCAGAGACCTTGTACGGCATGGGTCGGCAATAGGCGGCCCGCGGGCCATTGTTGGCCCGCCAGCAATATTATTTGGCCCGTAATTTTGAGAATATGAGAAATAAATAAATGTGAAATAAAAATGTTGAAATTCAGATCCCAACAATTCAAGTGAAAAAAATTCGACGTCAAATATTTCGGTGTTTAAAATTCGATGTAAAAAAATTCGGTGTATAGAATTCGACGTCAAAAATTGCGATGCAGCATCATCCGGGCTACTCAGACAGGATAAGCAATCGAGCCCGAATGCAATCAGCCCGACTTCTGGGGGACAGTGCTGTGAAGATCAATGCTGCAAACTGTAGGCGATGGATGCATATGGGAGCAATTCTCGTAGACCCTATGTTAAAATGTCCAACTTAACATCAGAAAATGAACATGTTTCTAGCCTGGATCCACAAAAACATATTCTGTATATAGTTAGATTCCCCCTTCATGACAACAGGGCTGCTTCTCCTGGCTCCTCTGTCTCACGGCTAGCTCCGTTAGCTCCATTGGCTCCGTGATGCTACAGCAGCTCAGCTCAAGAGGAGAACACTACTTGAACTCGGCCGTGTTTGTTGTGTTGGCTCCTGGTGGACTATTCGTCATGCAAATATAGGATGTATCTGCGGTTAAAATAGACCGACCGTGAATGCAGTTTCTTCGGTAAGTCAACTCTGCATAAAGTACATAAAGTACTTATGTTATGTTACTGGTGTTTTTATTAAGCTAACGTTAATGAATGTTTAGAGTTGGGTTAGCATTTGAGCAATCGTAGCTCCATCTGTGCTAATGATGCTATGCGTAGCATCCAAGAGTGTATAACATTAAGTGGGATGCTACTGTATACCAAAAGGCTTCTGTGCGAGGTTGCTAAAATAAGGTAATCCTTGTACGTTAGATAGTTAGGTTACTGTATGCATTGTTAAGGTTCGTTTAAATTCGCTATGCTCTACCAGAGCCATAGAGAGATAAGGGCTCCGTGCTCTACTATAGCATACAATAGACTAGCTAACGTCAACGTATTGTTGAAGAGAGGCTTAGTGTATATTAAATCAACCTCACAATGAAATGTGTGTATCTTTAAAGTATGAGCGTCACATTTCAAGATGGTCCAGAAATAACGCTCCCTTAGATATTGTAATATGGTTTGTTGAACTGGAGTTATTTATTGCAGCTAACCGTCTATCCGACGAACGACACAAACATTGTTGTTTTTAATATTATTATTACCAATGCCTCTTTTAATTGTATTATCCTCACACTTGAGAAACAGCCTTATTGTGGCTGTAGAACAGAACATGTAACTTAATGCCTGCATTTAAGGATGATGAATAGCGTAGTCAATGCTTTAGTGACAAGGAAATTATTTGTTTAAATATTAGATATGACGTTATGTGTGACTTCAGTGAAAATTAAGCTTATCCATTGCATTGTATTTGTTAAATAGGTGTGTGTCTTACCCTTACGTGTGTGATGCATATGAATATGGCATATGAGGAAACACATTCATTTGACTGACTCGTGAAAAACGCATCCAAAGTAACAGTAAAATAAAAAGGACCTACACAATAATACTCAATCAAACTGATACAGTATACATGTAAAGACTGTGATATCCAGCAATTTCTTAAGTATAACAATAAGATTATGACCTATTTTTAAAAGAAGATAAAAAGTAGTTTGCATGTAAAGAAGTCTGTAACCCACGCATGTAACTTTACATCTGTTTGTTCAAAGTGTCCTTAAGGTGATCCAGACAGGCTGGACCAGAGGAGGAGAGACAGATCTGGACTCCTAGCAGCAGAGAACTTCAGCACGGATTCCAAGGTATACGTTTTTCATATTTTACAAAGAATGCATAAAGTAATGACTCTAATACACTGATACACATGCCATTAAACATGACTGAATACTAGACCACCTACACATCAGTGATGTTGAGTGCACTTTCTTAGCTAAAGGTACATTTACATTTTACCAAGCAACATCACTTTTTTGTTCAACTTTCACATTTCAATGTATTTGAGGCAAAATGATTGAACATAGTGAGAACTGCGACCCTTTGTCTTTCAGTGAGACAACCGGACAGAGCAAGCTTCTACAGTTGCACTAAGTTTTGATAACAGTTACATATTATTTTAATAATACATTTATTTCAATGTTGATGAATTTAGAACGGTTTATTCATAATCTGATTATTTTTGTAGTACACTGTTGGATTTAAAAAACACATTCAAATAAAAAAATCATTATATTTATAGTCCCTGAACAAACAAACACAACTCTTTCTTAAATAACACACTTGCTCTGCAATAATATGTTTTTTGATATTTCTGTTAGGAAAGGACAGGCCTGAGAGACAGGACTGCTTCACCATGTTCTCTTTCTCTGAGGGTCCAGAAGAACATCCAAGAGGGAAAGGAGAAGCTGATGTTATGAGATTTAAGAGCAGTACAGGACATTCACTAAGAGACACTTAGGCCCTTTCTCATTTCACTAATTGCCCTCCTCGAGACGTAGTCCCGTCCACAGGAGAAGCGAGCGGAGGAGAGAGGAGGGGAAGCAGCAGGCGGTTAGAGAAATGAGAACTCCTCTCCTCTGAGCGGTCATTTTAAAGAGACGTCCATTAATGATGACAGGAGGCACAGCAGCCCTCTGTCTGATTGACAGATGTGTTCATGACCACTTTTATATTTACTTTGATTCATTCACAGTGCGGTATAATGAGACAATAACAGGCTGCAGATGCGGGGACACACACACACACACATAGCCTATGTATATATTTATATAAATATATACAATTTCAGAATCAAACGGAGCACTCTCATAATAACGTAACACTATCAGAGACTGGATATACCCAAATAAATGGTGCCAATCTTCAGTCAGATGTGAATGTGTAACTTAACATTTTCAGTAAGAATAACGGACAAAAGGAGTGCAAATACAATTTATTGAAATGTGAACTAAAAGTTATCAAGCATGAACCATCACAATTTTTTTTAAAATAAAAATGAAATAATATACATAAGTTACACTAAATGTTAATCTGTTAATTGATTAAGTAAACACATTTTGTCAAATAAAGTAACAGCTATGCCCAGCATGGGCTATGTTCTGTAGGTGCAGGTCCTCCTCCCTCAGGCCGGGGGCCTGTACTACGAAGCTGGTTCAACCTAACCTGGATATGTTTGAGTTAGCGGGTTGGCCTAATCCAAAACATACGCGCTCTCGCTAAACGGTACTACGACGCGGGTTATCAAGTGGATCGCTCAGCCAGCCGTGTCCTATCTAGTTAGGTGCGCGTTCACATGAAAGGGGTGGTATCTGGAGCATTCGACCAATCACAAACATGGAGAAGCGCAGCGTCATACTTCCTGAATGAAAAGTCAACTATAATATTAGACATATGAAGAAGTTAAACTTTAAACATCCTTAAACACTTTATCCAGGATCAAAGCCTCAGAGCTGCACCTGCAAGGTGAACACAGCTGGGAACAGAACAAGTGTTTGAATGCGTACATTAACAGGTTTATGATATCACTGCCCATCTAAAACACGATCTGAATTTCATTACATTTGACTCGAGTGTTTCCTCAACTTATGTGTTGCTTAAAATAATACTTCTGCATCCAGTCTGTGACGCTGTGAGTGTTGCACGGCGAGATACGGCTCAGCTGACTCAGATCAGGAGATATGTGATACATTATGAAGTGATATGCCGCGGACTGTACTTAATGTACTCTGATCCGGTTACTGATGTTGTGGCCGATATTTAAGTGCTTTCTTAACGCTAATGTTATAATAGTCAGATTGCTCTGAAGATGGAGGTGATATTCTATTCATTTTCACGTTGACACAGTCTGTGATTTTTGCCGGCCGTCTTTCCTGCAACGGCAGCTTTTCTGTATTTCCTTTCTCCTGTAATATGACTTGATCGCTTTGAACTCCGCTCACTGAGCTCTGATTGGTCAGCAGGCGGTGCTTTCACTGAGTTGATCTCTTAGCCTGCAAGCTAACCTGGTCCGGAGCAGGTTAGCAGCACAGCATAAGTTACCATGGAGATCGAGCCTGCTAAAAAGAGAACCAGCTTCGTAGGACCGGAAAGCCGGAGTTTTCCCTGAATTTAGCCGCTAAGCGAAAAACCACTTCGTAGTACAGGCCCCAGGTCCTCCTCGCAGGGAAAGACCCTCAGCCCTCTCTGGCCAAACCAACAGACAGGACGTTCATAAAGCTGAGGTCTCCCCCAAGGTCTCTAATCATCCATCCTGTGAATATGAGAGGGGAACAAATAGTGTAAAGTTAACTGTTGAGTTGCTCAGTTTTTTAGATTGACAGGGTTTAATAATACAAACAAAAGGAGAGGCACCGTAAAATAAAGATTGGTCTTTCAATACATTGTGTTGATTTTGTCTTTTGAATTGTTTGTCTCAAGTCAAGTACAGAACTGTTACTTATAGTTTGAATGATAGTCTGGTTATAATGTTTGGAGGAGGCATCACAGGTAAGAGCACCATTTGTTGTGTTGCATCCACAACAAATCAGATGTGTGTGTGTATTTATTTATCTACTATTTATTGAATCATTACTGTCAGTCCAAAACAAGAGATTTTGTTTTAGTAAAAAATGTTTTAAAACATTCTCTTTTCCACTACACTATCTTGAATATTTTAGTTTTTACATCACTACATTTATCTAACAGCTTTAACATTGTAAAGGTGTCACTTCAGACTCTGGGTAATTATGACAGCATGTCCTACTATTTTGAGAGTTTGAACAAACCAGACCTTGATCTATTAATGTAGAACATAGTCAGCACATTATTAATGTGCTGACTATAATGGTTTAATGATGAAACCATTATGAAAGTAATCATTAGTTAGCTCATTGTTCAAAATGAGCTCCAACTACAACAGTTAAGTCAACTCGTGCATCAGTAATAACAATAAAACAAATTATATAATAGTATAACTTGTGTAGACTTTAACAACACTTTCCTAATTATACTAGCATACTTTTACTAAAGTAACATTAACATGTTTAAATGCAGGGCTTTTGCAAGAGAGTATTTTGTATAGTGTACTGTCTACTTGACTTACTTTGCAAACCGTCACACACACACACACACACACACACACAAAAGGACACAGTAACGTTGTGATTCACTTCAATTAATGATAACTACGGAGCTTGCTAACAGCAAGGCACAAGGCTACTTCACTCATTTAGCTAGCTAATGTAAGATACAAATGCTGTCGAGCCCTCACTGCTTGTAAAATAAAGAGCACAAACTGACTACTTACCCGAGCGGCGAGCCCTGCTGTTCTCCGTCATTTTTCTCCCGGGTTGTTGTGATCACATGACTGACAAAGCCGTGCTCTGATAGGCCAGAAGTCGGTTTGATTGCATTAGGGCTTGATTGGTTTTCCTGTCTGAGGAGCCCGGATGATGCTGCATCGCAATTTTGGACATCGAATTTTATACACCGAATTTTTTGACGTGGAATTTTTTTCACTTGAATTTTTGGGATCTGAATTTGAACATTCTAATTGTTTTCACTTGCATTTTTACATTTTTATTTCACATAGCAATAGCATAGCATTCGGAGCAAAAACATTCAGATACATGATTTTCAAAGTATTTATTTTCAATGCTATAAATTCGGTGTCTAATACAATTCAAATACTTCTGTCTCTTGTTTGCTTCCATACACTGACGCTGATAGTGGATCAATAGGTGGACAGCGCGTGGTGCTGAAATAGCCAACATGTGGTGTGCGGTTTGAAAAAATAACACCAGCTCACACATTATTCAAGCGTAATGTTTACTTATATGTGAACAGTAAAGTTCAGTCAAAACATTGACAACAAAATTGGAGAAGCCGCTTGATCATGGAGGGCAAGAGTGGTGGTGCATATGCTCCTGAAACGACAGAGCAAACACGCTAATAATTTAATAATAATTTAATAATAATTACAATGAGCCATTCATTCAAAAATATAAAAAATATAATTAAGTTATTAAATACAATTATACGACAGGCTTGGTACTCACTTAATGCGAAAAGTGACATCTCCCATCGGTCGCTATTTTTTGGATATCTGGTGATATGGACGTCACTTTAATCCGCAGGCAGTTCTCGAGGTTTTTATGCGTCAACCGATTCCTCTCGTGCGTCTTTATCGCATTCATTGAAGAAAAGGACGACTCGCATGTATAGGTGGAAGGGAACATTGTGAGCACATACAAAGTGAGTCTCTTGATCGTGCTATACTCCTCTGAGCTTCCCACCCAAAAGGCACTCACACTTCTGAGCGCATCGCTGACCAGGGAGCTTGTTTGAAAATCAATTAGCTCAATTTCTAATGCAGCCTCGTCTAAGGAGGGGATCATTTGTTTCGCCTGGGAGGTGAAGTCTCCACTTGGTCGGACTGTGAGAGGATCGCGTACAAAGGCAATTATGTCTTTTGGGATGGAGTAGTCCTCAAACCTTGACGTGAAGTTGGCCCGTAGCTGCTTGATGAAGTCCACCATCAGCTCGGTCACTTGTGCCAGTGCCTGTGATTTTAGTGCACTGAAATGGAGGAGCCTACCAGTGGATATGTCTGATTCGAACAACTCCAGCTTCCTTGTGAAGGATTCAAGCTTTTCAACCATGTCCACTATGGTTTTGCCTCTCCCCTGTAGCTGCAGGTTAAGCTGGTTTAGATGGCCAAATATATCCGCTAAAAATGCTACATTGGACATGAACTTTTCGTCTCCCAGAAGGGCAAGATGGTCAGCTGCTGCCCTAATCTTGCTCAATCTAAGGAACGCCTTGACCTCATCCAGTAGCGCACAGAATCGGTCCAACGCTTTCCCTTTGCTCAACCAGCGCACGTCATTGTGAAGCAGCAGGTCATCGTGGGTGGCCTCTTCTGACTCAGCCACAAGTTGTCGGAAAAGCCGATGCTGGGTGCTTGATGTACCCCTGACAAAATTAATGACACCCATCACTTTGTCCATAACTTCCTTTAGCTCACCACTGAGTTTGGCGCAAAGGACACTCTGGTGGATGAGACAGTGCAGTCCATGCATTTGGGGGGCGTGCTTCTTCAACCTGCTTACCAGACCTCTGTGCTTTCCCACCATATCAGGAGCCCCGTCTGTCACGATTAGGTTAACCCTCTCAAATGACAATGAATGCAGCCTAAACAACTCTTCCAGTTTGGTAAATATAACGTCCCCAGTGGTGTGCCCTTCTAATGGAATAAGAGACAGCAGCTCTTCCCTGAACTCCTTTCCATCAAACTATCTAACATAGACACACAACTGGGCTACATCTGTACTGTCAGTGCTCTCGTCAATGGCTAAGGAAAAGTAATTGGCTTGACTGAGACCCTTGATAATTACCCCCTGCACAGCGTCCGACAGTGCTTCTATGCGGCGTATAGCGGACCTCGCAGAGAGGGACACCTGTTTCACTGACGCAGTGACACCATCCATGGACTTGTCGGTGGCCAGTTCCTCCAAAACGGTCACCATCACCTCCTTGAAAACCTCTGCGTCAGTGAATGGCCGGTTGTGCTTTGCGAGCACCCACGAGGCCTTTAGGGACGCAGTTGTCACTTTCTGTTGGGCTGTGAGGCCTCGCACCAGGATCCTGCTGCTGTGCGCATAACCTGCTGTCAGCGCTTCAATCTTGCGCTTTCGTGCCTCGGTCTTGGGTGGAAAGGCCACTTTGAATGTGTCATACTTCGTCTCGTGGTGCCGCTTAATATTGTATTCTTTGCAAGCAGCCACAACTTCATTGCAGATAAGACACAACGGCTTTGCATTGATGAAACCAGGTAGGATGAACGCATAGTTCGCTGTCCAGTCCTCTTTAAATGCCCTGTTTTCACCGTCAACTTTCCTCTTTAGACCTTTGGAGAGTGACATTACTGCTTTGGATTACTGGTCTGGGGGAAGCTCGCGAGTGTGTGTGTGTGTGTTTTTGCGTTTGTGTGTATTGTGTTTGTTTCTCAGGGAAAACCCTCACGAGAAACACCGGCTGTTGTTATGCCTGCTGTGAGGTCAAGTTACTCCCTTCTCCGATTGTAATTATGCCGTTAAAAGCTTCAAAGTTGTATTTATCATCTGAATTTGCCGAAACAAGTTTTATATTCTGAAAGCCAATACTTTGTTTATTTGAAATCAGATGAAAACAAACTATCACGGAGCCTGCCGTGTTATCTATGATTACTATATGCCTACATTCATAATGTCAGCGGAGGGAGTGGGGCGGCGCTGCGGAAGAGCAGAGCGCAAGGGAGAGCTGACATCTTCCCTTTACAAGCTTCAAACATGTATTTATCGTGTGATTTTGGACTTTGTTTAGTTAACCCTCTGGAGTCGGTGGACGCACCGGCGGGTCCAGGTGCGCATAATTTACGTAATTAATCATATATTTTCGATTATCAGGAATAGAAATATGATTCAGATATCCGCGGAATCGCTGGAAGGGTAGCTTTCCAGCGGTATCTCCTGTGAGACAGTAACCAGGGCACAGCAGCCAATATGGCCGCTCAAAGCAGCTTGACTTTACACTGTGTGGGATTGGTGGATTTGTGTGTCCGTCAAGGAAATCTCGGCCGGCAGCCATCATGGTCTGAAATGACCAATGGACATCGAGAAATCACTAAGGACCTACCCACCAAGTAAAAAAAACATAAACCACGTGTCTCCCATCAGTTTACATCTGTGAGGGGAGAGAGAGAGAGAGAGAGAGAGAGAGAGAGAGAGAGAGAGAGAGAGAGAGAGAGAGAGAGAGAGAGAGAGAGAAAATGGCTAAAAAATCTTTACAGTTGCCGACTTCGCTAGAGATTGTTTTCGCTAGCAGCAGTGAAGATAGAGCCTCAGAACCTGAAGTCTTCGACTCTTCTGAAGAAGAAAAATATAAAGACAACAACAAGGATCCATTTGGACACGGGTAAGTGTAAATATTACAGTAATAGTGTACTGGCAATGTATGGGGAATACCGCGAAAATGAACAATAGGTTTATTGATATATATTTTGTATCGATAGTCATGAACTTTTTCTTGAGACAAAATAGACTCTCCATTAGCAAACGTTTACTCTGTGTTAAAGTTATTTGTAAGATTACATTTACAGTGGCTATAGACATGTTTTTGCCATCGATTATTGTATCATACTGTCCTGTACAGATGAGACTTTGTCATAGATTTATTTATGTGTGCCTGTTATTATTTTACCGTCCTGTACAGATGAGACTTTGTAATCAGATGTAGCCTATGTATATGTGTGTCTATGATTTTATACTGAAAGTAAAGTAACTGGAGATACCTGTGTGTGTGTGTGTGTGTGTGTGTGTGTGTGTGTGTGTGTGTGTGTGTGTGTGTGTGTGTGTGTGTGTGTGTGTGTGTGTTTGAGAGAGAGACTCCTGTCCAACCTCCCAAACTTTCTTTTTATGTGTGCATTGTTATTTGTGCTTGAGCAACATTTTACTTGAACTTTATTTCAATGAAATTTGTTGTAATTATTGTCCTACATTTTAATTTGTTTTACAGAGATGTTTCACAGCTGTCTGGGCCTAGTGGCCCACAGGCGGCGTTTATCCATTTATAATAAATTGTTGGTTGAAAAAAAAAGTTTGAATGCTCAATTAGTATTTGTACACATCACATGAACCTTGGTATGTAATATGAAGTCATTATTCAGTCCTAATGTAACTCAGTCCCTGCTGTGGTGAAAGTAGAGTGATAAACACCTGTTTTACTCTTTTAAATTTGAATTAATTTGTTTTCATTTTAGACATGAATTACACATTTATATACAATGTAATTCAAATATGTCACTGCTTTTGTGATCCTAAGACTTTGGTAACTAAATTTGTGTTTTCACAAGAGTTTTGAAGATTTTCCGAAAATCGGATGTCAAATGTTAAGCTTTTTAGCTACTTATCTCATCAAACAGTGCTCTAAGGTGAGTAATTTGCATATATAAACTTTGAAAAGAACAATAAATACACCTCAATTTAAAAGATAAGTCTGTTGAAATACAGATAGTAGCCCTGGCTTTTAACATGGTCTAGAGAGGGGCTAGAGAGGACGAGCCTCCCTTTGGGCGGGTCTAGCCAGAGGCTCTGGATTGGGCATCATCAGTGAACCAATCAGCGGATCTGACTGCGCATCAGAGTGTTGATGGGGAGGGTCATCAGCGATATCAGAGTTTTTTCTGAACCGGGGAACAGTGACGCTGCGCCCTCTTACCAAAATCAATTCCTTAAAATAGGCTTTGATTATGTTCTGGCCCGCCATCTTGTGGCTCAGAAAAAAATTGGCCCACGGCCAAACTTACTTGCCTATCCCTGCACTAGACCATCCTTCGATGAAATCCTCAGACACTCTCCCCGCCCCCTTACTGTGTATCGCTCACTGATTGGACGAGGCAGCGTATGCACTGATCTGATGCTTCTTGACATGAGAGCAGTTTCCCAGCGGAGTGAAGAAAACACATGAACCTCACGGGAGTCACTCCTCAGTTTATACCGTGTTTTGTTTCAATTAATGTTTCATTTAGTTACAAATATGTGATATATCTGAACAACAAAGTGGTCAAAAATCATTTTATTCATTTTTTGGAAACATTTTCATGATCGCTTTTTTCGTTTTACATTTTCATTTATTGTCATTTCCATTAAGTCAGTCATTAAGTGCTATTTAAAATGTTAATGTGCTACATATCCAAACAAAGTGTGCAATCCAATGAATGTTAATCTAACTGGGTTTTGATAGATAACATATCTATTTTTCTTCTCTGAATTATTTTATTTCTATTGTGCACTCTAATCAATGTTAATCAAACTAATGTTCGTTTATACATTTTAAGAATGCCGTTTATCTTTTTTGAGAATTAGTTCTTATTTTATTTATTTGGGTCTACAACAGATGATACAAATGTTTGTGTCAGTAAATGTGTACTAACAGAGGCGGGTGTGTGTGGAAATAACGGGGACAGAGCTGCTGTCAGACGATCAGCTGTGCAGCGTCATCACAAACGGATGTCGCTTCACGTGACGCTTCGGAGGAAAGGACGTCCCATTGCTCTTAAAACTAATTTACCTGCTTCTCGTGGTTTCCTTAGAGGCTTCTCAATACTCAAATTTCCCCTCCTCGACTCCTCGACTCCTCGGTCCTCCGGTAGTGACCCGGAAATGAATTTCAGCGGCCATTTTGAAGGACGTCTCATTTCTCTAAATGCACACCGAGGATCGAGCATCGAGGAGGCTCTCTGGAGGAGCTATAACCGAGGATACACTGATGGTTCCTCCACGGCTCCTCCACGGATACATTTTCGGGAACGGTGGAGGCGTGACGCACGGCCGGACTTATCTCAGCCAATGACAGCTCCCAATGCATCCCCTGGATATTATTTTAGAAACTGCTTTCATGGCGTTGTGATATTTCCAGAGAGAACAGCTGTGAGGTCCGTGCAGAAAGCAGAGCAGTGTGTAAATTGTATATCACTCAGTATAACAGGCCTACTCTCTTTATTTGCTTTAGTTTAGTAGATATCTACAAACAAAGAGTCAATATTTTTCTAAAACCATTTAGTGCTTCACATAATAAAATACACAACGGCTGTAGCCTGATTATGCTTTAGGAGCTGTAGGTGTGTGTGGTACAGTGTGTGTGTGTGTGTGTGTGTGGTGTAGCTGTGTGTTGTACAGTGCGTAGATGTGGCGGACGGACGGGTCTCAGTTGGTTTGGTGTCCTTACTTGTAATACTTGTAAATACAACTTTTGGCCCGTAATTTCAATTCCCCATTTCAGCGACCAGAGAGAGGGGGGGGGGATATATCCAGTCTCTGATTGTGTTACGTTATTATGAGAGCGCTCTCATACTTTAAATTGTATATATTTATATACATATATTTGTGTGTGTGTGTCCGCATCTGTAGCCTGTTATTGTCTCATTATACCGCACTCTCAATTAATTCAAAGTAAATATGTGGGGGAACAATGTTCAGCTGATCTAACAGAGATTATAAAATATGACAAAACACTCGACAGCTGATGCAGCTGTTGCCGCGTAATAATGAACGGACGTCGCTTTAATATGACCGCTCAGAGGAGAGGAGTTCTCATTTCTTTAAACGTCTGCTGCTTCCCCTCCTCTCTCCTCGGTTCCCCTCCTCGGTCCTCCACTCGCATCTCCTGTGGGCGGGACTAAGTCTCGAGGAGGGGAGTCGAGGAGGGGACATTTAAGAATTGAGAAGCCTCTCTTGCGTCTCTCCATGCTTCTCTGGTGGGAGAGACTAGTCACAGGGAAATGAAGCAAGTGAGGGACCCAAGGAATCCATTTAACCGAAGTGAGAAGTGCCCCGTGTATCAAACGGAATACTCTCTCTCCCTGCACGTCTTTCTGGGTGCACCACAAAGTCAAATCTGCTTCAGATGCAAATTCTCTGCTGGATTACCCTGACAGCATGATGTCGCCGTGCTCTGTCTGCAGTATCACAGTGCAATTAACACTGGCAATATAACACGTTGTGCAATATACAGGGTTCGTACAGGTGCTTGAAATCCTTGAAATTTGACGTGGTGTTTTCAAGGTTGGGAAAGTGCTTGAATTTTGGGAATGGTGCTTGAAATTGAGATAAAGTGCTTGAAAATATAAATGCTTTACTTTTAGAATACATTTATGTCTGACTGAATAGTTCGGTTTTTAGATTAAAAGAAAATAATTGCTTCGCTTCTTCATAAAACAGCTCCGCTGCGGCCTTCCCGCGCTATGCGCGCGACCTGCAAGTGTTTGTGTTACGTGTGACCTGGGCATTCTGATGAGAGTGATAGATTACTGTGTGCCAGGAGGTTGCACTTTCAACGAGCGTTGGCTAGCAGAAGACAAATACAATATAAGACCAGGGTCAAGCCCACGAGTAGCCTCCTGCAAAGTGTACACAAATAACGATGGGAGAGTCTGCGCTGACGAGCCACATGAAAGGTACACCGTAGTAGAGCATTTTAGATTAGGCTAACGTTGCATGTTACGTTAGCTAGCTGAATAGCGAACCCGATTGAGGGATAATAATAATTGCAGGGGACATCATTTCAGAGGAGCGTACCTATGTTATGTGCGTTACAGTCGCCATCGTGTGGTGTTCAGAGGATGAAGCACTCACGGCATTTTGTGTTATAGTCACGAAATATAATCTATTGATTCGACACAGAGTGATTTTGAAAGCAATGTATGTATGTGGTGTATGTATGTGGTGGTATGTTTCGTGCCTAAACCAAATGTGACTTGATCTATCGAAATCAGTCACATTGACCCGAAGACACATTTTCGTTTGTATTACTGGTCTGGGGGAAGCTCACGAGTGTGTTTGTGTATTTTTGCGTTTGTGTAACGGGGAAACACTTACAAGAAACACCGGCTGTTGTTATGCCTGCTGTGTCGTTACATTAGTCCGTTCTCTGCTTGTAATTATGCCGAAGCTTCAAAGTTGTATTTATCATCTGAATTTGCAGAAACAAATGTAATATTCTGAAAGCCAAGACTTTGTTTATTTGAAAACAGATGAAAACAAACTGTCTTTTATTTAAAATTGTAAGCAAAACTACATTTTGCTTTAATCCCATGTAATTGTCTTCCTTTGAAGATGTATAAGTAAGGTGTAGTCAAAATGACCTACAAATCATTGTGCACATTTGTAAATATTATTTTCCACTTGTTACCATTGTGAGTCTATTTTTATGCAGCTCTGCATGATTTTGTGGCTACAATTCAGACTAATACACTACTAGAGGTGGAATAAGTTCTCAGATATTGTACTTGAGTAAAAGTACAAGTACTCAGATCTTGTAGTGAAATTATAAGTACAAGTACTCAGATCTTATACTTGAGTAAAAGTAGAAGTACACAGATCTTGTACTTGAGTAAAAGTACAAGTACCCAGAGTGTAGGAATACTCTGTTTCTGTAAAAGTCCTGCATTCAAAATGTTACTCAAGTAAAAGTACAAAAGTATTTTCATCAAAATATAGTGAAAGTAGCGACAGTAAAAGTAGTCGTTGTGCAGATTGGTCCATTTCAGAATAGTATATATGATATGTTTTATAATGATTGATCATGAAAGTGTTCTCAAAGCTGGTGAAGGTGCAGCTAGTCTGAAGTACTTTGTATTCTGCAGGGTAGCTGATGGATTTACTCCAGGTGGAACTAAAGTCTGATTTAACACTTGATTATATTTCACATCATTCATCCACATCTGTGAAGTAACTAAAGGGATTAAATACATGTAGTGGAGTAGAAGTACACCATTTACCTCTGACTTATGTTCACTGCCAACCTAAAAGTACCTCAACAATTAATCAATAATGTATTGAAAAGTTATTTGGTTGAATGTTTTATATTGGCTCAGCCAGGTTATATGGGAGGCTTAGTCTATGTACAGATCACTAATTTTGAAATATTAAACTTAGTTTTCTTTTCTTTAATGTGTCATCCTCGTGTAGAAGGCTATCACGAAACACACATTTGGTTGTTTATAGCATAAAGAACATCTGATTTAATGTGAGGTAGGGAAATAATCATTTGAGTATGTGTATATAAATATGTAATTTACAACAGCTGTAAGATGCTTGAAAAGCTGGAAAATGCACCTTGAAAATGCTTGAAAAGTGCTTGAATTTGACTTTGGAAAAGGTGTAAGAACCCCGAATATACCCTCTGGACAGTCACGCTTTATTTTTTCTCTCAATAAGCGCATTCACACTGCGGTACTTTTCCCACAAAGGTTAATGCGAACTTAGTTAATGCGAACTCTTTAGTTCGCATGAACTTTTGCCAGAACGCCGACACCTCCTCATCTCCACCGCTCCCATGTTTTATTTTGTGTTGCCATGTCTCTCTGCGTTTCTGCGCTGGGATAATGCTAATGCAAGGATAATAAAATGGCGGCTTCACAACACTTTTTGGGAGTTTTACGGGGCTTTTTTTGCAATCCGCCCATCCAATCAGAAATATAGCTCTTTTCTCACGAAAGAGCCGCTCGAAAGTCCCTGCTCTCTAGCAGGGACTTTCGAGGGGGTAAAAAGGTTCGCATGAACTAATTTTAGTACCGGCTCTTTTTGGTGTGAACGCGATCAATTAGTTCCTTTACTTATTGTGTTTTTTTTATGTTAATAACGTGTGCAATGCATATTTTGTAATATGTAAGTATATTCTCTTCACTTTATATGCACTACACCTCTGCTGTAAATGTGAAGGAGTTCTGATTGTGATCATCAGAAGCAGCAGAAACACCTGACTGAAGGTAAATGTACTCAGCGACCCCAGAAACCAGACTCCATGACCGCTATGAGCATTACAGCATTTAGCCAGACCCAGCATGCACCTGTTGGTCACACAACACTGTGGGTATGTGTGATTTGGGTCACTGAACATTCCCACCATGACATCAGTGCTTAATGAAGGCGTGTGTTACATTCTTTAACTACACAGAGAAACAAAAAATCCAACAGAAACCATAATGATGTCATCCTTCATTTTATTGTAGCTCTGTGTATTTTTGCACAGCTCACTATTTGCAAGCCCAGGTTAAACTGAACACCCAATAACTCTGCAACTCTCATGTCCCTCTTTACCGATGCCCACTGACTTAACAAGGGTTAATGTCCCGCCAGACCGTTCGAGGCGGATTTTGAGCACTTCAACGCTGAAGTGAACCTATCTTGGTTAAATAATTAGTACAAAAATGAGCAACTACTGGAGAAAAAACAAACATATCTGGTACTTTTATATAAAATCAGAAGTGTGTGTACATAAATGAGAACAAAAGTCAACTTGCATATTCTTTAAACTCTAATGTAAACTTCGCAAATCTGTCCTATTTGTTTCAAAAGCCACACAGCCCTTTCCATTATCAAAACATCTAGACTTTGTATGATCTGTGTCTTGACCTTTAGTGTTATGCTAGTATACAAATACGCCATGTGTGACTGTTCTTGTCTGAAACATGATTCTGAAGCTCACACCGAGTCCTGCTTCCTCTTTAGGGTCTGATCCGATGTAAAATGCCTCTAAGATCTTTGCTCAGCCATCAATGTGACTAACTCTCAGCGGGGTCTGAACGATGTCTCGCAGGGACGTGTTGCTGTAGATGGGTCACATGACCTGCAGGTATGACACGTATATACATGGAGGACAATGAGTTGTTTTATGAGCATCTTTTTCCTTTCACAAAGATATCCCTTGTGCTTGGAGCTGCATGTAGCTGTGGTTGTGAAGAGGGGACACGTTGTCTTCTGAGCTAAAACCACTCTTCCTAAAGCTATGAAATGTAACATGAAGATTTAAACAACTGCAGGTTGTTTAAATATTCATGTTACATTTTACAGATGACGATAAATGACAAAAGATTCTAAAAATCTATTTAATAAATTAAATTGCAAGTGCAAGGATGTCCAGATGCTGACAGAACAGAATCACATGACAGAGAGGTAATAATGTCCATCAGACGCGTGAGCCTTTGGCAGGCAGAGGGCACAGAGCGGAGGAGAGATAGAGGGCACAGAGCAGAGGAGAGCTAGAGGGCACAGAGCGGAAGAGAGCTAGAGGGCACAGAGCGGAGGAGAGCTAGAGGCCACAGAGCGGAGGAGAGCTAGAGGGCACAGAGCGGAGGAGAGCTAGAGGCCACAGAGCGGAGGAGAGCTAGAGGGCACAGAGCGGAAGAGAGCTAGAGGGCACAGAGCGGAGGAGAGCTAGAGGCCACAGAGCGGAGGAGAGCTAGAGGCCACAGAGCGGAGCAGAGCTAGAGGCCACAGAGCAGAGGAGAGCTAGAGGGCACAGAGCGGAGCAGAGCTAGAGGCCACAGAGCGGAGGAGAGCTAGAGGCCACAGAGCGGAGGAGAGCTAGAGGGCACAGAGTGGAGGAGAGCTAGAGGGCACAGAGCGGAGGAGAGCTAGAGGCCACAGAGCGGAGGAGAGCTAGAGGGCACAGAGCGGAGCAGAGCTAGAGGCCACAGAGCGGAGGAGAGCTAGAGGCCACAGAGCGGAGGAGAGCTAGAGGGCACAGAGCGGAAGAGAGCTAGAGGCCACAGAGCGGAGCAGAGCTAGAGGCCACAGAGCGGAGGAGAGCTAGAGGCCACAGAGCGGAGGAGAGCTAGAGGGCACAGAGCGGAGCAGAGCTAGAGGCCACAGAGCGGAGGAGAGCTAGAGGCCACAGAGCGGAGGAGAGCTAGAGGGCACAGAGCGGAGGAGAGCTAGAGGGCACAGAGCGGAGGAGAGCTAGATGGCACTGAAGCGCTGCGCTCACATCACACGGTGAATCTGTTGGTCCTCATGTACATGCTTTAATAGGATGGTGGGGGGTTACCATAAACTGTTGATACAATTCATTGTTCTTTGACTTCATAGGGTGGCCTAGTGGTCTGTGCGTTTGATCATCAGATCAGGGGCGTTGGGGAACTCCAGTTCGAAACCCGCTCCCGCCCTCAGGCCGTTGTGTCCTTGGGCAAGACACTTCACCCCAATTTGCTCCTGTGGGTATTGTCCGCAGTAGATGACCATTACATGTATGATCTGTATGTGTAATGTGTATTTGTAAAGCGCTTTGAGAGTCATTGATAAAGCGCTATAATAAATATAAGGATTATTATTCTATTATTATACAACAGGACCAACTTGAACTTTGACCCTCTTGCTCTTACATCTACTATCCAGTCAAAAAAAACGTGTGTTTGGCATTCTGGGTTTCACAAACTGAATTGGAACATATTCAATGTTTTTCTGGCACCCTAAATAGTTTGGTCCTCTGGGGTCATCCCCAGAGGACCAAACTATTATGAAAAAACTAAACATGCAGTGGGTTCTCACCCTCACTGCTCAGGGGGCACTAAGTATTTCTTAATACAGCGGTGAATACTTATCTCAATAAAAGTTAGAGTAAATCTCTCAAGACAATGTTCATCACAGCTAACTGTGTTTTTATCAAAACTCTCATATATACACCGGATATTACTTTACAGCAGTTCCCACACCCTCACTGAACATCAAAACGTTGCAGAGAAATGATTGGCTCGCTATGAAAGATGACTCCGAGGGACATGGCGTTCTCAGGGCGTTTGTTCATCCACTCATCACCATATATTCTAAATAATTTATACATCCATAATAATTTACCAGATATTGAGCTCTGCATTAAACACTTTACAGCAACATATAAAACAACAGAATTCTGCAGGTTACTACAGACATGATGTAAACATCATAACAACAACAACAACAACAACAGGACTCACTACGGCTCAGACAGTGCAAATCAAACGCTGAGTGAGCAGATGAGCACACTGATACTAACCTTAAGCACCCTCACATCCTAACGCAGGATCAATAGAGGGACAGGAAACATCTCTGTGGCTGTGTGTGTGTGTGTGTGTGTGTGTGTGTGTGTGTGTGTGTGTGTGTGTGTGTGTGTGTGTGTGCGTGTGCGTGCGTGCGTGTGAGCGTCCGCTGTGAGCCGTGTTCTGCAGTTAGAGCTCCTCGGCCATCTGCAGCAGAGAGTTGATGGCAGCGTCCTTGTTGCCCTGCTGGGCGTCCAGCACGGTGCGGACCACCTCGGGGTCCAGGTTGGGGAACATGTCCTGCAGAGCCTTCAGGTCCTCCTCGCTGCACACCGGCCCCGGGCCCCCCCACTGCGGGCACGGCTGCGGGCAACCCCATTGGCACCATGCCCTGGTTGTAGACTGCAGGCACTCCTAGCAACACAACACACACTGCTGATGTAAGAGCCAGACACAGGGGGGGGGGAACTAACAGAGAAGAGCCAGCCCAATAAAAGGTCTTAGGTTTGAATCCTTTTTTCAGGCAAGACCACTTAACTTCAAAATATGTGATCAGTTTATTAAATAACGTACATTTTTGGAATTGATGTCGATGTTTGGAGGTGACGAGGGTAGACACAGGTCGGCAATGTAAATAACCTCAGGGTATTTAATAATATTTAGAAGTTAAACCACCAAGTTGGGGATAGTTAGAAAGATAGCTAGTTTGTATACATTTCAACCCTGTGGACCTGTGGCTACCCTCCTGACGGTGAAGGTGATTACAAAAACACCATTGAGAAACTAGTGTGTGTGTGTGTGTGTGTGTGTGTGTGTGTGTGTGTGTGTGTGTGTGTGTGTGTGTGTCTGACCTGCAATGGGCACATATCCCACCCCCTGCTGGTACACAGAGGGCATCAGGACGACGGGCTGGGTCACCATGCCTGCAGGTAAGGACTGACAGAGAGGAGAGATGAGCAACTGAACATGTTCCCCTAAAGAGGGCTGGAGGAGAATATAATGCAACATGGCATTATATTGTGAGGGTCTCAGGAGTGAGGAAGCGTACGAGAGAGAGAGTGCACTCACAGCGAAAGACATCACCAGGTTGATCATGCCCTCCTTGTCGTCGCCCTGCCGACCGCTGAGGGTGAACCACTCGTCCACCACGCTGCCCCCGCGCAGGCTTTCTGGGATGGTGACGTGAGTCCATGCTATCCTGTCGTCCATGGAGAACGCTCTCTGGAACAGACAGTACGCTCAGAGCTCACTCACTACACGCATGCTGAGGGACACACTTCTGTCTGACGCACTGTTCCAAATATCCCAGGAAACACAGGGAGAACAATTGTATATAAATAAACATTCTGTGGTTAAGGTATTCTTCTAACCTTGTCTTCACTAAAAATTAAAGATTACAAAAAGAAAAGTACTTGTGTAACTTTGTGAGGTGGCAAGGAGGCAATCATCATCGGGAAGGAAACTAAATAAGAGTTGTGAATATCCTTTAAACACCCGCCTATCAGATATGTCTAAACTGAAGTCATGAATGTTAAAGGCCTTTGCCTTTCTGTCAAATATGTTTTGACTTTGATCAGCATATAGCTGAACAGTATATAGGAACATCAATTTAAAAACTGAAACTAGTTCAAATGTTCAGCATTTCTCATCTTCTAACTGTACGGGTGTTACAGTTGGAGTATCACTGAATGTTTATACTGTGGTTCTTAATGCGGTTTGGAAACTGTTATGCCCCTTCTTATCCGTGTGTGTGTGTGTGTGTGTGTGTGTGTGTGTGTGTGTGTGTGTGTGTGTGTGTGTGTGTGTGTGTGTGTGTGAGAGAGAGTACTGAAGGGGACGGATTCAGCAGGTCCCCCTCCTCACCTCATCAAAGATCTCCAGGTAGAAGGAGTCCACCCCCGGGGGCACGGTGCACTGGATCACCTTGTTCCAGCGCGGGTTCTTGGCTCCGTTGTGAGCAGTGGGGGTCTCGTACACTGCGTAGCCCAGTCGGACACGGCAGTACGGATCCATCCGGGTCATCCCGTAGTTCTTAGCCAGCTTTCCCTTCAGAGCAGAACAGACAGGACCAGTGTGATATGATCCACAGGGGGACAGACATCCAGATGAGACACAGCTGTGTGTGTGTGTGTGTGTGTGTGTGTGTGTGTGTGTGTGTGTGTGTGTGTGTGTGTGTGTGTGTGTGTGTGTGTGTGTGTGTACCTGCACCACCGTGATGCTGAGTCGCCCCACAGTTGCCATGGAGCCCCCGTACTGCAGCTGGTGGGCCGCCTGTGCGTCCAGGTGCACCTGCTGCTGCTGCTGGGTGGGGGCGATCCGCAGGAAGTCCTGGGGAAGCTCCCCAATGTACACCTGAACACACACAAAATGGTAATTCAAAGATGACAGAAAAGACCTGAGACAAATGTAACTGCCAGAGTAAAGAGCTAAAGTTAGGCTATAAGGGACTAGATGTTGGTCACATGACTTCATGCTACAGGTGGCTAATGTTTGGTGTGATGACAGTAGTCTCATTTAGACCCTTGTTAGCGAACACTGAAGCTTCTGAAGACAACTCCTGTTCTGGCTGCCTTACACTGGCTCCCTATAGAACACAGGATAGAGCCCTTAAGAAACACTATTGCTATTCAGCCGTTTGTAAAACGACTGGTGTTGACGTTAGTGCTACACTTTTCAGTCATGTTGATTGACCAGCGTAATTTAACCAAACAGCCTTTGTGCCCTGTCATGTGGCCTTTGTACCCTTAAAAAAAATGTGAACGGAAGGCCAAATGGCCTTGCCCCTAAAATGACGAAATTCCAAGCCTGACACTGACCCTTGATTATGGAATCAAACAATTATACACAAATGATCGCGTTCAGGCCATTATGTTATTCTGCCACATGTCTAGTTTCCCCCTCTTTACGATCCCCCACATCAAGTGTGGCCTTTCAGGACAGTTCCAAACACTTTTGGTTCACAGAAGTCACGGTTCGGTTCATACCTCGGCTTGGGGGTCACGGTTCGGTACAACAAGGAAAAGAAAAAAAAAGTCCCAAATGCATAATTTTTTTTTGCTGTTATTTATTTTTGACAGGAGTGCAAGTTTAGAACTCTAACATTTGGAATCATTAACTGTATTACACAGTTAAAAACAAACCACAAACAGTAACACTCAGATGGCCATATTATTTATAATGGCTGTCAAACAAAAAGGTTAAATAAGCTGTACAACTAAAAAGAATGTCTTGAAAATATTCAAATAAATAATAAGAAAGTGTTTGAATCACAATCAATAAAAGGAAATACAGAACTGTATAACATCTCCTGATGTCTAAATATAAAATAAATACAATGATAAATATATAATAACAAAATAAAATCTGTCCCTTTAGGAGCAATGTCTAACATGTGTAATTAACTTGTGAGTGTGTGAGGCCATTACGCCTGAATAAAGGTACTCAAGCTTTACTCTATTTTCAAGTTGTTCTTCAAAAAGATGAGTTTGTCTACGTTGTCAGCAGTGAGGGCAGATCCAGGGACGGACTGGGGGGAAAAAGTGGCCCGGGGATTAATTGACAGACAGGCCCACTTAATGCACGGCATGTATCGGCCGGCCGGCAACGAAAGTATGTTACTTAACAAAAAACCCTATGCATTTTATGTTATTTTGGACAATTATTCATATAGTAATCACATTACCTGAGCCCTTGAGTTGCCTAGAGCAAAATAGTTACAGCATATATTTAGTGATTTTAATGTTAACAGATCATTGATGCAATAACATTTTGACCCAATTTGCCTGACTTGACACATGGAATAAAACATGGGCGACGTATGAAGCATCCTCAATGTGGGTGAGACAATTTAACAGGGGGTGTGGGCAGGTGGTGGACCTCACCTCCTCAAGGGGGGAAGATTTTTTTTTAAATGTTGAAGTTAAATGCATCAATCTGGTCCATTTTGAGAGCAAAATTAGGGACTAAATCTATGGCAGTCAGTAGGGGCTTGGACTGTGAGCCGTAGGGTCGCCGGTTCAAGTCCCCGACCAGACCTATTTGGAGTGTGGGCTTCTACTTGGAGAGGTCCCAGTTCACCTCCTGCCCTGCCGTGGTGCCCTTGAGCAAGGCACCAGACAAGGCTGTACCTTTAGTAATGAACTGATTAAAGGCTTAGATACCTAGCAGCAGCATATTGAGTCATCACAATGAGCTGTGATTCATGCACCAATCATCAGAATCCAGTAATATTATATATATTCTGAAATTGGCCATTACACTTAGCAAGTACTTTAAGTATATTTTGATGATATTTGATCTGAAGGCAGGACTTAAACTTGTGACTCAGTATTTTTACAATAACAGTAGTATATATGTCTTGTTTAAAGATCTCAGTACTTCTTTGATCAATAACGGTACCAAGTCTGGATAGACCACCTCCTCGAAAGTTACTAACAGTACAACGTATTGTTTACCGAGGTTATGTGTTGTTATTTTTGTAGACAACACTGTGTATTAGCATTAGCTTTATTGACAGCCTGTTATGCTAGCTAAGCTAATATTAGCTCCTTATCTATCCAACAGTCGGTGATTGTGTCCGTGTTGAACCTGCTGCTGCTCGTTTCTGTTGAATCACTGACTTGTGAACTGTCAGAGATGAGTCCAGCAGCAGTGGGGGCTAGTTCCGCCTAGCCCCTGTTCTCCCAGCCGTCACACAGAGCCACAGAGCGTTACCTGTCCCCGCTGGGTGCTGACGGTGGTCGCCATGTTGTCTCTGGGTATCCGCGGGAGATCAGATCGTGGAGAGTTCTTTAATCACTGAGTGCTGAGCAAATGAAATCACAACTTCAGAGCTGTCAGTGAGCAGATCGGATCTAACTCGGATTTGCTAGCTTTGACCCGGAAGTGATTATTTTTTCTTCTTTTTTTAAAGAAAGCTTTATTCACAACCAGTTTCCCCATTCCGAATACAATACAACTTTTACTGAGCGGAATCCCAACATATACCGTGATTAAAACGACTTATTGTTAACATGAATAAACATATTTGTGATGAAGAGTCATTTATTATATTAAACAATTATGACAATGTCATACGTTTCTCTTATGTTAGGCTAGTGTGTACAGTACACATCGTACAAATACATCAAATAGAAACAATATGATTTTTTCTTTTATTCTCTTTACAATAACCCTATATTAAATATTTTCCAATTTGATTTTTTTTTACAGTGAAGCTAGTTTTGGACATCTGGAAACATTATTTCCTTACTTCTGAGTAACTCTTTGATGAACACAGCATGTATGCGTCATAACTCATTTTGGCCTGTTACATAGTGTATCATATATAACAGGCTATTATTATATATAAATGCTATGTCAATAATACTGTAGCATCAAATGGGAAATGAAGAAGTGACTCATGCATACAAAGGACCCAGTAGAGTGGTGCGGGAATGAGTCCTAAACCAGGAAATGATTTGGCATTTATAGCTTGCTCCTTCGTCTTGAAATCACTGAGATTTTGGTTAAACTCCTGAAAATAAGCTCTGTGGTTAATGAAAGTTTCTTTCAAAAAGTTGCTGTTAAAAGTTGACCAAATAAACCAAGCATTCTCTGCCTTTAGCTAAGCGGTGGTGACGCAAAGTCACATAATCACCATGTTATATTATGTTGGCTAATTAGGTTTGGCGATTGCATTTACTCGTAAACTATTATAAAAGTGGCGTTAATAAAATAATCCTGCTGAACATAACCTGTACAATAAAAAGGGGCAACACTCCGATCCCCTCTTATTTTCTTTTCTATATCACGCCATAGATTGTGTGGAGCATGGTGAAATAAATAAAATGGAATCGCACTTGGTTCCGACAGACGTAATATAACGTTTTCTCAAACATTTTAATTGGATGGAAAGTAAACAACCAACCAAGCTATCAGGATCTCTCTCACACACTGGTTGGGAGGGTTACTTTGTAAATGTAATCAGTTACTGATTACTGATTACATGGCTCTGAAAGTAATCCGAATACAGTTACAGTTACGTGTCTTAAAAAAGTAGCGTAATCAGATTACTTTTGGATTACTTTCTTTTTCCATCACAGATGGGTATGTTTTGGTGAACAGGAGACACAAAAAAGCAAAAGGAAACTGAACGTGTTTTTACTGTTTTAATGGCTTATCAAGAGCACAACTGAAACATCACATCTGAAACGATGTAACAACATAATACACTTGTTGGGGATGCAGTTTGGGATGTGAGGGACACGGCTTAGAACGGGCGTGTCGCCTTCTGTCCTGCCAGTGTTGGCAGGACATTAATTAAAATGTTGAACTCGGACTTCATTTTAAGGACATTTCGGCCAGGGGTGTAGTAGAGCTATAGTTTAAGCACCGGATTGGCAAAACAGGAGAGTGTGTGCACCAGTCTGCCTTGATCTATGAATTAATGTCCGTGACACGCACAGTATCTCACAGCTGTTTTATAGAAGGAACACCTCATTCACTTCATGACATCTCTGCAGCGCCAGGAGGCAGCGGGAGGGTTAAATCAGCCTCTGAGAAGACGAGTGCGCCGCGCAGTGCCTTTCACGCACCGCCTTCACTGTGTATACCTTCAGAAATAATCATTAGTAAGGCTAAAGACTAAAGAGCAGTTATGGAGTCAGATTTGGGTCAATATTCTAGCGCGTAAAACAAGCTACTCACGAGCGGAAATTGTGTTTTTACACGCGCATAAAATGACCCTCGCGCGCAGATTAAACCCCCGCGAGCGGCTCTGCGCCACGAGCGGCTCTGTGCTCGCTCGCGAGAGAGACAGCCCTCTTGCTCGCTCGCGGGAGTGTCAGCCTCGCGGAGGCCCATTCCCAAACCGCCCCCTACACCCTACCACTACACCCTACCCCTCCGTTTGCGCGTTCACGCGGAGGGTCCGCCATATAGAGAGCCGCAGTGACGCGTCCTAAACCCCGGATGTAAACTTCTTCCGGTTCCTTCGTCAAAAACGCAATGCAATTTCTCCATAGGATTTTGGAAAATAGCTCGAAATAAGGTCTGTGGTTGACACACATTTAAGAGAAGGATCACGTTTTGTTCAGCCGGATAATCTCCACATGTCTCTCCTACTTTTATCATTTTTGAATCATAAATCTAGTCGCCAAAATCGAAATGCTAACGTTATGCTATAAACGAACTTCAAGCCAGTACAGCAGCTGGGTCGCACGACTTCAACGTCACGCCAACTTAAGATCGTTTCAACTGACTTGCACTGAAACTGCACTTTGAACATTTTAAATATATTAACATTTTAAACTGTATAGGCCTACCCCGTTTATCTAGGCCCTTTTTGTTTTATGTATAGGCTACATGTCACACTGTGGAAAACGATATTTCTGGATGTATAACACATGTAGAATTTGTTTACAATAAAGCTGACTTTGACTTCCGCATGCTTGCATATTTTAACAAAGCTTTTCATTTTAGCCACACTGAATTTAACTAGAAGTCATGGCTGCGTCAATTACCAGTCTGATATCGTTTTACAAAGATGACAAGAAGAGTGTAGATAGAGGTCACTACAAGTCAGCACACGTAAAACAGTGCAGACTAGATGAAGGTGTGCTTACCGGTGTTGTCAGGACTAGCATGAGGGACAAGGTTTATAGAGTGTCGGTGAGTAGTTATAGCAAGAGTACCGTTAACCTAGAGTTAATTTATTCACATTAATTCCCATCAACAAATCCATTTTATGTTTCACATGAAATCTTTATTAGGCAAGGCAAGTTTATTTATATAGCACTTTTCAACACATGGCAATTCAAAGTGCTTTACAAAAAATGAAAGACATTAAGAAATGGGATTTAAAACCAGTCATTAAAAAGAAAAGCTAATAAAATAAACATTAAAAGAAAAAATACATGTATAAAAGTTACAGTGCAGTTTAAGATGTGAATAGTTCAATTAAAAGCAGCGTCAAAAAGAAAAGTCTTCAGCCTGGATTTAAAAGTAGTCAGAGTTGCAGCGGACCTGCAGGTTTCTGGGAGTTTGTTCCAGATGTTTGGAGCATAATAACTGAACGCTGCTTCTCCATGTTTAGTTCTGACTCTGGGACAGAAAGCTGACCAGTCCCTGAAGACCTGAGAGATCTGGATGGTTCATCATTTAGCAGGAGGTCAGAAATGTATTTAGGGCCTAAACCATTCAAAGCTTTATAAACCAGCAGCAGTATTTAGAAATCTATTCTTTGACACACAGGAAGCCAGTGTAAAGACTTCAGAACAGGAGTGATGTGATCCACTTTCTTAGTGTCAGTGAGGACTCGAGCAGCGGCGTTCTGAATCAGCTGCAGCTTTCTAATAGATGTTTTAGTGAGACCTGTGAAGACACCATTGCAGTAGTCGAGTCTACTGAAGATAACGGGACAAGTTTTTCCAAATCCTGCTGTGACATTAGTCTTTTAATCCTTATGTTCTTTAGGTGATAGTAGGCTGATTTAGTAACTGTTTTAATGTGACTGTTGAAACTCAGGTCAGAGTCCATGACTACACCTAGATGTCTGGCTTTATCTGTTGGTTTGAACATTGCAGACTGAAGCTCAGCGCTAACTTTCATACGTTCCACCTTGGCTCCAAAAACCATTACCTCAGTTTTATCTTTGTTTAATTGGAGAAAGTTCTGACACATCCAGTCATTGATTTGTTCAATGCACTTACTCAGTGTTTGAACTGGAGCAGTCTCCTGGTGAAATGGTTACGTAAATGTGTGTGTCATCTGCATAGCTATGGTAACTTATTTTGTTGTTCTTCATTATCTGAGCCAGTGGTAGCATGTAGACGTTAAAGAGAAGAGGCACCAAGATTACAAATATTACACACCAGAAAACACAGAAATATCCATGAAATAAACATACAGTAGGCTATAAACAATTAAAGGGATAATTGGGAAGGCATTACAAATGTAAATATATTTTAAATAATAAAACAATCCCACCACCACAGGTATACACAGGAGAAGAGGGAGTTCTCTCCACAGAATGTGAATGCCCATGTGGAGAATGGAAATGCAGTCATGCGGCTGCATTAGCCATCTTTGCCATCCACAGTTTCCGCTGCACTGACACCCCTGTCAGTGAGAAGCCAAAGGCAGCTACACGTACGCATTCAGTGGAGGAGCTATTTCCTCCAACCAATAACTGATTCAACCCGCTGACAAGAGAGCCCACCTCCGAAGATCGTGACTGGCTGAGGGACAGACTTGGGGGCAGGTTCTCAGGAATGTCTTGGCTTCTCTCCCCCGAGCCAGAAGAGGAACACTACAGCTTGGAAACACTTACTGTTCCTGAAATGATCAAATCTGCTGGGCATCAGGGACCTGAGGCAATTGTGGCAAGCATGGCATAGTCTAAAGAGCAACAGAGGGCAATTCAGGTGGCTACACCGGTCAGCGAACCAACCCAAACTGGCCTTTGTTCAGGAAAGGAAGGTTGACTGCCAGCAACGTTGGAGCTGTCCTGAGGTCAAAGTGTGTGACTGCTGCCCTTAGTGCCAGGGTGCTAGGGCAACAACAGGCCCTTGATGGTGTTTTGTCTGTACAGTGGGGGACTATGAATGAATGTGAGGGCATCAGGGCATTCACCACTGCAACCCAGATGCAGGTCCATGAGTCAGGTGTGTGGCTCTCCCAATCAGGATTGTTGGGGGCATCTCCAGATGGTCTGGTAGGGTCTCCCGCTGTGCTGGTAAAGTGTCCCTACGGAGCCAGGGAAATGACAATTAGTGAAGCATTGCAAATCAAGGGCTTCTGTGTCAGTAAGGAGGGAGTAACATTCAGCCTGCGTGAGGAGCATCCTTACTGGCACCACGTGCAAGGTCAGCTTCACCTCACTGCAAGAAAGAAGAAGAAATTAAGAAATTGTGAATCGTTTTTAATTTACATTTACTCGCCTTTGCAATGTTGTGGTTGTTGGAGTGTTAGGTTTCCTGTCAGCTCGTCTGTTGGGAAGATATACAATATTAGTTTCATGGAAGTCACATCGTCACAAATAAGAGCATTAAGACATACAGTACATAGGCTAAAACAAAACATCTAAAGATATAACCTTACACTTTGTCTCGTGAACATTTTCACTATTTTGACATTTTTATAGATCAAAATTGAACTAAAGAAATAAAGGTAGATTAATCCATATTGAAAATAGGTGTCAGCTTTTACACTAATTATAATAGTTATATTTCTTAATTAATTAAGATATTACTGTATTGATCCCAATTGGGGAAATGTTTGTGTTGCAGCAGCATAACAAGAAAAACAAAATATAAGTTATTATATATACAAAAGTATGTTAGGGATGGAATATTAAATTGAATATAAATGTAAAATGTACATGTGATGTTACGTCCAAGAGAAGCTATGGAGCAGAGAGTTCTCTGCCAGCCAGGTGATTTGTTATTAGTTCAAAATGTCAAACTGATTTCCCTGAATACAATCTTTAGTTACATGGTGAAACGTTATGCTGCTTGTACTAATTAGACTTATCATATAAGCCACACAGGTTTTAATAGGATGCATTCATTATCTTTACTTGTGTTGCGGTCTTTTCAGCAGTGCCATCTCTAAAACGGCGATACACTACCCATCATTTACATTTCACCGTGACATGGACAACAATGTAAAGTCAGCTTACCTCATGGCACGAATCCAGACTCTCCTTTGGAAAACACTGCTGATGTATCTACTGTCGTAGAACAAAACGTGATTTATCTCTTAAATTTGTGTCAACCACAGACCTTATTTCGAGCTATTTTCCAAAACCCTATGGAGAAAATACATTGCTTTTTTGACGAAGGAACCGGCAACACATCCTCACTCCCAGGTCGGCCTATGTTGACGTTATGTCAAGTCCCCTGCCGGCTTTTTCCAACGCAAGGGGGGGGGCCTTAGCGTCCATTTTCAACGCCAGGGGGGGGGCCTTAGCGTCCATTTTCAACGCCAGGGGGGGGGCCTTAGCGTCCATTTTCAACGCAAGGGGGGGGGCCTTAGCGTCCATATTCAGCTTTCCGGGATGTCCATGTGCTTCTTTGGACGCTCATGTAAGCACGGCATTCGTTTGTGTCAACTGCCCTTAAAGGCAATGAAGACACTACACTACCCAGAATCCCCAGCTATCGTTTGGACTACACCATGTGCTCTGTTTGGCAAACCCCGTGATCGTCCTCAAGCTCTGTGATTGGAGAGTGTGCTCCGAGGGTTACCGAGCCTCGAACAGCACTTGAAATGGGATGGAACCACGGCAGACTGTTCAAAACTGGATTTGAACGGGTCCACCGCGTCCCCCCCCTCCCCCACCCTGTCCCCAGAACTACACATGCTGGCTATTCTGTTTCGCAACATGTTCTCTATGGCACGTCTCTACTGGGAGTTGTAGTTTTAAAAGACGTGTTCGTATTTCCCATAATAAGAAGTTGCCAGTATTAAACTGTGTACATCCCTGGAGGTTTAGGGGACAGGAAACACTCATATTTAAAACATATAATTAATAAATGGGTGTAAATTGCTTGTGCCCATAATGGGCAGCATTAATATATATACCCACACGCCAGCTAAGGTCAGAAGAGCTTTATTTAACAGCTGGACTTATGTTTGTGACCCCTCCTGTTGTTAATTGATAACATTACATTACATTACATTAATTGATAAGCCTGAAACATGCACTTGTCAAGGTTCAGAGGCACATTTTGCAAATATGGCAGTAGCCATCGATCAGCTTAAGATAAGATATACTTTATTGATCCCAAGTTGGAACATTTGCGTTACATCATAGTATACATACAACATAGTTAACATTGCTGGAGGTATGCACACATTTTGATAGATGTCTTGTAATGCACTATTGAGGAACCTGCGACCCAAGTTTTTCATTCAGTGCAGAACTACACCACAGTTGTGTAGGCCTATATGATATGTCAATAAACCTTAGAACATCTTGAAATCTTGAACGGGATGTGCAAAATAGTCATTATATACAGTCTTTAATTAACTATTAGTAGAGAATAACGAGTAATGAATATACTTTATAGGGATTCTTTTAATATCTAATAATAAAAATAATGAAATTCAATAACGTGCTTTAACCACCAGGTGTCTCTTTATATCAGGTGTGCACCTTTATGGTGTAAATGCAGCCTATCTACCAATTGGATCAAATATAAAAGTGAGCCGAATTAGTGTTGATACTGCAAGGAGACGTATTGTGTGAAAAGAAATGTAAGATGTTGTTTAATGGCTGATATATTTATGATCCACGTCACGTTTTCAGTTCCTCATCTTTGTCTTCTCATCAGGGCTCTATAAATACAGAACTGCGGCAGATATGTAATATTTAATGCAGCCGAACCGTGTATTACAATGCCGTTATGTGATGACTTTCAAAGAGAAAAGCAAGAGCACTCGGAATAAGGTATTATTTTATTTTTTAAAAATATTTTCGGTCTGTTTCCGGTATTTGTTAATGACGATGTGCTGTGAGATGTGAGACTGGAATTGCACAGGGGAAAATAACGTATCTTTAGATGCGGATTTTGTTAAACTAATATGTTTAGGCTGTGGACCAACACTATACATTGACGGGGAAGGGGGTAGCAATAAAGATAACACCATTAAACAGTTACAGAACATAACAGAAATAATATCGATAGCAGCGTCCCTAGCAACCACCTTGGTAACAATGAAAACGTTGGACGCAATTTCCTGAAGTAATCTTCGTAATAACTAGCAAACTAAAGATCATGTACATCCACTGCACACATAATCTGAAATAACAACTCATATTTCTCGCATCAAATGACATCAAAACGCATTTTAATGGCCAAACTAACTTTAAAATAGGCATTTTACACCCAGAATAAAACGAAGTTCGGCCATGTTTTCTTTTTCTGCAGGGAGAAACGTCACGTCGAACAGAGCACATGGTGTAGGCCAAACGATAGCTGGGGATTCTGGGTAGTGTAGTGTCTTCATTGCCTTTAAGGGCAGTTGACACAAACGAATGCCGTGCTTACATGAGCGTCCATAGAAGCACATGGACATCCCGGAAAGCTGAACATGGACGCTAAGGCCCCCCCCCTTGCGTTGAAAATGGACGCTAAGGCCCCCCCCCTTGCGTTGAAAATGGACGCTAAGGCCCCCCCCCTGGCGTTGAAAATGGACGCTAAGGCCCCCCCCCTTGCGTTGGAAAAAGCCGGCAGGGGACTTGACATAACGTCAACATAGGCCGACCTGGGAGTGAGGATGTGTTGGAACCGGAAGTGCTAAAAATGCTAACTTACTTCCGGGTTTTAGGACGCGTCACTGCGGTTCTCTATTGAGGGCTGTTCCAAAGCAACGAGTGTGGAGCGGTATGGAGGGGGAGTGGGCTATCAAGCCCTCAAACAGCGAGTCTGCAGCGGTGCTGACTTGAGACCGGTCTCTTCCTGACCAGAGTCACGCTGTGTGTGTCCGTCAGGAAACACGCTGTTCACAAGTAGTTCCAGGAAACATCCACTGATAAACTGCGATGTTAACAACCTCATGATAACCTCATATGTTTTAACTTAGGATCGAACCTGTGTTTAGTCTAGAAAAAGGTAAATGTGTACATTTTATTATAAAGTTGTGTATATTTACAGACCGTTGCAAAAACTAAGAAGTTTATAAACATCAGGTTTAAAACTAAAAGAGCTTTGAAACACAATGAAAAATGTTTGGAGTTTTATTTGAATTATTAATTTACATTTTTTGTCAAAGAGATGCTGATTTGAAACCGTTGTTACATACAGTTACGGCATTTCCTGTTTCTGCCGGAGAGAGGGGAGGCCGTCCCAAAGCTTGCCGCTGTATTTACTCCCTCCATCTGACAGGAGGGAGCCTCGTTGAGCTGCGAGTGTGGCTACAGACGGAGTTCACTCCGTCACGGAGGGGTAGGGTCGAGGGGGTGGTTTGGGATTGGGCCGGAGTCTGTCTACATGAGCGTGAAAAGTTTCTGGCACTTTGGGGCGGAGCCACTGGACTTTGATTGACAGCTGCAAGGAAACCCGGAGTTGCCAGGTTTGATAAATGCCTGAACTACCAAGAGCCAGGAGTGACGGCAGCAAAATCAGTTGGACGAGATTGAATGGTAAAGTTGTCCATATGTGTACATATAATTGTTGCATGTAAGTGATATATTGGTTGTAAAAATTGTTTTTTTATTTGCTTGATACAAAAGGACATTCTTTATAACCAATTGCTTTATTATCACGCATTTGTAATATTTGTATGCTAGAACTTTTTGAATTATTTTTGAAAAATAAAAAATAAATAGCTCACTTGTCATTCATTTGTATCCTTAATTATCCATCCAACACTGAAAAGGTGGTCCTTGTGAAGAGTCTCATCACTATATTCCCTCAGCTGAAAGTCATTTACAACAATAGTTTGCTGAAGATTAAGTTTGTTTTAACCAAGGTATAAGGTTTTTTTAGGTGTGATTTTATGAATTATCTATTCTGTCAACATTTGAAGAATTAGACTAATGTTTTTAAATGTTAACAATTATTTTCTTAATGACATATTGTGCTAATGAAATCCTTGTAAATAAATGTCCAATGAATGTATTCTTGCATTCGATTTTTGAATAAAAACCATATCCACCACCTGGTACTTCCAGTAATCGTCATTGACACACAATGTGCAGATATAACACAATCAAATGTTAATTCTGGTTAAAGAAATATAACACAACATGTGCAGAAATAACAAATGAGTGTGTTCATCTTGGTTACACATTTATGACACATAATGTGTAAAATGTGCACATTGTGTGTTAGGGGCATGTAACACATTTTGTGTGTAAAAATGATTTACACATAAATAAACACAACACGTGTTGTCCCTGAGCACACTCTGTAGGTGTGTTGAAATTCAACACATGCTGTGTCATATTTGACACATCCCTTCTAAGAGTGTACAGCAGACAGTAGCTAGCAATTTTCGACAGATACAGCCCACTCAAAAATATATTGTTTTATATAAAATAAATGTTTATCTATATATATATATATATATATTAGCTGTACACTTTACGAATATAATAGTTTTTTATGGAGAACTTTACCATTCAATCTCGTCCAACTGATTTCGTGCCGTCACTCCTGGCTCTTGGTAGTTCAGGCATTTATCAAACCTGGCAACCCCGGGTTTCCTTGCAGCTGTCAATCAAAGTCCAGTGGCTCCGCCCCAAAGTGCCAGAAACTTTTCACGCGCGCGTAGACGCGTAGACAGACTCCGCGAGGCGACACTCATGCGAGCGAGCAACAGAGCCGCTCGCGGGCGCAGAGCCGCTCGCGGGCGCAGAGCCGCTCGCGGGGGTTTAATCTGCGCACGAGGGTCATTTTATGCGCGTGTAAAAACACATTTTCCGCTCGTGAGTACCTTGTTTTACGCGCTAGAATATTGACCCAAATCTGACTCCATACTTTCCCTCAAGAACGCTAACGAGAAAGCTCTACAATGGCAGGCAAACATTCTATACTTGACTTATTTTCTAAAAAGAACATCATTCACAAAAAGAAAGAGGCTAGCAGCACCGAAGCTACAAGTGAAGCTGCTTCTGATGAAGCTACACATCTGATGATGTGTACATCATCAGAAGAGCCGCCTAAAGATGTGGATAATGCCATCACTAACGTCAACGTTAGCTATGCTAGCAACGTTGCCCTGGCTAGCTCAAGCTCACCTTTCCCAGATGCATGGACGGAGGGGATGTGGCGGAGGAAACAAGAGGCATACCCGTGGATAGACGCAAGGTGTGTGTGTGTGTGTGTGTGTGTGTGTGTGTGTGTGTGTGTGTGTGTGTGTGTGTGTGTGTGTGTGTGTGCAACACGTTCTCACTCTCATCCCGTCACATATTGACGGACGGTCAGGGCCCCTCCCCGTCGCTATATTATGTACAGGGTACCCCTTTCCCGTCATGCTAAGGTGGTTGCTATGGACGCTGCAACAGCTCCCAGACCACGTGATCAACAACAATGGCTGTCCTTCGTGTTATTCTCGGTGGAAAATGCCTATTTTAAGGTTAATTTGGCCATTAAAATGCGTTTTGATGTCATTGTATGCGAGTAATGAGTTTTTATTTCTGATTATTTGTGCAGTACATGTACATGATGTTTAGTTTGCTAGTTATGACGAAGATTACCTTACGTCTGTGAGGAAAATACATGGGGGAGAGCCTCGTATTTTTAAAATCTTTTTTTCCTTCTAATTTGTTATTCTTTTCAAAATAACGCACTGTTATTTACTCACCAATAACACACAATCATCCTTGCTTTTATTTATTGGTTTAATTCCATAATCTCGGACTTTTTTGGCGTTCGTCAGGAAATGAATTTTAAAATAGAAATAACCGGAAACAGACGTGGGCATTTCGAGCGATTACCCAAGATTCTCAGCTACGCTGATTGGATGTTTTAGCCGCAATGCATGCTGGGATTTGGTGTTTATATTATATGAAATCCGGAAAACATTTGAAAAGACTAAAATAATACTTAATTCCGAGTGCTCTTGCTTTTCTCTTTGAAAGTCATCACATAACGGCATTGTAATACACGGTTCGGCTGCATTAAATATTACAGATCTGCCGTAGTTCTTTATGTATAGCGCCCTGATGAGAAGACCTTTGGAAAAACTGAAGAAATGCCGCCGAAACTGAATACTTGACGTGGATCATAAATATATCAACAATTAAAAAACTTCTCAATTTCTCTTCACACAATACGTCTCCTTGCAGTATCAACACTAATTCGGCTGACTTTTACATTTGATATAATTCATAGATAGGTTATATTTACACCATAGCGGTGCACAGCTGATATAAGGACTTGTAGTTTTTAAAGATATTACTGATTTGAATTGGATTGAATTTTGAATGTAAGAATGTAAATACTGAGTCTGAAATAGTCTAGCAATATGCTGTAAAATTATGTGAAAGCATGAATAAAACTACACATCTTCAGATGTTGTACATACAAGTGTCTGTGTGTACCTTGTGTGCCTAGTGGTTAAAGCACGTTATTGAATTATTGTTTTTATGTGTTATATTTGATTAAAAAAATATTAAGAGTACATAATACTTTCATAGGGGGAAAGTAGAAGGTCTGTGATAGAAATATAGAATATAAAAAATCAAGAAGATACTATAAGTGATCACTTCAATAAAACAGTTTAGTGCAGGATGTACAAAGATATTAATAGAAGGAGGTGCAAAAATAGAAACACGAATTAACCTTTATTTAAACATTAAATAACAGATTAAGGTCTTCTTTTAAATAAGAAAAAAACGTTGGGGGTATCTATCTACAGATAAATACAAAGTACTTAACGTCTAATATATTGCTTTCCTGCAATGTTAACTATGTTGAAGCACTTATTTTAACGGGTATTATACACATTAAGTATACTCTTATGTATGTAGATAGAATAAGAAATGTGCAGAATATGACAGTTTAATGGTGGAGGTACACACATATTGATAGATGTCTTGTAATGCACTGTTGAGGAACCTGTGACCCAAGTTTTTCATTCATTTCATACCTACACCGTAAGTTGTGTAAATGATATGTCAATACACCTTTAAAATCTTGAAATCTTAAAAGGGATGTGCAAAATAGCCATAATATATAGTCTTTAATTAACTATTAGTAGAGAATAACGAGTAATTAATATACTTTATTACTCGTTTCCATTAATGTCAATTGCAGATACATGTTTAGTCTTCTCAAGCACCAACTATCAAATATCTTTCCTGATTGTTGGCACTGGACAATCACCTTCCCTGAATTTTACTCAGGTGTAACTAAAGTCTGATTTAAGGGTTGTTTATATATTTCACATCATTAATCAGAATCTGCAAAGTAACTCAAATAAGTGTAGTGGAGTAAAAATACCAGGTTAACCTCTGAATTGTAGTGGAGTAGAATTATAAAGTATCAATGAGCTGTCATGTATATGAATGCTATATATTGATGCTGCGCATTATGGACAGCGATTTTTACCCATTTATTAATTATATGTTTTACATTTGATAACACCAATGTGTTTAATACTGGCAACTTGTAATTGTGGGAAAAACGAAAACGTTCAGTAGAGACGTCCCATAGAACATTTTGCGAAACACAATAGTGTAGTGTGTAGTTATGGGGGGGCGTTCGATTCCAGTTTTGGATAGTCTGGCGTGGTTTCGTTCCATTTCAAACAGCTGTTTGACGCTGTAACCTTGGCGAACTGTCCCTTACAGGCCTACGTCTGTTTCCGGTTATTTTTATTTTGAAATTCAGTTCCTGACGGACACCAAAAAAGACCGAGATTATGGAATTAAACCAATAAATAAAAGCAAGGATAATTGGTTATTGGTGAGCAAATACCAGTGTGTTATTTTGAAAAGAATAACAAATTAGAAGGAAAAAAAGATTTTAAAAATACGAGGCTCTCCCCCATGTATTTTCCTCACAGACGTAAGGTAATCTTCGTCATAACTAGCAAACTAAACATCATGTACATGTACAGCACAAATAATCAGAAATAAAAACTCATTACTCGCATAAAATGAGATCAAAACGCATTTTCCACCGGGGAATAACACGAAGGACAGCCATTGTTGTTGATCACGTGGTCTGGGAGCTGTTGCAGCGTCCATAGCAACCACCTTAGCAACCATTAATGTGTACACATTCATGAAGTAATCTTCGTCATAACTAGCAAACTAAACATCATGTACATGTACTGCACACATAATCAGAAATAAAAACTCATTACTCGCATAAAATGAGATCAAAACGCATTTTAATGGCCAAATGAACCTTAGAATAGGCATTATGAAGGTCTATGGGATGCCCTGCCCGTAGAAGCCTGATGGGCAAGGGGTCCGCTGTGTCCGCAATGAAGGTCTATGGGACGCCCTGCCGGTAGAAAAATGACGGGAAAGGGGTACCCTGTACGTAATATAGCGACGGGGAGGGGCCCTGACCGTCCGTCAATATGTGACGGGATGAGAGTGAGAACGTGTGTGTGTGTGTGTGTGTGTGTGTGTGTGTGTGTGTGTGTGTGTGTGTGTGTGTGTGTGTGGTCTGAAATTACTATAATTGTGGGGACCCGTTTCCCTTGTGTGTGTGAAGCAGCGCTGTCTGCTTATTTGCAATGTAGGCTAGGCCTCATCAGAATAATTCCAAGTCCAGATTCAATATTGTTTGCATAAGTAGGCTATATTTTTCGTTTCGTTTATTTAACAAGTTAATTTCAGGACAACTTTGGGAATTGTGTTTGTTTGTTATGAGTTTTAAATAGATTTTGAAAGTGGAGATAGAGAGAGAGAGAGAGAGAGAGAGAGAGAGAGAGAGAGAGAGAGAGAGAGAGAGAGAGAGAGAGAGAGAGAGAGAGAGAGAGAGAGAGAGAGAGAAGCAGCGCTGTATGCTTAGTTGCAATACTGTAGTTTAAGCATTTAAGCAACTTAGGCCTATACATTGTTTATGTAACTTATGTGCCAGTGTGTCCATGGTTTTGAGTCTGGGTGTGTGTTGAGGGCACCGCCGTCTGCTTTTTGCAATACAGTAACTAAAGTAGGACTAAGCATACCGGTAGTTTCTGTGGACCTGTCTGCCCGTTTTGTGAGTGCACTGTGCGCGTGTGCACTTGTGCGGCTTTGTTTGGGATGACCTAATTAAAATAGCGTCCCCCCAGTACAAAAATCCCCACTACACCACAGCTAAAGTGCGACCGCAGGCTGATGTGTTTTAACCACACACACCTATATATACACACACGCGATTTAAACGCAGATTTTTGTTCCTCCATGTTTCGTTGTTATTGTTCCACTGAGCGGACCCGCGATTTTTTTTCAAACGCTATTTTGGTCCATCTGCGGCGGTAATAGGTTTTGTGGGTTGTGATGATTCGGCTGTTACTACTTGAATATTAAATGTTGAGAGGAAATCTTTCCACCAATAATTCCAATAAGTAATCCAAAATGTATTCACTTCAGGTTTACGAAAGTAACTGTAATCAGATTACTCGTTTTTCAAATGTAACGCGAGCTGAATACAGTTACTTGATTTGTGTATTCCCTGTCTCCTAAAAATGACGTTCCCACAGAACTAATCTGCATTCTCAATTACGTTTAGCTAGAAACGTATTTTCTCCCACGTTACGTTTGTTATGAACGTATCTCAAATACGTTTCTTTTCTACATATCTTCTACAAACGTATTTTCTTATAATAATGATAATAGTTATTTATAAATATCATTTTAGAGCACACATTTGAAATCGGTAGGTGAGGCTGTAATTTCGCCAGCTGTTACTCTCATGAGCGAGGCAGAAAATAATAGTTTTAACATGACAAAAAGCTGCTGTGTCGTTTATTGCACCTCAAACATTAAAACAAATCCAGAGTTACGTGTTTCTGTACTTCCTCTAAGAAGAAAGGACAGCAACAGAAGAGCTCTGTGGCTTCAGGCTTGATCGCCTTTCATATGACAGCGTTGGTTTCCCCAAAAGTGGGCGGGGCTGTAAAGTGACATAGATTTTACTCTCATCTATTATTCAAAACCATTCTATTTATTCTAACGTAAATTACATGCCAGTGTTTTATCTTTTATTTATTTGTTTTTATTTTAAATCGTATAATGTCGGACTTTTTTTCCGTCTGTGAGGAAAAGAAATGGGGCTCAGAGCCTCAAAATACTGAAATCTGTATTTTTTATAATCTTTTCCTTCTAAGTTATTATTCTTTTCTAGATAACACACTGTTATTTACTCAACAATAACACACAATTATCCTTGTTTTTATTTATTCATTTAATTCTATAATCTTGGGCTTTTTAGCCGTAAATAAAGTCACCGGAAACAGACGGGACATTTTGAGCGATACACACCACAAACCCACTAAACTGATTACCCAAGATCCTCAGCTTGAAGCTTGTTGATTGGATGTTTTAGCCGCAATGCACGCTGGGATATGGTGTTGATATGATATGGAGATATGATATCCGACAACGAAAAATTAAATAATAGCTAATTCAGAGTGTGCTTGCTTTTCTCTTTGGAAGTCATCACATAACAGCATTGTAATACACGGTTCGGCTGCATTAAATATTACACATCTGCCGTAGTTCTTTATTTATAGAGAGAGACAAACAGGAGAACTGCTGCCAAAACTGAATACTTGACGTGGATCATAAATATATCAACAATTAAACAACATCTTCAATTTCTTTTCACAAAATACGTCTCCTTGCAGTATCAATAGTAATTCGGCTGACTTTTATATTTGATCCAATTGGTAGATATTATATTTACACCATAACGGTGCACAGCTGATAGAAAAGGACTTGTAGTTTTTAAAGATATTACTGATTTTCTTTGAATATCAGAATGTAAATACTGAGTTGAGAGAATAGTCAGGGGATTTGGATGATGGGAGACACATCTATGGAATCACAATTTCAATAGCTTACCATTAAATGACGGATAGCCTATGCCTTTCTGTCTGTGATGTTTTACAAATCAGATATTAATGTGTAGAAGTAAAACAAGAGAAATAGTATAGCAATATCCTGTAAAATTATGTAAAAACATGAATAAAACTACACATCTTCAGATGTTATACATAAGTGTCTACACTAATAATACAAAGTTATTATTAGTATGCTGTGTGTAACTTGTGTGCACTGCCTAGTGGTTAAAGTGGTGATTGAATTATTTTTGTTGAATAATCTTATTTGATTAAAACAATATTAAGAGTACATACTTTCATAGGGGGAAAGTAGAAGGTCAATGATAGAAATATAGAATATAAATAGTCAAGAAAATACTAAGTGATCTCTATAATAAAACAGTTTAGTGTCGGATGTACACAGATATTAATAGGAGGATGTGCAAAACAGAAAAAACGAATTAACCTAAAAGAAGACCTTAACCTAAAGTATTCTTTAATGTGTTAATACACATTAAAGAATACTTTAGGTTAAGGTCTTCTTTTAAACAAGAAAAAAGCACTGGGGGTATCTATCTACAGATGAATATTAAGCCTGACAAAGTACTTAACGTCTAAAATATTGCTTTCCTGCAATGTTAACTATGTTGCACTTATTTTAACTGATATTATACACATTAATTATACTCCTATGTATGTAGATAGTATAAGAAATGTGCAGAATATGACAGTTTAATGGTGGAGAGGTATACAGTACACACATATTGATAGATGTCTTGTAATGCGCTGTTGAGGAACCTGCGACCCAAGTTGTGTATAAGATCAATACACCTTAGAAAATCTTGAAATCTTGAAAGGGATGTGCAAAATAGCCATTATATTAATAGTTTAATTAACTATTAGTAGAGAATAACGAGTAATGAATATACTTTATAAAGATCTGCAGATAAATGTTGAGTCTTCTCAAGCACCAACTATCAAATATCTCTCCTGATTGTTGGCACTTGACAATCACCTTCCCTGCATTTTATTCAGGTGTAACTAAAGTCTGCTTTAAGGGTTGTTTATATTCCACATCATTAATCAGAATCTGCAAAGTAACTAAACTAAATGTAGTGAAGTAAAAATACCAGGTTATCCTCTGAATTGTAGTGGAGTAGAATTACAAAGTAACATGAGCTGTCGTGTGGGTATATATTAATGCTGCCCATTATGGATACAAGCGATTTTCACCCATTTAGTAATTACATGTTTTAAATGTGTACACACCAATGTGTTTCCTATCGCCTAAACCTCCAGGGCTGTACACAGTTTAATACTGTCAACTTCTAAATTTGGGAAAAACGTCTTTTAAAACTACAATTCCCAGTAGAGACGTGCCATAGAGAACATGTTGCGAAACACAATAGCCAGCATCTGGTGGGGCGTTCGAGTCCAGTTTTGAATAGTCTGCCGTGGGTCTCATTCATAACACTCCGTTCGATGTCTCACTATGGGATGCGCCTCATCGCGGAGCAAACAGAAGCATCAATCTCATTACGCCAATCCTGATTGGCTGGTGATCTTGACATCAACGTCAGGGGAAATCACCATGCGTCATTCAAACACCTCTTCTCGCTTCAGAGTACATCTCTAATGGTAGCCGGGCAAGCTTAACAGTCTACAGACTGAACCAAAGCTAACTTCGGTCGACGGGCGTTAGCCGGCTACTCTTTCTGCTTCTCAAGAAGACTATAGTACTAACACACCAGTTAGTATTATAAATAATCAACCGCGCTGTTCTTCCTCTGGAATTAAGGTAAGGTTTTGATTTTCAAGTTAGCAACACACCCGTTGCTAACTTGTTTTTTTCCTCACTGCCGACACCACGGTAGCGAGGACGTTTTCTATTTTCTCTTCTCACGGAGGAGAAAAGGATTAAAAGAATATTACCACACCAGGTAATATTCTTTGAGAAAAAAGACCCACACTGTCCTTTTTTCTACGGATTAAAGACAGGTTGGTAACACTTTTTTCTCGACGTACCTGTTACGAGCGGGTCCTCTCCACGCCTCGCGGCGAATGAGATGGACGCCTCTCTCCCTCACACCAGAGGAGTCAGGGACTCGGAGGCTCGACTCGGAGGTTGAAGGTATCAGGCACAGACTCACACCAGGTCTGCTCGTCCTGACTCGGGCTGGAACACGCCCAGGAGGCTATTGACAACCCCGGCTCGTGCGGGCATTGTGCCCGCTTCACCATGAAGAGCCTCCGCCGACGGTTAGCACGACAAGCTAGCTTGTCGGGACAGGATCCCCTCATGTCCATTGATTTGCCGGCTGGCAATCAAGACGCGGGGGCGTCCGCCGCAGAGACTGAGCCCCTCACCATTACGGTCTGTGGCTCATCAACAGCGGCAGCCGCGGAACCGGATTCCCGCGCCATATCAGGACGGGACCCGGTGGCGGCAAGAGACGCGGGAACGGGGCCCCACGCTCTACCAAGCTGGGGCTCCCGGCTAGACCTCACCATGGTTTCACCCGCGGAGGATGTCCTAGAATTGGATTACATGGAGGACGAAGAGGATGCCTCTGAGTTCCTCCTGTCTGATTCGGATGAGCAAGAAGACGACATCTTCATGTCATCAGCTCAGGCTGCAAAGCCGGGAGCGATGGCTGCTCTCCCAGGCGATATCACACCAGCTTCGCCCTGTCTAAGCATGGACCTGCAGGCCGTGTGTCAGCGCACTGCGTCCAGGCTAGACATCCCATGGCCCGAAATGGCCAAGGAGACCTCCAGGTCCCGTTACGAGGGGAATCATTTTCCCCAAACAACGAGGACGAAGAGGCAACTCCTTCCGGTCTTCCCGGAGATATCTACGGCTAAAAAGCATGCTAAAATGCCCAAGATTATAGAATTAAACTATTAAATTATCGTTTAGCGATCAAGCCTGAAGCCACAGAGCTCTTCTGTTACTATCCTTTCTTCGTAGAGGAAGTACAGAAACACGAGGAAGTACAGAAACACGTAACTCTGGATTTGTTTTAATGTTTGAGGTGCAGCTTTTTGTCATGTTAAAACTATTATATTCTGCCTCGCTCATGAGAGTAACAGCTGGCGAAATTACAGCCTCGCCTACTGATTTTAATGTAACCATATATCGAGCCCGATTGTCGATTTCAAAGGTGTGCTCTAAAATGATATTTATAAATGACTATTATCATTATTATAAGCAAGACAATAAATGGCAAAGATATGTAGAAAATAAACGTATTTAAGATACGTTCATAAGGAACGTAACATGGGAGAAAACATGTTTCTAGAAGATATGTAGAAAATAAACGTATTTGAGATACGTTCATAACGAACGTAACGTGGGAGAAAATACGTTTCTAGCTAAACGTAATTGAGAATGCAGATTAGTTCTGTGGGAACGTCATTTTTAGGAGACAGGGTTGTCTGATTACATAACGCCGTTACATGTATTCCGTTACAACCCAACCCATGTACACACACACACACACACACACTCAAAACTCCATCCAGAAACATCACAGGGAGTAAAGCAACCCAAAAGAACCACACACACACACACACACACACACACACACACACAGGACACACTGCAGCTTCATGTCAGGTGGGAGGCAAAGAGAGACACGTCTCCCTCCTCAGAAAAGAAACACTTACGTGTTCGTTCTGGTGACTCGGTGGGAGCGTGTCTATGTTTCCACAGCCCGATGAGGACATTGCCCCTCGGTCTGGCCGTGAAGCCCCGAAAATAATTGTACGTCCTGATACTGTTAACATCTCGAAGTTGCTTCAAAATCGACAGAACAGTGTTTTCTGAACTGCATTATGCTGCGTTCACAACGGACGGGATGCGAATATTCTCATCACTCTACCGATGGAGTTTCACGGCGGCTGTCAGCTGTGTTTACTCCTGTCACTCAAACAGGACGCGCTGGAGAGGGGACACACACACTTTTGCATTTCAAAGTATTGCATGTTCATACAGTTGAATGTTTGAGCTTCACTGTGCACTGAATGATGTATGTGCAGAGTTGGACCCTTGAAGGCTATTTCTTCTGCTCTGAAATGGAATATATTTGTTACATAATATAATTTTTGATTTTTTTATTTCATTTTTGATTTGTGAATGGGAGAAGTAGTATATGGAAAAAATACCAATTCTAATTATTCATAGTAGAGTATTTCATTTTATATATGGTAATACTAAGGAGGCATAGGCCTATATGATGATATAATGTTTGACATTATTGATATTAAAAAAGTGATTTGTTTTCCATTTCATTTGTGTGTTTTTCTTATCAGAAAGTGAAGTTATTTATTTGTAAGCTCCAAATCCAAATGTTTCCCTCAATGGCCTTTGTGCCCTGGCATGTGGCCTTTGCGCCCTGAACAAATGTGTGACACCAAAGGCCAAATGGCCTTGCCCCTAAAATGAGGACAATCCAAGCCTGGTTACCGCTGTGTTGTACACAACATTTAACACACATATTCAAACATGAAGGATGCTTCTGGTGTCCACACATTGTTTTCTATAGTGTATAAACAGAGTGACATCCCAGATACCAAAACTGATTGGAAATATTTAGAATACGTTTAGGGTGCCTAATTTTTGGACCAATAACAACACGCACCCTAAATGTATTCTAAATATTTCACATCACATTTCAATGTGTTTTTTAAGATGACAATTCAGTGAGAACCTTGTCATTCTCAAAACTCCTTTTCTGTTGTTAAAGTCACAAGAACCGGTTGCAGCTTTACAGAAAGATTTTCTTAATTTGTGTACAGTAATCTGAGATAAATCCCCTTTGTTGTAACCTCGCAGAGAAAGAAACATTACAGTTTTATTATTAAATATATTTAAATCTGGTTTAAAAAGTATATCATTATGTTTGTCCCGGCCCATAGAGAGGCGAAGTCCCTCCCTTTCCGGTGATCCTCCATGGGACCTTATTTCGGAAAAATTATGTATTGAAGTCAATGGCGAAAGAAATTATCTTTCGATCCCGTTTGAATTGTGCCACGAATTACACATATGATATTTGTCAATTTAAAAGAAAATGTTGCAAGTAAAAAAAAAGAGTTTGTCGTAAAGCTGTGAGGTAACACTTATTTTTGCATGAAACCGCTCAATGAACTACATCTCTGGTCTCGTACAACACACGTCACCTTAGACGTGAGGCGGAAAGTATTAAACGAGGTGGAAATCATTACACGTCTGGGCATGTTGAGAGCTGCTATTACACAAAAGGGGAGTTAGTCGGTTCCGTAAGAGCCAGCATGCGGGACCGACTGTACAAGGTTTTGGTGAGTGTTAAACGAGTGTAATGTGTAACATTAATGTCAGCTAGCTAACATTAGCTAACAAGGTACACTCCTATGTTTTGTTTTAGCAACTAGTTTTCTCGTTAAGAACTGCGTGATCGCTGTGTATGCTGTTGATAACATTAGTGCTGGCAAGGACAAGGTAAACAGAAAACTAGTTGCTAAAACAGAACACGGGAGATTTGTTGACAAAATACATTTAAAGTTTCAGGTTTTCAGTGATAGAAGCAGCACCCTCTAATCAGCTGTTAATTTCCAATGAGTTGCAATGTGGCAGCTTCCATCACTGCTCCCCATTGCAGCTGCTTTCCATAAAATGTATCAAGGACATAACCAGTCTGACACGCATTCACTACGTCATCCTGGGGTTTTTCCTGTCGGTAAGGGCCTGCTGCGTACCTGCTAAGGCCCGGCCAAGGAGGGAACGTTATCAAACATGTGATGTTTTGGGCCGTTTGGAGCATGTTCACTGGAGTTATGAGACAACCGTGTTTCATGGCGAGCATTGTGTTGCCATGGCAACGGCATTTGAGAAAATGTATATAAACTAGAGCTGTCAGTCGATTAAAATAGTTAATCGCAAATTAATCGCACATTTTTGATCTGTTCAGCACCTTAGAGGAATATTTTTCAAGTTTTTAATACTCTTATCAACATATGAGTTGACAAATATGCTTTATGCTGATGTTTATTATCATTTGAACAATGACAAATATTCTCATGAATATTAAACACAACAACCTCTGAACATTACAAATATTCGCCTCAATTCAACCTGGAACCTCTCTCATACAATAATACAATACAAATGTGGTGTGTGTGTGTGTGATGGATTGTTGGAGCTATGTGCAACTCAAGGCATATTATGCTTGAACTGGAGCTGCCTGGATAATGCAATCATGTTGCACGCACTATCCGGGCTGAGTGTGCTGACTTTTCGTACAATGTCCTGCTGTCTGCTTCCTGCATCAAGTCAAGTGCTCAGCGCAGTTGTGGCGAAATGTCGCTCCTCTGTTTTCATTTAAACAGCTTCTTATATCCGTTAGCGCTGCTAGCTAGCACCAGATGCTAACAACAACAATGCACGTAAGGTCTCTCTCTCGCTCGCTCGGGCCACACATACACACACCCTCCCGGTCCTCCCGATGGCCAGTCGGTGCCTGCCGGTGATCGTGGAAGTGTGGTCTGCCACAAGCGGGCGGCAGGAGCGGGGCTGTCAGCATCAGCGGGGCTGTCAGCATCAGCTTGTAGATGGTATTTTAAACTCGATGCGCTCTGAAACTACGGGGTGGCCGAGGAAAAAAAATACACATGCCTTAATCGCGTTAAAATAATTAGTGGCGCTAATTTTTTTTTGCGTTAACGCGTTATTAACGTGTTAACTTGACGGCCCTAATATAAACGTATGTCTTAAGGGCTGGACTGTTAGCACACGTGAAGTTTGACCAGTGTATGACCATTTTCATTGGAGTTATAGCAATATCGTGTTTAACGGCGAGGGTTGCGTTGACATGGCAACGGCTTTTGAGGAAAACTCACAAGTGGCACATATGTTGAGGTCCGGACCATAAACCATAATCTGAAGTCTGGTGCCATTTGGACAATTTTCCTTTTTGTTTAGTCTCCGCACCCTAGATATATGTAGCAATTTTCGTTAGTTTACGTGAAAGTGGGGGGAGTTTACGTTAAAACGGAAGTGGGCGTGGCCTACGTGCATTTTTTACACAAAGTTCCGGGACCAATTACACATCGCAATTTTCACCAGTCCTGACGCCCGTGCAACATTTGGTGAGTTTTTCATATAAATTATAAAAGCCCACGCCACTGTAGTCGCGCGGGTTATCTGCCATTATGATTTCGGAACATCTTTCTTGCTTTGCCGGTCGTTTTCCCTGTTTTGTGTGTTTGGCAGGGCTGCGCGAGCGATTACAATAGGGTCTCAGACCCTAACTATTGAGGGAATCTATAATATCAGAGAATTAGGCCCAGACAGCATGCATGATTTAAAATGTAGATAGGAAAACATTTGGTCAGTTTTAAACAATCAAAATTCTCTGTTCATGTGCAGATGTTCTATCTCTCTGTCCCAATGTTCGCTTCTTCTCTGCTCCTGCATGAGAGCAGCTGGAGGCTCACTAGTTACTCACTAGATATTAAACTATCAGCAACGTTGAGGACTCCACACTTCAGATGGATCATATTTGAAAACCTTTTTTTTAAGCTTTGTCGCAGACTAATGAGGTGCCATCTTTGCCTGTTGGTCCTCCTGTTCATGTGAGGAGCCGATTGGTGCTGCAGGAACCTTCTAGAACAGTGTTTCTCAAACTTTGTCATACCAAGGACCACTTAACCAATAAAAAAAACACTCGTGGACCACCTGACACCACAAATATCAAAAAACACATCGTTTTTATAGAACAGATTACAAATCGTCTGAAAATGGTACAAACAAGTGGCAACATGTGTGACGAATATGTTGTGCTGGGCTATATCATGCAATCGAAAGTGAAACTTAACCTCGCTCCATTGCGGAGATATTCCCGCGAGAGTGCGGAAAACTGAAATGTATTTATTTATTTCAAATGTGAAATTGTACCGATATACTCACGGACCACTAGGGGGCGCTCACGGACCACCAGTGGTCCGCGGACCACACTTTGAGAAGCACTGTTCCAGAAGTTAGCCCTCCTAACCCTGTTACACACTAGGAAAGGACTAAGAAGAAAATAAGATATAACTGAGTATGGAAGCGGGATGAGAGCATGGGTGAATGGTAGCTTACCCTCAGTGTGGGTCTGTTGGACACTGTGGAAATTGATGTGAGATATTGTACCAAAGAAGTGTGTTACATTTAAAATGGCAAAGTCTTGTTGCAATTTCCAGACACTAAAAGAGGTCCTTTGAGTTTCAATAGTAGCAGTTAAGTGAATACTGTTCAAACAATACCTGTGTTTGTGTTTTATAGTGATTTCTCTGTTTTTATCCTTTCCTACATGGGAGGACTAAAATCGAGAGAGACAAAGGGCTGTAAAATAAGTTTTATTGCAGTGGGGGAGGTCGAGGTATGCAACACAGTGGTGTGGGGAGAGGAAATGCTGTTTGAGATCTCTGGCAGGCCATGTTTTAAGGAAATCTATGTATCTTGAATAAGTATATGTGTGAGTTTATACATTCCTGTGTGTTAATAGTTGAAGGAACAAAAGGTAAATTTTTCCTCTCAAATTAGAGAGGTTTTTTATAGATTTCTGAAACAATGTTCCCTTTTTCTTAGAATAGATGAGCACAATAGTTTTTTCTTTGACTGTTTACCTGTTTATCAAAAGAGTGTTTTAAGCTATTTGTGAAAAAGGAAGATGCAGAATTAAGGGTGATTTCTGTTTGGAGTGTAAAGATTATCCCTGATAATGTTTTTTGGGTTAAACCATCGAGAGGTTTTACAAATGGGGAGGGACATTTTCGTTGAGTTTTAATGAGGTGCCTTTCCAACACCTGTGGCTTTCAAAGCTACCAGACGCTGATTTCCCTGTGAGATAGCGTTTTGGGATCTCTCCAATGAAACGCCACCCCTTCTTTGTATTAGGGAAATGTTTTCTGGTTGTTGGGTTTCTCTCTTCATGCGCTGACAAGACGATAGGATGTCCGCAGTGCGTGAATTAAGGGCGGGAGTACTCCACACATTGCTTATATGATTCTTTGAATTGTATAGTAATGTATTATTGTATATTGTATTGCATTATTACTACTTTGTTTAATTAAAACGGATTATTGTTTAACTGGTATCCTGGTGTCTTCTAATTCCCTCCCTGTTATGATTTCAAGCAGGACTCGTCAAAACAACACGTGGTGAGGAGTTGGGTTGAAAAAACCCCAATCTCGCTACAAGTGGTGACCCCGACGTGAGCAAGTGGGAGTTCAAAGGGAGTCGCATCAGGAGCCAGCGGATGAAGCAGTCCAGGGCGGCACCTCGAAATACTTTCTGACAACTAAAAACAGAGCTCTATACAAAAACACAGGTAAGCACGGATACCCGTTACACTCAAAATCTGTGATTTGGATATATTCAAATTTTTTAGAGTTGTCAGGAATATTTCTGTCATAGACTTTATGATAAAATAATGCGATACATATATTAGTATAGGTAGGTAACAATTGGCTACTGATCTCATAAGATAGTGTAATGCATACATTAATATAGATAGGTAACGAAGGACTATAAATGTAATATAATTATGCAATACATATATAATAAAGTAGGTAACTTTGGACTACTACATGATGATAAAGCAAAGGTTAAGGACCTAGGGGTATGCTACATGTGAAGCGACGAGAAATGTAAGATTATGGTGAAAGGCCCCGTTGGTTTTAGGGAAATCAAGTCGGCAATTTCAGTCGGGGAAGTCCATTGGGTTTCATAAGAAATGATATCCACCCAGGACGAAACTGAATAATACTTCTTCAGCCTCATAGGACGCTGGAGTGTATTATATGTAAACCAATCCAAGAGGAGATACGCAAATTTCAAAAAGTCATTTTGAAACGAACGGAATCTCGTTCTCTTGTTCTGTGGGGTTATTAATCTAAGAAGCTAAACGTGACGATAAAGGATTCTGTTGACCTGGGTTTCGGCTCCATGAGGATGTCACATAGCTGAAAAGCCGTGTCGAAGCTAAGGTCGCATTATCTGTTGAAATAAACATCGCACAAAAAAAGCTCGATAGACTGTACGGGGAATAATTTTATGTGAATAACTACTAATAAATAAGGGAGAACAGGTCAGACAAATACGCAAAGTTTAAGCTGGTTGCTCTCAGAAGCATCTTTGCCCTCAAGTGAGGTGGAACTGGTGAGGTGCCGCCATCTGGTGGAGGTATTTTGTAGTACGTCTTACATTATTACATTCCATTTGACTGGCGCCTTTAATCCGAAGCGACTCACAATAAGTGCGTTAGACTAGGAAAATAAAAAATAACAACACAGGATAATTGAAATATATCTGGGTTAATAGAGCCAAAACATTTCAAGTACTACTCAACTGCCTTTCGATAAGCCAGTCCGTTAATAGCATTATAAGTGCTTATGGTAGTACTTTTTGATTAATATAATATAATATATATATATATATATATATAAATATACATCATTCAAAGTGGGGGTGTAATACTTCAGTTTTTTACACTCAAAATAGTTACACATTTGAATTAAGGGCAGGACAGTTAAATAAATACATTAACTACGTTAGGAGTAACGACGAGTATTGTCCAATATATTAATAAATAACACTGAACACATAGCAACCTAGTCAGATAAAGATATGCGAAGTCAGGCCGGAGGCAGGCTGGAGGCGTGGGTTTGAGAAAGCCCCCACTTCACAGCTTTCCTCTGAAAAAGGAGGGAATAAAATTGAAGATTGATAGATCAATGTGTCGTAGATATTTAAATAAATAAGAAACATTGCATTGTGAATTTCGTGGTATTTGTCATTTACTGAGAAGTTTACTTATATTTCAAGAGGCATTTATTGCATACAGTATCGTTGAGGGAAATTAATAATAGCTATTGCTGAGTATATGAAGCAGGTTAAAGTTTGATTCAAATTGAACATAATAGTGGATTATTCCACCTAGTGTTTTTGTAATATCATTAGTAGACATTAATTGTGTTTAAGTTTATGAAGAAAGAGTAGAAGGTAAACGGGAGGTTGTTATAAGGTTGTCAGTCAGAATGAATCTGTTAAATGGTTACACATGACAGAGGTGTTGCACAAACACACAGGTGATTGATGAGGGGAAACTTGAGCCGGCAGCTGCAGGGCACAGGGAGGAAAGAGAAAGACAAGTAGATGTTTTGAAGAGTTCAGAAAGAGTAAAACTTGTTTCTAAATAATGTCATATTGTTTTGTGAGTAAACATGAAATAAAAATATATTTACTAGATATAACAACAACATGCTTAACTGGGTTGACAGAAAACTGCTATTAACCAGTTTCAGCAGCTACTGTCATATCTGTGTTCTAAAGAGAACATATGTTGCATTTACAATTCATATTAAGGAAGTTCACAATTGATACCATTAAAGACCGTTTTGGATTAATAGGGCGTGTCTGTCAAACACTCGTGCTCAGATGGAATAAAGTGTTGAGATGTTCTCAAGAGTGGGAGTTTTCACAACGCTTTTTAGTTTGTATTGAGACAATTAAGTGATAAGGACAGAAAACTGTTCCGTGATGATTTCTTTAGGTTTGAGCTTTAGTAATGGAGATTACATTTTGTGAGGAAAACTTTCCCCCAATAATAAGTGTTCAAAGATATATATTCATTAACTGTGATCAGATTACTTGTTTTTCAAGTATAGCGCTAAATACAGTTAGTTTTGTATTTTGTTACAGATCTAACCTGCTTGTAACACAACTTAGATAAACAATTTCAAAAAGAATAGAATAAGCAAGTGGTTAAAGGGGGTTTCCTGTTTGGCTCATTTGATTTAGAACTGAAGTAAGGAAGAATAGTGTTTTATGAGAACTGTCATTCCTCATGGTTTCTAAAGATTAATCATCAGTTTCTAAGGACTTGGGTGTAGAGATAGGATCATGGTGGAGAAGAAAGACCTTTTTTGGTTTCAAAATAATGAAGATTTTAAAGATGAAGTAAGCAGGACTTCAACTTGACAAAAGAGCTTTTACAATGTGGTTTTACTACTGTTAATGGAGTAAAGAATCTGGGTAGACTACTGCCATTGATTTGTTTTAACATTCACAGGTTTCAGCATTCCTGACAATATAGACACTCAGCTGTTTTATTTTGTAACCCTTTGGGGGAGAGAGTTAAATTGAGTTTATCTCCAGTTGCTGATTTATTGTGATTGCAAGCGGCACTGGAAAGTTGTGCGCCACCTTTGGGTTGTACTCTGAATCAGTGTGTTGGTGAAGAGTTGCTCACTACAGAAACAGAAGAACTGTGCAAAGAACGCATCTGAGGAGGGTTTGACATTTTGCGTGTGCCTCGTTGCCGGGGCAACAGTGGTGTGAAGAGGAACAGCAGTTTTGGGGATTCCTGCTGTGCAGAGGTGTGTCTGCTGATTGTAGCACATTGATCCAGAGGTGCCTTCCCCCTCAGGACATCCCAGTGCAAGAGTTTCATTGATCCAATTGGAAACAGCTGCAGAGGACAACGCATTACTGACTGTTCACATTGTGACAAGATCTGGAGACAGGCTGGTCTCAGACGGTTCAGACTCTGAGGAAATTATGCGAGGATTTGACAGCATAACTGTGCAAGAGTTTTCCAGAGGGTGGTGTACAACAATAACATTAGTGTTTGAGAGGGGAGGCTGATTGTTTAAACGATGGTCTGGAATACTGAAAAGATTAAAGTTTAATATTCTTGGTTGACAAACAAGACATCTGATTATTAGGTCACACAAAATAATATAGACATATAAACTAACTATGAGTAAAGGGATTAATGGATTTAATATCCTAGGGAGGGTTAGTTATGTTGCAAATACTTCGCAGGGTATTTGCTAATGTATTCTGAAGAACAAATAACAAGGACACAAGTCCAATTTTGTTTTGTTTTTAGATTAAATTGTCCGTTGCCAAAACTGTTCACCTTGTGTCTAGATTTGGACTTTGGTGGTAAGGGAGTATTTAGGCTTATTTTTATACATCTGACATTTTAAAATTGTTCCATTTCTACATATTCCTATTTAAAAAGTAATTTTAGAGTAAAGAGGGCTGATGCTGAAATGGGAAATAATGTGGGGCCTTCAATCACAATAAGGGTGCATATTATTGACGACCAATAGGGAGGAGGGGTCACTCAACCCACCCTGCAGTGGTTTTTAAAATCTTACTTGCAGCTTCACAGGAAGCGCACGGCACCAGATTAGGAGTTTAGAGGACTAGCGGCACCACCTCCTAATGTACATTCATTTAGTTAGTAATTAACTGACATTTAGAGATGTTAAAAAGTAAAAACATACCTACCATGAGGGATAATTCCTAAGTTCAGCTACAAACCATTGATGAAATTACTTCTGTTTTTAGGTCCTTGATAAAGGAAGGAGTGATTGTTACATGTTCAGGACACCCAGAGTTCCACGCACGGTTAAAGACGTTAACATTGTTTTTTTAGGTATACCAGAATTGAAGATACATGGGTATAGTGAGAGAGGAAGAGCTACACAGGTCGTAGTAGAGGTTTGACTAAAGATAATAATTGTGTGCACGTGTTGATATTGATTAGGTGTTAATGAACTGCAGTAATAATACAATAAGGAAGTGACATTTTTTGGCTAACACTTTTCAGGGAATTTGGGAAACCGCTGTTCCAATGAAAAGTTAGAGATATCTTGAACATTATAGTTGGAATTGTGAATTCATAAATGATGGCGCTCCATATATACAGATTTTTATAGACGGAGGATGCTGGCCTGTGCTGGACGATCGGAGTCTCTGCAGAGCACGACACATGGCCAAAAAGACTGAGACCAACTGACCTTTGACCCTGATCGACAGGGTAACTTGGGAAGGCACTGTCAATGACTGACTCTGAGGTGAACCTGACCAAACCTGACCAAACCTGACTTTACAACCTGACAGTGTGAGTGTGAGTGAGTGTATGTCTGCACCTGATCAGTGCAACTGCATGATTTAAAACGATGACTAATCAAGCATGTTTTGGACTAACACATTATTTTTGGGTAATAATAATGTGTGAAATGAGAGGTTTCCTAACATTGCACAAAAGGGGAAACCGTATCTAATCTGCTTGATGATATTTCACTCCCACAGGAGGTGGCCGTTTGCAGAATGTGAAGCTCAAACTAAAACATGAAGATTCTGTTTCTTTTAGGACTGAAAGAGGGAGAGAAACACTTACTGGAGTGTTTACTGTGGGAAATGACGGATGTACCTTTGGGAAAAATGTTTGGTATTGTCTTATAATCCATTATGACCTGAAGGTTTTCTTCCCATACAGGATTTTGTTTACACATGAGTTAATGTGTAAAAAAGGGGGAGTGTAAACGTCACAATGTACATTTTTTTTTCATTTAGGGACTGAAAGGGACCTGCTGCCCAACTCCATTGTTCAATCTGACCATTGATTGACAGTTTTAGAATTGACCTGCTCCATATTTGGGGATAACACACTGTTTGATGAATGTTGACATGTCTCTAATATTGATTGAGTTATAGCAGGTAACACAGATGCAGAATCAGTGGCCAAGGGGCTGCTGGGAGAGATGTAAGTTCAGAATGGAATACTGAAGAAGCTGACCTGTGAGTAATGTGTCAACGAATGTTTCAACAGGTATTAAATTAACTGAGGTTTGAAATGTAGAAAGAACATATTTACACTGACAGTTAAAACATAGTAATGTAATGAGACACAATGTAATTTAGACAACATCATGTAACTAGCCTGGTAAAGAAGTAAAAGCCATAGACTTTATTGTTTAGGTCATTATGGGGATATACATTTCATCTACATTTATAATAGAAAGACATTTGATGACAGTTTGTTGGAATTCTGTATTCATTTTTTCAGCGGGATAATATCTAAGCAGTATCACCAGGAAGCCATTCACTTTGTTAGTATCGTGATTTGGGTTGTTTTTGAATCCATAACATTCGTGTGTTTCTTTACCAGAAACATTAGCAGTTCAAATCATATTTAGATTTTTAATGGGATCTCAGGGATTTCATTTTAAAATAAACACAGATGCTTGTCAGAAATTCAGAGCTATTGAAATATGTTATTTAGTCTACCTAAAGATGTTGAGGTTCTTATTTAGTTGGCACAGTCCAAGTATTAAGATTCTGAAGCTGCACAATTAATTTAGAAAACCTGTGCACAGACGTCTGTTGTTTTAAGACACCCCACCAACAGGCTCCAAGTGGCCACGCACTGGTGGGTCAAACAGCCGAGGGCCCCAGAGCCCGGAGCGTAGGCTTGAGGGATTTGTATCAGATTTCTCCACACAGGTTGTTGATGCCAAAAGGGGGACCCGAGACGCAGGAGGCGGACTGTCAGCAGAACAAAGTGGCAAAGTGGCTCTCCGGCCCCGACCGAGTGACCCAGCGGACATCGCATGCCGTCCGCCTACAAGGAAAGGGAAAGGAGGATCGGGAGGACATCCATCCAGCAGTCGTCCCGGGACGCATCATCATTGGACCGGAGAAGGAAGATCGGGAGGACATCTATTCAGCATCGACTCAGAAGCCGCCATCAGCGAGCTGGAGGAGAAGGAAGACATCTCTCTAGCAGGCAGCCCAGAAGCCGCGGTCAGCGGATCAGAGGGGACAAAGACACGGCAACCCAGGACGGCACAGGGGACTCCACTCTCAGCGGAAACAGGAATGTGTGTTAAGTGCAACAAGACGGTGTATGGAGCCAGCCAGGCCTGCCAAGCTATGGGCAGCCTCTACCATGACAGCTGCTTCACCTGCAGCGCCTGTAGTCGAAGGCTGAGAGGGAAGGCGTTCTACTATGACGCAGGAAGGGTTTTCTGTGAAGAGGACTTTCTGTACTCTGGGTTCCAGCAGTCTGCAGACAAGTGCAATGCAGGTGGACATCTGATCATGGACATGCAGGCCTGCAGGCCCTGGGGAAGTTGTACCGCCCCGGTTGTTCCGCTGCGTCATCTGCAACGAGAGCCTGGACGGAGTGTGCTTCACTGTGGACACTGAGAATAAAATCTACTGTCTGAAAGACTACCACAGGGTCCTGGTGCCTAAATGTGCTGCGGTAACCAGCCCATCCTGCCCTCAGAGAGGTCTGATGAAACCATTCGAGTTGTATCCATGGACAAAGACTATCATGTGGATTGTTGTTGTGTGCCGTGCATCCGCTCATTATGTGTCAGACTAATCAGTTCCACCATTGAAGGAAAAGATGCTTCTCCCCCCGTATCAAATGCCTCTGTTGGCCTATTTCTCGGAAGGAGAGGAGGAGTTTGGGGACTCAGCTTTTTGACATGTTTTGGTCTCCCTCTCCTTTTGCCATAAGAAATTGCTATGAGGGACTGTTTCCAAATGTTTAAAGGGCTCTAAATATAATGTTGAGAGATGAACACAGTGGAGAGGAATGACAAGTTATGTTTCATGTGCCTTGTGTAAATTGCACTCTTTTTTTAAGAGTGCAAAAGAGGGAATTGTGGAAATTGATGTGAGATATTGTACCAAAGAAGTGCGTTACATTTAAAATGGCAAAGTCTTGTTGCAATTTCCAGACACTAAAAGAGGTCCTTTGAGTTTCAATAGTAGCAGTTAAGTGAATACTGTTCAAACAATACCTGTGTTTGTGTTTTATAGTGATTTCTCTGTTTTTATCCTTTCCTACATGGGAGGACTAAAATCGAGAGAGACAAAGGGCTGTAAAATAAGTTGTATTGCAGTGGGGGAGGTCGAGGTATGCAACACAGTGGTGTGGGGAGAGGAAATTCTGTTTGAGATCTCTGGCAGGCCATGTTTTAAGGAAATCTATGTATCTTGAATAAGTATATGTGTGAGTTTATACATTCCTGTGTGTTAATGGTTGAAGGAACAAAAGGTACATTTTTCCTCTCAAATATAGAGAGGTTTTTTATAGATTTCTGAAACAATGTTCCCTTTTTCTTAGAATAGATGAGCACAATAGTTTTTTCTTTGACTGTTTACCTGTTTATCTAAAGAGTGTTTTAAGCTATTTGTGAAAAAGGAAGATGCAGAATTAAGGGTGATTTCTGTTTGGAGTGTAAAGATTATCCCTGATAATGTTTTTTGGGTTAAACCATCGAGAGGTTTTACAAATGGGGAGGGACATTTTCGTTGAGTTTTAATGAGGTGCCTTTCCAACACCTGTGGCTTTCAAAGCTACCAGACGCTGATTTCCCTGTGAGATAGCGTTTTGGGATCTCCCCAATGAAACGCCACCCCTTCTTTGTATTAGGGAAATGTTTTCTGGTTGTTGGGTCTCTCTCTTCATGCGCTGACAAGACGATAGGATGTCCGCAGTGCGTGAATAAAGGGCGGGAGTACTCCACACATTGCTTATATGATTCTTTGAATTGTATAGTAATGTATTATTGTATATCGTATTGCATTATTACTACTTTGTTTAATTAAAACGGATTATTGTTTAACTGGTATCCTGGTGTCTTCTAATTCCCTCCCTGTTATGATTTCAAGCAGGACTCGTCAAAACAACACGCGGTGAGGAGTTGGGTTGAAAAAACCCCAATCTCGCTACAACACACAGAGGCCACTTGTGTTTGATATTGATCTGTGACACCTCACAAAACTAATTTCATGAAGCTCTTCGACATACATCGTCTCTGCGACTCCGTAAAAAGAGAAAAATACCGATTGCGCAAAACATTTGGCACCAGTTTATTCATAATTTAATTTAACACAAGTTAGATCACATTTTGCCAAGAATTTCAGTGCAGATAATACAAAAACATGCATACTAAATACACTGTGACAAAAGGCCCTCCTCTGGGTGGTGTGTGATTCTGCACACAGAGAAGAACAGCATGTGTGCTTCCAGTCGAAAATACTGACAGTCCTCAGAACACATCTCTAACGGAAACCTTTACCCTCTGCTGGCCCAGCACTACATGACTAATATCTAACAGCACGTGATCACTAACCTGCTTTGAAAATGTCAGTAATTTAACACACACACACACACACACACACACACACACACACACACACACACACACACACACACACACACACACACACCACACACACACACACACACACACACACACACACACACACACACACACACACACACACACACACACACACACACACACACACACACACACACACACACACACACACACACACACACACACGTGAGCTAAATCACACACAAACAGAGCACTGCCCACAACACAGCAGATCAAATAAGTTAAAGTCACACTCCGCTCAAACTGGTTTTGCAAAAACTAGTGGTTATGTGTCAGTTCTACAAAAATAGATTCTCTGTTTGGATTGTAACAATTTCAAATGAAGCCTAAAACGTTTCTCGGGGCAGTCTTCCCAGACTGGCGGCACAGACGACAAACAGAATGGAAGACAACCAAACACAACCTCCTGGTAATCAATGCCAAACACAAGGTCAGGGGAGACATTGGAAACATCAGAGAAGGGCAGAAGACAAGGACTGGACGATGAAGTGACGCCACGGCAACATGCTAGGCAAACAGGAAGAGATCTAGAGAGAGCAGAAAGAAAACACGGAGACACACTCAGTTATACTGCAATGAACACAGACGGGAGAGAGGAGGAAAGCTCAGTGTACACAGTCAGGGACAGAGAGGACCACACACACACACACATACACACACACACACACACACACACAGGTTACCAGAGATCACATCAATAATATATTATATTTCATACTAATCTGTTGTTATTATTATTATTATTATTATTATTATTATTATTATTAAGGGTTTACTGGTATTCATTTATTGCAATTAAAAAGTGATGAGAATTCAAATAGAAGTGTTACTCCAAATGACTGATGAAGGAATGGATTTGAAAAATGCTTTTATTTGAAATGTACCATACTAGCAGTGTTACATGTTTTAGCATAATTCTCAGAACATAATATGTAATGTCACAGCTAACCATTGTGCAAATGTTGCAATGTGTTCAACCATTAGAATCAGCTAATAGTTTCTGTTCAATCTGGAGATAGTGGATGAGTTTACTGCGATCAGAACTGATGTATGTCAGAGTCACTGTTGGTGATAGGAATATTAATGTCACAGAGAAAAGAATAGAAACCTGCAGCTTCCAGAAATAATCACAACAACGCCAAATGTGGATGAATCCACTGATGGAAATAGCCCCGAACAATGCACTTGTTTCCCGAATGAAAAACCTAAGGTCCTTTTAAAATCACACACACACACACACACACACACACACACACACACACACACACACACACACACACACACCACACACACACACACACACACACACACACACACACACACACACACACACACACACACACACACACACACACACACACACACACACACACACTTTTCCCGTCTTCAATTGGGCTCAACCTTTGGATTTGGACCTGGAATCAGTTTTAAAACTGGTCCCAGTTCTAGAACTCGGACCAGAACCAGGCCTGGTGTGAAGTTGTTGACAACCAGTGAAATGACCCTCTTCCTCACATGAAACAGGACCAACAGACCCATGTTGACATGGACCTTTAGAATAAACTATGCTACCTGTGTTTTTGTAAAATGAGTGGTTTATTCAGATGAAGGCATATATGACAGAGAAGGAGATCTAAGAAGTGTGCAGCAGCACTGATGGATCCTACACACAGTCCATGCCACACTGACACAAAGTACTAATCACCAAACAGGCAAGGAAAAGACACACACACACACACCACACACACACACACACACACACACACACACACACACACACCACACACACACACACACACACACACACACACACACACACACACCACACACACACACACACACACACACACACCACACACACACACACACACACACACACACACACACACACACACACACACACACACACACACACACACACCGGTGATCAGATTCAGCTGTTGGACTAAACATCTGTCTTTCAAAAATAATTTCAATTCAGATCAATAATTTAGGCAATAAATAGTTCCCCGACACACAGGGGAAGTATAAAACCTATAGGCATAATAGTAATCTCAACAATTGTCTCACTTCCTAGTTCTATCAAATTAAATAAAACGCAATTTTTTGCACGTCTAAGTTCCTAACAGGTTTGCCTTGAGCAAGTTGACATTGATATGAATAAGAGTTCGGTGAGAGACACAGTGGTGTAGCCCTCTGGAGGTTAGCTAGCTGTTAGCTAGCAGGACAGTTGCTGAGCGGTGATTCTTTACACAACACCAGCACTCAGGGTAGAAAGAAAAACCATCAAATAGATTCAAACAAAGTAATACATGTGCATCAGACAGACTCTGGGTTATTCAGATGAAGGTAACAGACCCATCATGTTTGGCTTTCACTTCACAGTATTCCCAGGAACAGCTGACATCAGCCGCAGAGGAGGAGCTCCGCTGAACCATACTTTGTCCTCGAGGAATATCAACACTTAAGTACAGTTTCATCTGCAGTGGAAGTGAGTCCGCCTGCCGCCAGATCAACGAGCGCAAAGGAGCAGCCTTTAGCTACAGAATGGTGATGTCTTTTTAGGCCGACACAACGCAAAACCTCCAGAAGTAAAAAGCTAATGTCAGCCTATAGGAACTACTTGACCTCACACCAGCGTGAGCCTAAGCTAAGGAGGCTAATGTTTGGTGTGATGGCGTTTAGTCGTCTCATGTATACACTTGTTAGCAACTTGTTGTATGCCATATAGGAGCTTCAGACATTCACCAGTGGCTCAACATGTTCTACACGTTATATAGCAAACACATGAACATCTTTTTAGCTTGTGTTAACCACAGACCTTATTTCAGGTTTCTAATCATAAACAAGTTTGAATCGGATGTTGGAAAATACTGACTTATATCCAGTGTTTTAGGACTCACTCCTGCACACTCTATCATATCAGCAATGTTTGATTACAGCTAAACCTTGAGGCACATGTGCAGAATCCACTTGAGGCACCTTGCTAGATGAGAGCCCTTCAGCAGCTGCAACACTCAGTCTGTATCACACACACACACACACACACACACACACACACACACACACACACACACACACACACACACACACACGTCTAAACTCTCTAAGCATGTTTGAGTGGAGCTCCTCCTCAGCTTCTGTACTTACCCTGACATCTAATGTAGGCGCATATCACACACACTGTCTCTATTTTAAGAGATAATACAAGTGTTTCATATAAAAGCAGGTTGGAGAAAATGTAAAGTGAACGTAGTTATGATTTCTGTTCATCGGCCTGTTTTCAGTCTGGGTGGGGGGGTAAACAAGAAGGAAACAAAGATGGATTTGGCACGGCTCTGACCACACTGTCAATGTGCAACACGTCTTAACAATCAACTCATATGTATATAAAGTACCACAGCAAACTGATAACATTTCAACTTAAAAAAAAACACCCGTCTGTCTTATTAGTGAAAGGAAAACAAAGTGCACAAACCACAACATAGCACATGAACAGTCCAGTGTAGCCTGAAAGCTCTTCGTCATGTGACCCGCTGGACATGTGAGTGCCCAGAGGCAGAGCAGCGTCACCCTGTAATGCATAGACCAGTTCTGAGTGGGCCAGGCTCCGTTATTCATACTCCACTTACCATAACAGCACCCTGCCTAGCTAAGTGTTCAGTACGGCTTGCTGTCGTTCTTTGAGCGCTTCAGCTGCACCTTCAGCCGCTTCATGCCGATCTGGAAGCCGTTCATGGACTGGATGGCGGCCTGCGAGGACACGGGGTTGTCATAGCTCACAAACCCTACAGGAGAGATACGGAGGAGAACAGCTTTAAACCCTCAGGGAATGTGCAGTCTGGTAAGCTGGGAGTGGCTTAGCTAGTGTGAGCCATAGCTCACACTAGGTTATTAAGGTTATAGATTTTTATTACACGGGTAATTGAATTACTCGCCACATAATGACCATTGCTATGGAGGATCAAGGGAGAGAAAGAGGTTAAAAGACAGGGTGTTGGACGTCGTCACTGTCCATTTGATTCTTCTGGGGACATCATGATGTCATGTGGTCCCCGGAACGAAATGGACCAATCTGTGGGGCTGTTACGTTACATCCGCGGAGCCGTTACGTTAAGCCCCCGCTGATTGGTCCAAATTGACCAATCCACGGACTTCCTCACACACTCAGTGCATGCAGCTCTGCTGATCTCTCCTCCCTGGCTGCAGGCTGATAACAGACAGTTGGGGTCGCGGCGAAATTCTCTCTGCAGACCCATTCTCACAGCGTTTATCAACCTTTTTCTTACTCAATATCAAGCCACACTTATTGTTTTTACTTCGGCTGTGACTTTGTGTGTGCTCAGGGTGAGTTTGGCTGTGTTTGGCTGTGTATCGCTAAACAAGGAAATCACACCTCCACGGAGCTCAGCGCGATTCACAACGTCCCGACTGGTCCCGACCAATCGGAGCACACTGGGCTCACAGGGAGGAGGGGGGGGCAAGAGCTGCAACGAGCCGTTTAGTGGAGAGAGTGAATACACATACTTTACAGAGATGCTGTATGCGAAACCAATGTGAAATGAGTTTGGAAAATTGCACAGTATAAATCTATTCTAGTAGACCTCAACAATGGAATTATGATCAGTGGAAATGGCCATGACATGGGACCTTTAAGGGAACAGCAGAAGAAGACAGACCGGAAGTAAACACTTCAGGGAACAGCAGAAGAAGACAGGCAGGAAGTAAACACTTAAGGGAACAGCAGAAGAAGACAGGCAGGAAGTAAACACTAAAGGGAACAGCATAAGAAGACAGACCGGAAGTAAACACTTAAGGGAACAGCAGAAGAAGACAGGCAGGAAGTAAATACTTAAGGGAACAGCAGAAGAAGACAGACAGGAAGTAAACACTAAAGGGAACAGCATAAGAAGACAGACCGGAAGTAAACACTTAAGGGAAAATCAGAAGAAGACAGACCGGAAGTAAACACTAAAGGGAACAGCAGAAGAAGACAGGCAGGAAGTACACACTAAAGGGAACAGCAGAAGAAGACAGGCAGGAAGTAAACACTTAAGGGAACAGCAGAAGAAGACAGACCGGAAGTAAACACTAAAGGGAACAGCAGAAGAAGACAGGCAGGAATTAAAGACTAAAGGGAACAGCAGAATAAGACAGGCAGGAAGTAAACACTAAAGGGAACAGCATAAGACGACAGACCGGAAGTAAACACGTAAGGGAACAGCAGAAGAAGACAGACCGGAAGTAAACACTAAAGGGAACAGCAGAAGAAGACAGGCAGGAATTAAAGACTAAAGGGAACAGCAGAAGAAGACAGGCAGGAAGTAAACACTAAAGGGAACAGCATAAGAAGACAGGCAGGAAGTAAACACTTAAGGGAACAGCAGAAGAAGACAGGCAGGAATTAAAGACTAAAGGGAACAGCAGAAGAAGACAGGCAGGAAGTAAACACTAAAGGGAACAGCAGAAGAAGACAGGCAGGAAGTAAACACGAAAGGGAACAGCAGAAGAAGACAGGCAGGAAGTAAACACTTAAGGGAACAGCAGAAGAAGACAGGCAGGAAGTAAACACGTAAGGGAACAGCAGAAGAAGACAGACCGGAAGTAAACACAAAAGGGAACAGCAGAAGAAGACAGGCAGGAATTAAAGACTAAAGGGAACAGCAGAAGAAGACAGGCAGGAAGTAAACACTAAAGGGAACAGCATAAGAAGACAGACCGGAAGTAAACACTTAAGGGAACAGCAGAAGAAGACAGGCAGGAAGTAAACACTAAAGGGAACAGCATAAGAAGTCAGACCGGAAGTAAACACTTAAGGGAACAGCAGAAGAAGACAGGCAGGAAGTAAACACTAAAGGGAACAGCAGAAGAAGACAGGCAGGAAGTAAACACTTAAGGGAACAGCAGAAGAAGACAGGCAGGAAGTAAACACTTAAGGGAACAGCAGAAGAAGACAGGCAGGAAGTAAACACTAAAGGGAACAGCAGAAGAAGACAGGCAGGAAGTAAACACTTAAGGGAACAGCAGAAGAAGACAGGCAGGAAGTAAACACTAAAGGGAACAGCAGAAGAAGACAAGCAGGAAGTAAACACTTAAGGGAACAGCAGAAGAAGACAGGCAGGAAGTAAACACTAAAGGGAACAGCATAAGAAGACAGACCGGAAGTAAACACTTAAGGGAACAGCAGAAGAAGACAGGCAGGAAGTAAACACTTAAGGGAACAGCTGAAGAAGACAGACAGGAAGTAAACACTAAAGGGAACAGCATAAGACGACAGACCGGAAGTAAACACTTAAGGGAACAGCAGAAGAAGACAGGCAGGAAGTAAACACTTAAGGGAACAGCAGAAGAAGACAGGCAGGAAGGAAACACTTAAGGGAACAGCAGAAGAAGACAGACAGGAAGTAAACACTAAAGGGAACAGCAGAAGAAGACAGGCAGGAAGTAAACACTAAAGGGAACAGCAAAAGAAGACAGGCAGGAAGTAAACACTTAAGGGAACAGCAGAAGAAGACAGGCAGGAAGTAAACACTTAAGGGAACAGCAGAAGAAGACAGGCAGGAAGTAAACACTTAAGGGAACAGCAGAAGAAGACAGGCAGGAAGGAAACACTTAAGGGAACAGCAGAAGAAGACAGGCAGGAAGTAAACACTAAAGGGAACAGCCGAAGAAGACAGGCAGGAAGTAAACACTAAAGGGAACAGCAGAAGAAGACAGGCAGGAAGGAAACACGTAAGGGAACAGCAGAAGAAGACAGACCGGAAGTAAACACAAAAGGGAACAGCAGAAGAAGACAGGCAGGAATTAAAGACTAAAGGGAACAGCAGAAGAAGACAGGCAGGAAGTAAACACTAAAGGGAACAGCATAAGAAGACAGACCGGAAGTAAACACTTAAGGGAACAGCAGAAGAAGACAGGCAGGAAGTAAACACTAAAGGGAACAGCATAAGAAGTCAGACCGGAAGTAAACACTTAAGGGAACAGCAGAAGAAGACAGGCAGGAAGTAAACACTAAAGGGAACAGCAGAAGAAGACAGGCAGGAAGTAAACACTTAAGGGAACAGCAGAAGAAGACAGGCAGGAAGTAAACACTTAAGGGAACAGCAGAAGAAGACAGGCAGGAAGTAAACACTAAAGGGAACAGCAGAAGAAGACAGGCAGGAAGTAAACACTTAAGGGAACAGCAGAAGAAGACAGGCAGGAAGTAAACACTAAAGGGAACAGCAGAAGAAGACAAGCAGGAAGTAAACACTTAAGGGAACAGCAGAAGAAGACAGGCAGGAAGTAAACACTAAAGGGAACAGCATAAGAAGACAGACCGGAAGTAAACACTTAAGGGAACAGCAGAAGAAGACAGGCAGGAAGTAAACACTTAAGGGAACAGCTGAAGAAGACAGACAGGAAGTAAACACTAAAGGGAACAGCATAAGACGACAGACCGGAAGTAAACACTTAAGGGAACAGCAGAAGAAGACAGGCAGGAAGTAAACACTTAAGGGAACAGCAGAAGAAGACAGGCAGGAAGGAAACACTTAAGGGAACAGCAGAAGAAGACAGACAGGAAGTAAACACTAAAGGGAACAGCAGAAGAAGACAGGCAGGAAGTAAACACTAAAGGGAACAGCAAAAGAAGACAGGCAGGAAGTAAACACTTAAGGGAACAGCAGAAGAAGACAGGCAGGAAGTAAACACTTAAGGGAACAGCAGAAGAAGACAGGCAGGAAGTAAACACTTAAGGGAACAGCAGAAGAAGACAGGCAGGAAGGAAACACTTAAGGGAACAGCAGAAGAAGACAGGCAGGAAGTAAACACTAAAGGGAACAGCCGAAGAAGACAGGCAGGAAGTAAACACTAAAGGGAACAGCAGAAGAAGACAGGCAGGAAGGAAACACTTAAGGAAACAGCAGAAGAAGACAGACAGGAAGGAAACACTAAAGGGAACAGCAGAAGAAGACAGGCAGGAAGTAAACACTTAAGGGAACAGCAGAAGAAGACAGGCAGGAAGTAAACACTTAAGGGAACAGCAGAATAAGACAGGCAGGAAGTAAACACTAAAGGAACCCGGTATGGGCTCTGCAGTGTTGAAGGCCTGGTTAGTGGAACAGAAACTGTGAACAGAGTTGGACAGTTACAGAAAACATTGTTCAGTGTTGCTGTCAGTTTAAATCACGTTGCTGTTGTCTCAGTTCCAGCCGTTGGTTCGTGAACAACTGGCCATTTTTTTCTTAGCAGAAGAGATATGATCATTTTTAAGTCAATACAAATTCCTTCAAGTCGTTAGTTATTTAGAATGTGGCCATGTAATAATAATGTGCATCAAGGCGGTCAATAATGAAAAGAGAACACCCTTGCTGAACATTCTCCCTTACCTACAAGGGGTCTGACTCAGATATGATATCGATCAAAAGCTTATCAGCTGAAGTACTTTGCGTAACTCACCAAAACACTTGCTGAGGTTTGTCTGTTTGTCGATGAAGACTTTAGCAGAGATGACGTTTCCAAAGGGCATGAACATCTGGAGCAGGTCCTGGTCTCCAAACTCCTGCGGCAGGTGGTAGATGAACAGGTTGGCACCTTCTGGACCTGCCAAGAAAACAGCAGTGGTCAATTAACTCATGACTGACGGGAAACCTGTGTAAACTTCATTTATCTTCCACCACCGTCCCAAACCAGTACACCGTCTACTGTGCTTCATTTGTAGGGAAAGATCTGTTTCAAATGTGGTTTCCTTCCTATGTTATTAGATGATTATGAGGTGTAACTGTTTGACAGGGTGATGTGAAATACTTCACGAAGGAGTTCATGCATGTCGAAGGTTAAGAAACCCTGGTCTGAATAAGAAACTGTAACCCCTCACTCCAGATAGTGACTCTATCAACACAACACATGTCTCTGTTTCACAGTCAAACTGTATTAGAGCGCTGACAGATTACGATAAGAAATGCATGATGTTCTCTAGTCATCTGAGAGGGTATCAAACTGATCATCTGGAGCTTTGAAAAACATTTCACAGCATAAATATATCAAAAACAATCTGACAAGTAAAAACCTTCCAAGAAGTACAAAATATATTGGTTCTTCTGTGAGACATGGAGTACAGTCCTCACAGTAGCTGCTGATACTTTAGTTACATTAGTTACTTTGTTTTATAGAAGATTACTCTCAGCTACATCATCACATATCTCTTCACAACTAATGCTTTCTTTGTTTCCAACAACAAGTTCCCTCCGTCAATACTGTCACCCGCACACTGGGCTGTATAGAGGCTGTGTGCTGCCAGAGAGTTGGGACTCTCCCAGTGTAAAGAGCCATAGAGCGAGCGACATGGCTTCTGAGCAGCTCAACACAAGACAGTCCTGAGTGGCATCTGAGCAGCTAAACACAAGACAGTCCTGAGTGGCTTCTGAGCAGCTGAACACAAGACAGTCCTGAGTGGCTTCTGGGCAGCTAAACACAAGACAGTCCTGAGTGGCTTCTGAGCAGCTAAACACAAGACAGTCCTGAGTGGCTTCTGAGCAGCTGAACACAAGACAGTCCTGAGTGGCTTCTGGGCAGCTAAACACAAGACAGTCCTGGGTGGCTTCTGAGCAGCTGAACACAAGACAGTCCTGAGTGGCTTCTGAGCAGCTGAACACAAGACAGTCCTGAGTGGCTTCTGAGCAGCTAAACACAAGACAGTCCTGAGTGGCTTCTGAGCAGCTAAACACAAGACAGTCCTGAGTGGCTTCTGAGCAGCTGAACACAAGACAGTCCTGAGTCTCTTCTGAGCAGCTAAACACAAGACAGTCCTGAGTGGCTTCTGAGCAGCTAAACACAAGACAGTCCTGAGTCTCTTCTGGGCAGCTAAACACAAGACAGTCCTGAGTGGATTCTGAGCAGCTAAACACAAGACAGTCCTGAGTGGCTTCTGAGCAGCTAAACACAAGACAGTCCTGAGTCTCTTCTGGGCAGCTAAACACAAGACAGTCCTGAGTGGCTTCTGAGCAGCTAAACACAAGACAGTCCTCAGTGGCTTCTGAGCAGCTAAACACAAGACAGTCCTGAGTGGCTTCTGAGCAGCTAAACACAAGACAGTCCTCAGTGGCTTCTGAGCAGCTAAACACAAGACAGTCCTGAGTGGCTTCTGAGCAGCTAAACACAAAAAAAATCAATTTCAACTGTCTTTATTCAACAACTTTAACAATTCTCAATCTTATGCTTTCACTTTTATACATGAATCAAAACAATGCATTAACTCATATACTCAAATAAAGTGTTTCAAATGTTGAAATGACACAGTTGGCAAAGTTGTTGTATTGAAAATAAAGTGCCGCTTTGGTGTTAAATAAGGAGGTTTGTTTGTTTGTTATCCATACATAGTAATAGTTAATAGTAGAGTTTATAGAGAGGCTTCAAACTCTGGCACAGAATACAGATGAGTGACAAAAGGAATCCCCTTTAGTATAGTTTCTTGATGAAAGTCATTATTGCCTGAGTAATGTGTAGCCTAGGTAATGTGTAGCCTTGGTCAGTGCTTCTCAAAGTGTGGTCCGCGGACCACTGGTGGTCCGTGAGCGCCCCCTAGTGGTCCGTGAGTATATTGGTAACATTTCTCATTTGAAATAAATAAATACATTTAAGTTTTCCGCACTCTCGCGGGAATATCTCCGCAATGGAACGAGCTTAAGTTTCACTTCATATTGCATGATAAAGCTCAGGGCAACACCTTCGTCACACATGTTGCCACTTGTTTGTACCATTTTCAGGCGATTTATAATCTGTTCTAGAAAAACGATGTGTTTTGGGATATTTGTGGAGTTAGGTGGTCCGCGAGTGTTTTTTTTATTGGTTAAGTGGTTCTTGGTATGAACAAGTTTGAGAAACACTGGCATAGGTAATGTGTAGCCTAGGTAGTGTGTAGCCTGATTAATGTGTAGCCTAGGTAATGTGTAGCCTAGGTAATGTGTAGCCTAGGTAATGTGTAGCCTGGTTAATGTGTAGCCTAGGTAATGTGTAGGCTAGCTAATGTGTAGCCTGATTAATGTGTAGCCTAGGTAATGTGTAGCCTGGGTAATGTGTAGGCTAGGTAATGTGTAGCCTGGGTAATGTGTTGCCTAGGTAATGTGTAGCCTAGGTAATGTGTAGCCTAGGTAATGTGTAGCCTGGGTAATGTGTAGCTAGGGTTGGGAGGGTTACTTTATAAATGTAATCAGTTACTGATTACTGATGGCTCTGAAAGTAATCCGAATACAGTTACAGTTACGTGTCTTAAAAAAGTAACGTGATCAGATTACTTTTAGATTACTTTTGGATTACTTTCTTTTTCCATCACAGATGGGTATGTGTTGGTGAACAGGAGACACAAAAAGCAAAAGTAAACTGAACCTGTTTTTACTGTTGTAATGGCTTATCAAGAGCACAACTGAAACATCACATCTGAAACGATGTAACAACATAATACACTTTTTGGGGATGCAGCTTGGGATGTGAGGAGTGAGGGACACGGCTTAGAACGGGCGTGTCGCCTTCTGTCCTGCCAGTATTGGCAGGACATGAATTAAAATGTCGAACTCGGACTTCATTTTAAGGACATTTCGGCGAGGGGTGTAGAGCTATATTTGTTTAAGCACCGGATTGGCAAAACAGGAGAGTGTGTGCACCAGTCTGCCTTGATCTATGTATTAATGTCTGTGACTTTCACAGTGTCTGCTGCCCACAGCTGTTTTATAGAAAGAACACCTCCTTCACGTCATGAAATCTCTGCAGCGCCAGGAGGCAGCGGGAGGGTTAACTCAGCCTCTGAGAAGACGAGTGCGCCGCGCAGTGCCTTTCACGCACCGCCTTCACTGTGTGTACCTTCAGAAATAATCATTAGTAAGGCTAAAGAGCGACCGCAGGCTGATGTGTTTTAACCACACACACACGCGATTTAAACGCAGACTTTTGTTCCTCCATGTTTCGTTGTTATTGTTTCACTGCGCGAGCGGACCCGCGATTTTTTTTCAAACGCTTTGTTGGTCCATCTGCGGCGGCTCTGATGATTCGAATCGGCTGTACCTACTACTAATGAATATTACATGTTGAGAGGAAATCTTTCCACCAATAATTCCAATAAGTAATCCAAAATGTATTCACTTCAGGTTTACGAAAGTAACTGTAATCAGATTACTCGTTTTTCAAATGTATCGCGAGCTGAATACAGTTACTTGATGTTTGTATTCTGATTACGTAACGCCGTTACATGTATTCCGTTACAACCCAACCCTGTGTGTAGCCTAGGTCATGTGTAGCCTGGGTAATGTGTAGCCTAGGTAATGTGTAGCCTAGGTAATGTGTAGCCTGTCACACAGAGTACCTACAGCCAGTTTAGCAGTGTCATTCTAAATATAGAAAATGGTTTTTGATAGAGAGAGTATGGAATGTATATGGACTTACTTTAACACACAAACAAACGTATTTGTGTATTAAGGTTAGCTCTTCGACATTCCATTCCTGTTATGGACTCGAGCTATAAGGTGGAGCAGTGACATGCTGCCATGAGGCCGCGTCAGAGAAGGTGGAGACGTCTTACCGGTGCTGCGACTGTCGCCCGCTGACGCAGCAGATTTAAAACAAGACACAATGCTTAGAAGAAGGTCAACACATATCACACACACATCTGTACCAAACAACACAACTTCAAATCAAGTCAGGAGACAAGCACGGAGTATGCTCCCACCCTGTTAGCTCTCTTTCTGAAAGCATTCTCCATTTAACTCACATTTCAAACGTGGATAACTTTGAAGAATGCTCATACATTAAATAAATTGAATAGTAAATATTCCACCACTCTTTGTAAGTGGTGTAAGAAAATATTGTTGCCGTATACTATCGTAATATTATCAATCATCAATCAATCAATGTTTATTTATATAGCCCAATATCACAAATGTTACATTTGTCTCAGTGGTCTTCACAGTGTGTACAGAATATCAGTATGACAATACGACACCCTCTGTCCTTAGACCCTCACATCGTACAAGGAAACACTTCCAAAGAAAACCCAGTTTAAAGGGAAAAATGGGAGAAACCTCAGGGAGAGCAACAGAGGAGGGATCCCTCTCCCAGGACGGACAGACGTGCAATAGATGCCGTGTGTAAATTGAAAAGATAATATTATTATTATTATTATATTATTATCATATTATGTTGTGTTACTGCACTGATTCTCAACAACACTATATCACATTTGATCCAGCTTAATCTGTTTTAATGCAGAACATCAAATGTAACAGTGTTCCATACATTTGATTTTTGAACATGCAATGAACCATCTTGAGTCAACCCCTCATGATAACCTCACTTTGAGCCTCTGCAGCCCTTCCTCTGTCCCCCCCCTCCTCTCAGCCCCCAGAACCCACCTTCCTTCTGGCTGCCTGCGGCGGACACGCTCTGCTGGGACAGCAGGCTCTGGTTGTAGAGGCTGGGCAGGGCGGCGGCAGCGTACTGCTGGATGCCGGAGTACGCCTGGCTCAGGGCCTCCATGGTGTTTCCTGAGCCGTTAGACAGAGCTCCGGAGCCCAGGCTGCCATTCAGAGCTGCCATGCCTGCACCAGGGACAGCAGCCAGAAAACAGTCAGTCACTGCAGTCACTGTCCATGTTATGGATATCAATGTTTAGGTCAGTTGTGAAAATTCATAATAACAAAAATGTAATGTATAAGGCAGTTTTGAGGATACTCAAAGATGCTTCACACGAATGAAATAAAAGGACTTCAAACACAGTACAGGCGCACGGACCGGTATACCTGTGATGTTAGACAGCTAATAACGATACCAGCAGACAGTGTGGAGTCGAGTCCATATCGCTGTCCTGTACTGGCAGCATACATGTACATGTACATGTGGAGCTACAGGCAGCTAACGTTCACATCCATTCCACTGGACTTACACTCACAGGGCAACCTCTACATTGCCCCCCCTCTGGCTGGCAGAGACACACTCACAGCACAGAGCTTTCTGTTTTCCCCTTGTAATAACCCTGAACTACTTGTACATATTATTACTCACACTGCCTCACTGCATGTAGACTGCTTTGCACACTTAATGATGTAGATATCCTATGTTTACAGTTTCTCTCAGTGGTAGGTTGGTCGATATAGAGTGTGTTCGGACTGTCTTTATTTCTATTCACTCACTTTGTGTTTCTTATTTTTAATATTTTAATATTTTACGTTATTCTTTGTTTAATTGAAGTGCAATGCTGCTGTAAAAAAACAATTTACCAAATACTAAAGTATTTTTGATATTTATGTAATCTTTATATTAACCCTGTCTGCTCTGTAACTTTTAGAGTTTCCCATCAAGCGTACTTCCTGTCCGTGATCTAAGCAGTGCAGATGGACGGCTCCAGTGTAGGTCCGTACCTGCCAGGGAGCCCATGTTGAGGCCGGCTCCAGCTCCAGCAGCGAGGGACTGCAGGGCACCCAGAGAGGCCATGGGGTTCAGTGAGGAGTTACTGCTGGAGGTGGGGGAGGAGCCTGCTCGGGGAACATGAACTGTTAATGTTGGAGCTACACATTATACTATGTTACAGCTCAGAGATAAACATTCTCACTGCGTCACTCTGACCTTTGTTATTCATGATACAAAGAAATCATAAAATATCAATCTGAGAAAAGTAGAGTTTGGTTTCCTGGACTCATTTGGATGTACCTTGACTATGTAACAGTATTGTATCATGTATTATTTAATGTCATATTGTTTTACCTGAGCTTGTTAGTGCACATAGTGGGCTACTAGAGGTTGTCATGGCGCTGGAGCCTGTGGGCGTGGCCTGTGTGGCAGCTGCTGCTAAAGCAGCCAGGTTCTGCATGGCATTAAGACCTGACAAGCACACACACAGATAGTTCAACATGCAGCCCCCGTCCTGGGATCACTATCAGCTGTGTTCTCTGGAGCGTGCTCAGTACAGGGTCGAGGCTGAAGCAGCATGCTCCTTATGACACCAGGGATCAGTGTTAAACACATATACATTCAATTGTACATGACGGCATGATAGTTCATATTGGACATTGTATGAAGGCGTGTGTGTGAGTGTGTGTGTGCACCTGAAACTGGGTGCAGGTTGTTGAGAGCGTTCCCTTGGGAGGCCGACTGCTGCAGCAGCTGTAAGTAGAGCTGAAGGAGAGAAGAGAACACGCTGAGGGGACAGTGGAGTTGGAACAGGCTAGTTGCACATGTTGCAGTAACACACACTCACTGCCAGATACTGTGGCCCCAGGCTATTGAGGCCGGTGAGGTTCCCCCACATGGAGGCAGCACTGAGCTGCTGCATCTGCTGCTGCAGCTGCTGAGCCATGCGCTTCTGCTCCTTGTCCTTCTGAGTGTCTGCAAACTTCACCACAATGGGCGATGAGCAGCCCTGAGCACACACCAGGCATATACCATGGGTTATTTGCAACTCAAGAGCATGTCTAATCATTGATGCTTTCTAAAAAGCAGTGCTGCTTTACCTCCATGGTCTGCGACTGGTGCATGGACTTGATGGCTGACTGGGCCATCTGTCTGGCTGTGAACGTCACAAATGCACAGCCTGGAAGAGAGAAACAAAAGTTGTCACAGAATTCTCAGTGCCTTGATTGAAAAGTGACGTTTTTACCTTTTACCAGCCTAGATAGCGATGTGGTATCACTTTCACCGTGTGCATCTGTGTGTGTTGCAACAATGCAAGATGCAGGCTTCACCTTAAGTTTGAATATGTATGTAGGCGCCATTCCCTTAGTTTGTATTCATTTATCATTTACACCATGAATTGTGTGGTGAGTTATTGAATGAATTAGTGTGTTTTTAGTGTGGTCAGGTTTGCAGCATAAAGGAGAGGTGCTGCCTCCTAGAGGCGCGGCTGATTGGAGCAATACAGCCTTGAGACCTTGCTTCGTTGGCAGCGTGTGACAACTTGGTTCCTTATTGTGTCCGTTTGTGTTGAGAATACCACAAAGGTTTATTCAGGAAATAATTTATTTGAAAACGTTAATTTTCTGGACATTCCTTTTTTCCCAACACGCGTCTACTTATCAATCAGCCTGAGTGCATCACCAAGAGAAGAATCAGACACATGCATATTGTGGTCACTACAATTGAGCAGGGATTCCCCTTCCTTTAATGTTGGAATCCCTTTCTCCTGAAGTCAGGCCCATCGTCTGCCCTGATGATATACATGTACACTACATGTATATCATCAGGGCAGGCCCATCGTCTGCCCTGATGATATACATGTACACTACATGTATATCATCAGGGCAGGCCGATCGTCTGCCCTGATGATATACGTGTACACTACATGTATATCATCAGGGCAGGCCGATCGTCTGCCCTGATGATATACGTGTACACTACATGTATATCATCAGGGCAGGCCCATCGTCTGCCCTGATGATATATACGTGTACACTACATGTATATCATCAGGGCAGGCCCATCGTCTGCCCTGATGATATACGTGTACACTACATGTATATCATCAGGTCAGGCCGATCGTCTGCCCTGATGATATACGTGTACACTACGTGTTATTCCACTATTCATAAACATGTCGGATCCTCTGCTCTCCTCCTGATTCCTTCTCTCAGTGTGCAGAAGCCTAGAGTTACTATCTGCATTGCATGAAGGCTTTCTAAACCCCAGGTGCTTACTCTTGGAGTTGTTCTGGAGTTTTGTGAGCAATCCTAATAAACCTCAATACATTTGAACCACAGACATGTTTGTGTGTCTTTTGTGGCATCATTGTTGATGAGGTTGCTGAACAACCTTGGTATAACATTCATCTTACCCACCTGTATTCTACAACTGATTGAATGCCGTTTTTGATCGTTATCCAAGGTGTTTGACGACAGTTTGTTGAGATGGAGAGTAGTTCCATTCAATAATATGTATTTTATTTATGTTTGTTTTGTATGTTGTTGTGATTTGATCCCAAATAGTTACAAAAGTCATTGAGAAAAAAAAAGAAAAGACAAATTCAACAGCAAGAGGAAACATGTTCTCTCAAAAACATCTACATTGTCAGCAAACAGACCAATGATGTTGTTTCTTACGCTTTGATCTACTTCAGATATTTATTTTGCAATTTCACTCGTGGCTCAATATAAGGGGCAAGGAAGGGTTCGTGGTAATGGGATCAGTGAAGTGGCGTCGAGTCTTAAAGACTCTCCCATTAGACTCATCGGTTTGAACCTAATATTTTCAGGTATAACATTTGGAAATGTCCAACGAACACAATCAGCAGCATGTTCTGCATCAAGGCTGACAATGTAGCTTTAGTGACGTGTGCAAATGCCCTGCAGTGTGGAGGGCTTGGTTACTGCTATCTTAGATGTGATGGCCCTCCTCATCAATGCATGAGGTCAAACTGGAGTTGGTCTTCAGTCTACTCATTTTCTCTTTTCTTCAGTTTGATTTCTGAGGTAAGAGTACTCCACTGTGTGTCATCAGGCAGGTCAAGACCCTGAGGGCGCTGTGGAGTACAGCATGTGACAGGGCTGCTCAAATCCATCTATAATGAATTCATTGTGTGTGTGTGTGTGTGTGTGTGTGTGTGTGTGTGTGTGTGTGTGCGTGTGCGTGAGAGGAATGTGTGCCTCACCCCGGCTGAGTCCGTCGGGGCCCCTCAGTATCCGGCACTCCTCTATCTGTCCGTACGGAGAGAACATCAGCCGGATGTCGTTCTCGTTACACTTCTTGGAGATCATTCCAATAAACAGCTTTCTGTCTTCCACTGCTGTTTTCAACACAACACAACATCAAACACACCTGCTCTGTGTCAAGGTAAATGGTGCCATATTGAACATGCATACATGTTTTATTATGGCTTCTTTAGCAAGCCATGTTATGAACTTCAACTTCAAAGCGCTCAGTTGAGGACAATGTCTTCTAACAGTTGAGCAAGGATGCTTATTGGTCATTCTAAAGACTGAAAGGTGTTGCTGGCTGTAATCATTCATCCTGTTCATCCCGAGCATCAACACATCCGTATCAGTCTGGATGCAGCTACTAAAGTCAAGTAGTGAGTAATAAAGGAAAGAGGAGGATGTCAAGTCCTTACCATTGTTCTTCTCACTGTCAGCGGGCTTCATCTGGATTGGGTGGTGCATCTGAACAACGGGACAGATGACACATTAGTCTTTATTCTGTGATACATCAGAGTTTCACGTCTGGACTACAGGCCAGAGAGTAAAGTGCGAAGAAGGACACTTGTTCTTGACTCAATAAATACTCATTTGTTTTTAGGAAAAAAAGGACAAATAAAAGAATGTTGGATTGTGACGAATAGCCGCCTGTGATCAGATACTGCGGGACAATGCTTTCACAGTATGCTATCTATTGTTATAAAAAGCATGTTGCGTGTGTTCCTGTGGTCCTCTAAGAAAACAGAAGGTCGCTCATGTCAAGTCCTCTCCTCTAAATCACACACTGCTGTTCCGGTGGTGATGTTGAAAGGGATGTTGTGTCCCCATGTTGTCTATGTTTCCAAAATGTCCTGACTCCATTTTTTGAAAAGTTGCAAACAAGACCATAAGCAACATTAAAGCAACTTGTTATTCCTTAAATAAAACACTTAACATCTACATTTAGTCAGAGTCTTTAGTGCAACAGTTTTCATTGTCAACACACACTTTGTAAATGTTGCTGAAACAGTGCGGGGCACAGAGAGCAGGCCTCCACTCACCCCGGGGAGGATCTTCATGTTGTGCAGTGCATTCTGGGCTTCCAGGGCTGATTTGCGAGTGTAGTACGTTATGAAACAGCAGCCTGCAGGGAAGGGAAGAGACCTGAGTCACACACTTACTGCATACCGTGTGCTTTGTGGCCAGCCGCAGAGACCTCTGATCCAACAGGTGTGTTCCTCGAGGCATACACAAACCGTTTGTATCGCCAAGTTAAATGAAGGCTTCTCATGTCGTAAGATGTTTATGTCGGATCATGCATGATGCAATATCCGCCCAGATCGTGACTAGCTTAAGAAGATGGCACAAATATTCACATCGCAAATATACAAATGAAAATACAGAAAAACAAATCAAAGGCCAGTATTTGTCTGTGATTAATAAAAGAATACGTGGAGGTTTCCATCGTGTGTTAAGGATCTGTTGGGCTCCAGTTAAGCTAGCAAAACCAAGAGTCTGTTTGGATGGTTTAAGGTTAGAATAGAGAAGAGACTCATCGTCAGCATGAGGTTGTTTGGGAGGCGTCTGAACCCAATGATGTCACTTCATCATTGGGGTTCATGCTCGCCTCCTTCAGACTGAACGGTGTGTGTGTGTGTGTGCTCCTGAAGGCTGACCTTTGCTCTGCGGAGGGTTCTGGCTGCGGTCTCGGAGGACATTAATCTCGTAGACGGCTCCGTAGGGCTCGAACAGCTCCCGCAGCTGCTCCTCCGACCAGGAGCGAGGGATCTGCCCCACGAACATCTTGATGGCATCAACGTCCGGCTGGTCGGGGTGATCCAGAGAGCCGTTCATCTTCTTCCCACTGGAAAGACAAATGTCAGTTAGACGCAACACCATATCAACTAATACTGTATTGTAACTCCAAGCACTATATTCTCCAACAGCCAGAACAGGTCAGAACAGTCGGCAGGACATTGATTAGAAGGAAAGTAAGGATGCTCATAGTGTTCTTCTTTTATGAAACTATGATGCTGAGTATTAACGTCAGATACTAATCATCACATATTCCACTCATTATGTCTATGACTTGAGTGTATATCACAGAGGCAGGTATTCATATAAACACGATCGAGGTGGTTTCTCTGTGCAAACACTATGGTATCTATGAATACACACACACTGTAACATGGAGGCGAGTGGAAAAGATCTGTGATGGGATTATAACAGCAGAAGATACTCGTTGGTAAGACTTTCCCGCGGTAACATGTCCAAGTGCTCTGGACGATATACTAATCCCACAGTTCTCCTGTCTTAAAGCATTAGCTTTGGCTGCGCAGTGTAAAGACAGTCATGTGACACTGACATACCCATACCATGGTTATGGATGAGTAAGTACATGTGCTAGAACACGCACTAGTATATATAACATACATCTGCATGGCGCTGGCACAGACAAACTAAACCCTCTGATACCCTGCTGAAAAGTCCTGGAGGAGACAATGAAAACAGAAGGATGATGGATGAAGAGCTGCCGTCAGAACAAGCACAGAGGGTTCAGAGGTCAAACACACTCATCATCCGATCAGAACGATCTCTCTTACTGACGGGTCCGGGAACAACTTGGCTCATTCAGCTGAAAGTAGTCAACGATGGCATAAAGGGGCCTACAGGGGGCCGCCGATGATGTGAGCCCACCGTCTGCTTGGGGGTCAGGGTCTGCAGGGCAGCGGGCTCAAACTGAGCCGTCCACTGCAGGCTAAGTCCGGTCCACTGGATGACTTTGCAAGAACATCTGAGATATGTCAAACTGGACCATACACACCCACAGGGGGCTTCCACTTGTTACTTACTATGCATAGGCTGGAGCAATGCTACCGTTAACGTGCGCATTCACTTCAAAACCCGAGACGCTGCGGGGCTCGCACATGTCGAACCGGCACTGCAATTTGTTCCTATACAAATACAAGAAACCTGCATCACTCTTCTGTCTTTCACAGTATGATAAAAGCCATTCACTTGTAATGTACATGTCATTGCACTGTTTCTTTAACCATTACAAAGTGGGATCTCACTTCGTGTAATGTAACATTATGGTGGCTTAACAATGTTTGTTCAGCTCTTGGATCACTTCTGGTTGCAAAACAATGATGGCCGTACTCAAGGCTTTAAAGTGGGTGCACAACAAACCAATGGGCGATACGGTGACGGTCTGTGGTCAGAGGCGGAACATTCAAACTACCAGGACCAGATCAGTTCTGTAAATGAACATAATATAACTTGTATATAATATAACTTACTGGCTGCTTCAGTCACACACATGGATTTCCTATGATGCACAAACTATAATATATACTGCTGTTATATTGTATTCATAGATGTTCTGTGTGCAATCCCAACCAGCCATGTTCCAGGTACTATATCACCACTGGCAGAGAACGACCGAAGACCTCCCTGAGGAGATGATGGTCTTGTCTGGAGGAACGCAGCACAGCTCAAACACATGTCTGATTGCTTTGATCGGTTAGTACAATGATAGGTCCAAGTGATTTGAGAGTGTTCAGGTGTTCACATCGTCACATCAATCCAAACTCATAATCAGTCTACTGTCTCACACTTGAAATAGTCAAATGCAAAATGTGATTGGACGTTGGAAAACATTTAATAAAGTTAAGAAGGATTTGAAAAATGATCAATGAGATAATCATGTATATGCTTCCAGTGTGATGTGTGACAGGGGGGGAGCGGTACCTCTCGATCAGAAGCTGGCCTTCACTGGTTGCCATGTTACAATGATGTATTATCATTCTAATAATGACCCACGAGGTGACAAAGAGGCAGCAGAGGGAGGTTACACCACAAGCAGAAAAGACCCCGTTTCACTTCAGAATAAGACACGTTTAAGTATCCAATACATCACCAGTGCTCAGAAAGCCTTCACTATCGCTAGTCTTCAATGTATGGAGTTACTTCTGATGTGTTTTAAAGCGTATGACGAGTAGGTGTAGTGTTATGGCAGAGCGGTTCATTTCACTCCACGCTACATGTTGAAACGGTTCAGCAGCGGCTTGATTCAGCTCTTGCCTCCCGCACGTTGTTGTGCCGTGCACCACAGAACCTCTGCCACACCAACAGGCCCTTCAGCAGAGCTTATCATTCTGGATGAAATATTTGCTGCATTTGTACCATTTATTTCCATAATTGAAATGTTCAGTTCTGCTCTAATCGTGTTTTATTGATGTTGGGCACTGCCAGAGCACAATGTAGAACCTCCACATGAAGGCCGGGGGTGTGGCTGTCACAAAGCAACCGATGCCAGCTCAGAACACAAAGGTTGAATAACCTCCTGTGCCTGTTATACATGTGCATGCTAACTATGCACCATTCCAATGTCCATGGCTTAGACATTGAATACATTCAACAATGTAATCTTGCTTTTGTCAACATTTTGTTTTTCAAAATGAATCCTCTGGAGCCATGGTGTCAACACGCTTCACGCGTCGATGCTTCTAATGGCAGAGTGTTGTCCTTTGAGAGCTAGCTAACGCACGGCATGTCAGTCACAGAGGGAGCCGGGACCCACATGTCAACATGTGTGTGTGTGTGTGTGTGTGTGTGTGTGTGTGTGTGTGTGTGTGTGGTTCTTTTGGGTTGCTTCACTCCCTGTGATGTTTCTGGATGGAGTTTCTGATGTGTTTCCCTCTAAAGTGTGCGTTATGTCCGGCTCAGTGTTACGGCTGAGGCACTCGTTCAAAAGGCCCAAAGGTGGCAGTACCAGTACCAATCACTAAATACTTCCATAAGGTGACATTACTGCAGGCTTGATAATCAATGTTTCCGATCAAATTAGCTTTTTTTGAAATAAAGATTCTGATAGAGTTATTACAACGAGTGCGAGAGGCATTCATTGTTTTGGGTTATTTCTTGAGCACATAACCCTTTCTGTAAAGAATAACAGGTCTCCATCAGAACAGGAGCTTGGTACCATCTGAGCTGGATCCAAAATCAGTCAGAATAATACACAGCCTAAAGAAAGCTGTAGGAAGTCACTGCACCGCCTCTTCTTCACTGAAGCGCAGCGTGGAAGAACAACTGGAGGGCTTCACCCACACACTGCAACGCCGCTGCTCATGACCAATGCTGCTGCCACTTCACTCAGAACAAAGCCCGTCACATACACAAATCCATTAAACTGATTTCAGAACCAGAGGACACCCCTAGGAAACATTGAATACTCACAGTGATCAGGGCGAGCTACTTACACAGGACTAGAATTCAAAGAGCAGTGGTCCACCATCATCTCAGGGAGGAAGTCCAACTTAAAGGAAGCCATGATGCCAAGAGGTGTTTCCTTCTCCGTTGGACACAACAGGACAGTGGCACTAAACGGACGCACAGATCAGGGGATGGTGGTAAACTCCAGGTGGTACACGTATTGGTAGGTCCCTGGCGAAGGGTGTAATAAGGGCAGTGCATAAAGGGAAGAGAAAAACAAACTAATGCACATGGAGACCCGTCCAGTTGAACACAGACACACACACACAGAGTGGCTGCACCGCCTTGGTTGCGATGGAGGAACAAATGACAGACAAAGTGACAGGCCTTCAGGTCGGCAGGTTCTGGGAAGGGGACTGACCGCTGCATGCAGACCACGGGGGCTGCTGGGATCACGGGGGCCAGAGAAGCAATGGCCATTTGGGCTCCCACAATCAAAGTGCTGATGATCCAGGGCCTTTGTGAGCGTTTCTCCTAGGCCAGCAGATCTGGCTGCAGCGTCAGATAAACATGGTGTCAGATTGATGGTGATAAGGCCCAGTGCGCAGGGGGAATGAAAGAGGGAGTGCATAGTACTCCCCAGCCAGTAGCTAATCCCTGGACTAGCCACACCAGGGGCTAACAATTAGGTTCCGGCCAGAGGGGGGGCAGTGTTTACCCTGTTGTCCTGCGGCCTGCAGTGGTGTGTGTGGGATTCATGTGTGTAAAAACAGAAGGAAGCCAATGTCAAATGACTCTGGCTTTTGTCTCTGTGCGACCCACAGCACCCACAGAGAGAGACCCCCACGCCTTTGCACTGAGATCAACTCTGCACTAACACCCTGCGTCAGGTGGCCGATGGCTGGACTCGACCGCTTTGTTTCATCCACACTGGAGCCTTTTCATTCTGCAACAGCACAACCCAGGGAAGCACGGTGCTAACAAACAAAGTCTGTGAAATAACAAAACCATCTTTAAGGTCTTTTCAGATAAATGAGATGGAGAACTTTATCCTAAACCCAACCATAATGGGGACCTGCTGCTTGTCACAGCCATATCTCCATGACAGCGCACATATTGTGATGGCTAGCACAACGTTGCAAACTCATCCTGCCTTTGAATGGCGTACCGATGATAGTGTTGCAGCGTTATTCAAACTTGCAGTAGTGGAGGCCATATGATAACACCGCTGTGATGACAGACGATATGAGAAACACCGACACTGCACTTAGCGAAGCGTGCTCGCCCTCCATATCCGATCTGACGCTCTGCACTCCAATAAGAGCTGTTGTTAGAAGAAGCAGAGTGGTCTATTTCTATATTTAAACAGGTTTGAACACAGGAAGTGGAATACTTATCATAACATCACGTCGTGCCTCTAGCTATTCAGTGAGAAATATAAAGTTAGAGATAATGATCATGAAGACATTATAGCCTGTAGACTGTACAATATGCCATGTTGGGCTTCTACTAAGTGTAAGCCAGTTTGATGGCAGTCTGAAGAGGAGTCCCACATCCAATGGGGAGTGGGGCTCCCCTCCATCTTCCCACGCAGTGCAGAGAGGACGCTCTGCCGCTCTGAGAGGAAGCTGCTCTGACTATCTGGATGGAATGTTCCAGCACTGCTCCGAGTTTACCAACAGGCCAGTTCGTCATGTGTCATGCAGGATCGTGAGGTTAATACCAACACACACACATATCTGAGCAACAGTCACAGCCCTTTGTGCCGGCTTGCCAGGCCTACTCCATTTTGAGTCTTTTGTTTGTTTTAAGCAATAACTACAACTCATTTGTAATGTAACAAATGAGTTATATTAGTAAGACGCCATGACGATCAGTTATCAGACCATGCTAACTGGTAGGTCTCATTTAGCATTAGGTTACATGTGTACTTGCTGTGGCTGAGAACTGTTGGTATGCATGTTGCTGTGTGTAGATGTATGGACCTGATATGGAGTGATGAAGAAATGAGTCCGATAACCCAGACATGTGTTAGCATTGCAGCGCGTCGGGTTACGTCGTCTGAAGTCAATGTTTTCTGAATTCGTTTTTTGATAAATGCCTAAAATAAAATATGTGGTTAACACAAGCTTAACAGATTTTCATGTTTTGTATTACATAAGTGGTAAATGTCTGAAACCTTTTAGTGGTTGCTACGAGTTTAAATGATTCCACTAAAGGTCATCATGCTGAACATTAGCCGCCTTTAGCTTGGGAGTGGTGACGTGAAGTCATGTGACCGTGCTGTAGTTTCTTTATAACCGTTCAGTACATAACAGCACTTGGTGTGGTGTTAATATAAGAGATTATTTTCTGCAATTTCCAAAAAATAAAAAATAAAAGGCTGAAAAATCTCAGAGCTTTTGTGGAGGGAGCCCCTGCTAACTCCCGGTGGCTACAATAATCTGTCAACACGTCCCTCTATTGACTGTGTGAGAGAGATACATGGCTGCATGGTGTGGGCAGGGGGTCCTGGGGGTCCACAGATTTTCCATAACCCCCCCCCAAATGGCTGTTGGAGCTTCTTACCCCCCTAGTGCCAAGTTGGAGACATCGGAGGTGGGGAGGGTGAGGTGGGGCTGTCCCGTCTGCTCTGGAGACGCATACAGGCTCTCAGGGTCCAGGCTATCCATCGAGGGCCTCGCACTACGACTAATCACACACACACACGCACACACACACACACACACACACACACACACACACACACATTACAAATACATACACAACAAAGAAACACACCACAAATGTTTGCACATATAATGAAGCTTAAGTGGAACACAAATGTGAGAGCTGGGGGGTGGGTTCATCCTTTAAATATCAAGGTTATTTGAATAAGGGTACATCACCACACCCCTGTGTCCTTTCAAAATAGACAATACTATAAGGACCTTCTGATGTAGACATTTTAACACAAGCCTTCCTTCTAAATTCAGATCATTCATGTTCCTTTTGTGAAAATGTGAATATCCTTAAACGAGACGCCACATATCCCCCTGCCTTCTGCAGCGATGACAGTAGTTTTCATCATCAGTGCCCAGTAAGAAGGTTCTGTCTGTATTTTACATTTGCATTGCCGTCTGTTTAAAAGCTTTGAAACAAAAGTAGGTTTTTTTGAATAAACATCTGAATAGGGGTGTGACCAAGGTATTTGTGCCAAGACGAGGGCTCTGAATGTTTAAACCACTGTTGTTCCTGTCTGCGCTCTCTCACTATCTGTGTCAGCACCCCGCCTACCTGCAGCTGTCCGTCACTCACCTCTCTCCTGTCTGTGCTCTCTCACTCTCTGTGTCAGCACCCCGCCTACCTGCAGCTGTCCGTCACTCACCTCTCTCCTGTCTGTGCTCTCTCACTCTCTGTGTCAGCACCCCGCCTACCTGCAGCTGTCCGTCACTCACCTCTCTCCTGTCTGTGCTCTCTCACTCTCTGTGTCAGCACGCCGCCTACCTGCAGCTGTCCGTCACTCACCTCTCTCCTGTCTGTGCTCTCTCACTCTCTGTGTCAGCACCCCGCCTACCTGCAGCTGTCCGTCACTCACCTCTCTCCTGTCTGTGCTCTCTCACTCTCTGTGTCAGCACCCCGCCTACCTGCAGCTGTCCGTCACTCACCTCTCTCCTGTCTGTGCTCTCTCACTCTCTGTGTCAGCACCCCGCCTACCTGCAGCTGTCCGTCACTCACCTCTCTCCTGTCTGTGCTCTCTCACTCTCTGTGTCAGCACCCCGCCTACCTGCAGCTGTCCGTCACCTCTCTCCTGTCTGCGCTCTCTCACTATCTGTGTCAGCACCCCGCCTACCTGCAGCTGTCCGTCACCTCTCTCCTGTCTGCGCTCTCTCACTAGGCTTGTTTGAGACACATTGCGGCTCGCCTCGAAAGTAGACGAGAGTAGCCGATCACAGGTGGTGGAGGTGTCAAAAAGCTTGTCTTAAGTCGAACAGCTCGGACTCGGAGTCGGCTTGACTGGCTGGGTTTGCAATGGCGGAAATTCCATTTTACCCACTGTAGACAAAGGTGATCTCCTTTGCTTTATATAGGTTTGTTAATTCAGTCATGATGATGAACCACACCAGTGACTGGGTTCCATAATTAGAAATGCTCCTCCCTCTTAATGTTTGCAAAACTGATAGGTGGACCGGCTACAAATGATCAGTCCTACACATGAAGCTGAATGAGCATGAATTGAACAGACCTGCTGCTGTGTTAATTCTTTAGCTGCCACTTTAAGCTTTATGATGTGTACAACATGGATGTAATTTGATTTAATCTTGCCATTTTAAATGATGTATTCAATAAATAAGGTTAAACCAAATCATTACAATAGATTTTATTTTAATGATTTGGTTTAACTTAAAGAGAAACTTTATTGTTATTGCACATATTACAGGTACTGAGACAACGAAATGCAGTTTAGCTTCTAACCAGGTGCAACAAGCAGTGAAGTGGAAAGTAATGTACACAATCTACAGAATAACATATAGAATGAATTGAATGATGAATAAACAGTGGGGTATGAATACACTAGATATCAGCCTGTGAGCAGTATGAACAGTGTGTATGAATACACTAGATATCAGCCTGTGAGCAGTATGAACAGTGTGTATGAATACACTAGATATCAGCCTGTGAGCAGTAAGAACAGTGTGTATGAATATGCTAAGATATATAAAGTATGAAAACGGTAAGCAGTATAGTATAAAATATATAGATATTAATTTCATGATGATAAACATTGTGGAACAATGATAAAAAATGGGAATGGATGTGGCGACGTAAAACTGACACAAAACAACAACAAACTGTTGCCAGCCAATGGGAGAGTTTCATCAGCAGCACGTGGTAAAACCCACCAATGAGCGCTCAGCTCGAGATACCAGCGAGCCGTTTCCCATCAAGCATTTCGCTTCCACAGCTCGTGGAGAGCAACTGCGCCAACTCGCCCCGCCTCGCTCTCAAGGCTGCGGGCGTCTTTGTCCCGCGAGATTTCAAAGTCTCATGTGGGCGAGCCTCCAGAGCAAGTCGGACAAAATGACTAACCATCATGCAACGCACCAGCAAGACGTTGATCGCAACTGCGCAGGTCTGTGCAGGTCTTGCTTATCTCAAACAAGCCTAGTGAGAGAGCGCAGACAGGAGAGAGGTGACGGACAGCTGCAGGTAGGCGGGGTGCTGACACAGAGAGTGAGAGAGCGCAGAGGGGTGACGGACAGCTGCAGGTAGGCGGGGTGCTGACACAGATAGTGAGAGAGCGCAGACAGGAGAGAGGTGAGTGACGGACAGCTGCAAGTAGGCGGGGTGCCGACACAGATACTAGGCTTGTTTGAGACAAGCAAGACCTGCGCAGACCTGCGCAGACCTGCGCAGTTGCGATCAACGTCTTGCTGGTGCGTTGCATGATGGTTAGTCATTTTGTCCGACTTGCTCTGGAGGCTCGCCCACATGAGACTTTGAAATCTCGCGGGACAAAGACGCCCGCAGCCTTGAGAGCGAGGCGAGGCGAGTTGGCACAGTTGCTCACCACGAGCTGCGGAAGCGAAATGCTTGATGGGAAACGGCTCGCTGGTATCTCGAGCTGAGCGCTCATTGGTGGTTTTTACCACGTGCTGCTGATGAAACTCTCCCATTGGCTGGCAACAGTTTGTTGTTGTTTTGTCAGTTTTACATCGCCACATCCCTTCCCATTTTTCATCATTGTTCCACAATGTTTATCATCATGAAATGAATATCTATATATTTTATACTATACTGCTTACCGTTTTCATACTTTATATATCTTAGCATATTCATACACACTGTTCATACTGCTCACAGGCTGATATCTAGTGTATTAATACACACTGTTCATACTGCTCACAGGCTGATATCTAGTGTATTCATACACACTGTTCATACTGCTCACAGGCTGATATCTAGTGTATTCATACCCCACTGTTTATTCATCATTCAATTCATTCTATATGTTATTCTGTAGATTGTGTACATTACTTTCCACTTCACTGCTTGTTGCACCTGGTTAGAAGCTAAACTGCATTTCGTTGTCTCAGTACCTGTAATCTGTGCAATAACAATAAAGTTGAATCTAATCTTGAGCAGGAACAAATGTATTTACTTAGTACATATCTGACATTAACGATTAAACACATGTGTGCATTCTTTATAAATGCAAACCGAGTCAAGCCGACTCCGGAGGTGGCGGTATGCACCTTAAAGTTGTTTGCAATCCGCCAAAAAACCGAGAGAAGAAGAAGAAGAATGCGAAGAAGAAGATGAAGAAGAAGAAGCCGACTCGGAGCTGTCCGACTTCAGGCGAGCTTTTTGACACCTCCCCCGGCTGCGATCGGCTACTCTCGTCTACTTTCGAGGCGAGCCGCAATGTGTCTCAAACAAGCCTACTATCTGTGTCAGCACCCCGCCTACCTGCAGCTGTCCGTCACCTCTCTCCACCCTGGTGGTTGGTTGGCTTTGTTGCAATATGTGGGCAAGTTGCGCCAGACTGAGAAGGGTTCAATCTTTTTACAGACAGACAACAATCAGATCAGGTTTGTGGTGTTAAATTAATGACTTCAAATCAACTGGTTCTCCTGCATTACTGAACACCAAGAGCTTTTTTTCAGTTCAGACCACTTTAGAGCAAAAATTAAAACATGTTCGTCTTTAAAAAAGTTATCATACAATTTAAATCAGCATCTAGAGACCCATCAACACTCGCACATTGTAATCTGTAAGGCCAAGTATGACAGGTTTGAGACAGCCCTTTCTAAAGCTTCCCAGTCACAATGCTAAATCGTTCTCATATGTAAATGAGGACTGATCTGTGCTGACACTACAAGGACGTAGACTTCCTTCAGGAAAACATATGAGAGTGGAATCAGTTTGATCAGTCACTGTTTCTATATAAGATCTCCACATTAATATAATGGCCTATTCTCCTCCCATCTTGTAAAAGGTATGAAATAAGTAATACCAAAAAACCGATGGCCGTCACGTTAGCACATTTCACCTCTTTCTTTCAGAATGAGGCGAAAAGTATTAAAAGAGGTGAAAATCACTCCAAGTCTGGCCGTGTTGAGAGCTGTACATACACACAAGGGGAGTTAGTCGGTTCCGTAAGAGCCAGCATGCGGGACCGGCAACAAGGTGTTGGTGACCAATACGAGTGTAATGTGTAACGTTAATGTACGCGACTCTGGGATTTGTAGTCTTTGTGGTTGCGTATTTTTTATAGTCTTATATTTCAACAGTTTTAAGACAAACTGTGACTTTTTTGACATGGAAAAGATTTTTTAAGATTGACAAACATCATATGTGCAATTCATGGCACAATTCAAACGGGATCGAAAGATACGTTTTCTCTCTCCATTGACTTCAATACATAATTTTTCAGAAATAAGGTCCCATGGGGCGGAAGTAGATGGGCGTAACTTCGCCACTCTATATTACGAATCAGGATGTTCATTTAGCACGGTAACTTCAGGGATTTCCGGTCCTACGAAGCTGGTACACGTTTTAGCGGGCTAGATAACTTATGCTGAGCGGCTAGCCTGCTCCGGTGCAGGATAGGTTCCAAGATAAGAGATCGACTCAGTGAAAGCACCGCCTGCCAGAGGGGTGGAATCCAGTCACAAATGTGATGACTTGAGACTCGACTTGACAAAATCACAAAACACTTGCGACTCGACTTGGACTTGAGCACCAATGACTCGGGACTTGACTTGGACTTGAGCCTTCTGACTTGAGGTGACTTGATCATTTAATTCAGAGGTCTCCAACACCCGGATCGCGAGCTGCCGCTAGAAGAGCAGACTCCCGTCGGGGAGAGCAGAATCTCCAGCCGCTCCTACTCTTGCTGAGAATCCTTGCAGGCAGGGGCGGGTCTTTATTTAGCTGGGCCACCATGCGGCCAATCATATGCGAGGACACACTAGGATCATACCATTATGTGAAAGAAGGGTGGGGGGCACAGCAGGTGTAGTGGTACAGGCCAGCTGCACAGAGCCACAGGGAGACGGATTTAAATGCAAGCGCGTCGGAAAAAGTCAAGACATTTGCGAAAACCGAAAAAAGAAGCAGCGTCTGCTGCTTTTCAATGATACTGGAGAAAGCAAAGTTGGGTGCAGGATTTCTAAAATGAAAATAACCTTTTTTGGTTACTTTTTTTTGGTAACCACTCAGGATTTACTGTCAGAGGTGGGAGAAGTTCAGATCTTGTACTTGAGTAAAAGTACCTGAGTGTAGGAATACTCGGTTACAATAAAAAGTTCTGCATTCAAAATGTTACAAGTAAAAGTACAAAAGTATTAGCATCAAAATATAGTTAAAGTACCACCTGCAGAGGGATCTAGATGCAGGTGCTCTCTTCCCCATAGCCCGCCTGGCTGCACATTATCCCTGGCATAAAGATAGATTGTGGGTCCCTTATAACATGTTGTACACAGTGATAAACATTCTGTCACCTCTACATCAGGGATCTTATCCACTAAAGTCCTTCTGAATCAAACTGTCACGGTAGCCTTACCTTACGATCCCTCTTCAAATAGAAAAAAACACGTTACTTTACCAGCAGAGAGAAAATGGATTATTAAATTATTAATGTGACTAATAAAGAGTGGTTTGATTATTACACTGAACAAAAATATAAATGCAACTCTTTTGTTTTTGCTCCCATTTTTCATGAGATGGACTCAAAGATCTAAAACATTTTATATATACACAAAATAACCATTTATCTCAAATATTGTTCACAAATCTGAAAAAATCTGTGATAGTGAGCACTTCTCCTTTGCCAAGATAATCCATCCCACCTCACAGGTGTGGCATATCAAGATGCTGACTAGACAGCATGATTATTGCACAGGTGTGCCTTAGGCTGGCCACAATGAAACAAGCGGCGAAGTGTTTAGAAAGTGTTTCGAACCAGCCTTTCAGCAGGGTCCTGTGAGGGACATGCTAACAGAGAGGAGTGACGGTGGCCACTTCCGGGTTTGGTAACATTCTCTTTAACAGACCTCTGAAATGCGAAGCGTAACGTAACGGGCTGCTTCACGGCTCCTCAAACAGCTGACATCATACCCCACTGCTGTAAACCACAGCAACTCTAACATGACGTCATTTCATAAACACATTACTGTCACATTTAACTGCCGTTCAACCCATAACAGTAACAGTGGATACTACGCCGAGCTTTACACTAGCACGAGCTTCATTATTAAGACAACAACTGACAGCTACACACTGGGACTGTTATGGTAACGTTAGCTAGCTACAACAACGTCTAATAATTTCAAACTTACCCGTGTTTCTACGCCACTGTTAATTTGACTTGTGCTTAAAACTAAATGTCGTGTTGGTCTGGTCAGCTTACAGTTTAACGCTAAGCATGCTGTCTCTGGAGAGAGGCGGGCTGCTACACTGGAGAAGTTGTGCTCTGTCACTTTAGGTTCAGCTAGCAGTCACCGTGTAAAATGGAAGTCTCTCTGAACCGTTACCACAGGGGGGGGAGCAGAGCCAACATGATAAGGGCTATTTCCTTCAGCATAAGTTGTATTGACTTTATGTAGAGTTATACTTTAATGTTAAACATTGCGCATTACCTTTAATTGATTCGTAGTTTTCCTCAAAGGGAAGTGAAAGTGCACTTGACAGCTCCCTGAGTTAGAGTGGGACGTGGTACAGTCCAGACTAAGGAACAGCCTGATCATCTCCAGACAGTCTGTCCCGCTTCATGTTTTATTAAAAGATCAGATCACCTTTATTGATGGCCAGAAGGAACATGTTGGTGTTGCAGCAGAGAAGATAAATACGTATCTTACATCGAGACCTTTCTCGATGTAAGATACGTATTTATCTTCTTCAAAATAAAGAATACATTAATATAAAAGAGCCAAAAAAAAAGTGTTATTAAATAGGAACTACAATAGAGCAATTCGACTCTAAATTTAAATGTAAGCATTATACAAGCAGTATCCAACACCAGTTCAGTGTTCAGTGCAACATGTTATTATGCAGAAGCAACATCTTTACAAGAAAACACATGTACCAGCTAAAGTAATATTCAATATAAAAGTGAATTCTTCAGCACAAGAATTAAGTAAGTGAGTCATAAATAGCCAATCCCAATTTGCCATGTGATCATTAAAAACTTAAACATAACTGAAAACATACAGCAACTAATGTGGAGATGCACTACGTTGTTTGCCTTTTCCTCCTGGATCCTGCGGTTAGGGTTGTTGATGCATTCTGTGCCAGCTTGTCCTTAAAACCCTGAGCAGAACCAGAGCTGCTCACGCTGAAACGAGTCTTTTTGAACCTTTCCCAACACCTTGGCCAGACACCGAGGACATGAGACATGTGATGACGGCATGGTGCAGCGGCAATGGTTAGACCTCGAGTGAAACTAGTAAGCACGATGTATTGAGCAAAACTCAGAGGCCCTGTGTCTCCGTCTGTGGTTGGACCTCAACCCCCTGCTCTTTATGTACATAATTATGTACGTCATTTGCAGACATAAACAATATACTTTATGAAAATATGAATTTGATTGATGTTTGTGTATAAATGATGAATTCATGTTATGACAGAAGCGTGTGATGACTAGTCTGTGTGTGCTATGAGCCGACTTTGCCTACGCCTACAGGGGTATTGGTCAGGAGGCACGATGTGCTTCAGAGCCAGAGTACTTTGACTCATCCCACAGAGGGGACATTGACCTTCAAATGAAAGGTCAATGTGTTCGGGCCAGGGAGCCAGAAGCCTTTCGGTGAGCAGGTCATCACGGTGAATGGTTTGACACTTTAAAAAAGTGTGTGGGAAGTATGTTTCTGATATGTTCATTTTCATTATTGTGCCTTTGAACCAAAGGTCTGTGAACAGGATGGAAAAAGGCACCATGTCATCGCTGCCATTTATTCATGAAGACAATCCACTCACGATGAGAAGTACGTGTTATTACATGTTACTTGTTAGACGCTTTCAGTACTGTGTATATTCAAAACTCAAGTGATTGCATCCCAAGACAATTAACAATGCATGTTATGTAGCCAATCACAGAAGCCGAACATACATATATATATACACTTGTACAAAGTGTTGTCTTTACCAGTGTGAGTTCATGTGAGCTGATGCAGTCTCCAGCTGTCGGACTGTGGAGCTAGCATGCTCACAATGAGGCTCATGTTGGAAGGGAAATAGTTTTCTGTCTTAGTTCTAGTAGAAACAAACACTTCCTGAAATAAATCTGCAGCAATATCATTTATTGCAATAAAAGCAAAGTATAGCACAACTATACAGACGTCTCAAACAGACGGAGTAACACAGTCAATCCCAGCAGCCGATACGTGCAGTGTTCATATTGAAGAGGCAGCCTCATGACGCAGAGTTCTCTCTCATGTCCTTTGCGTCTCCTCCACGTGTCCTGCTGCTGAACTGTGCTCTGGTGAGGTCACCGGCTGACTTCCTGTGCAGGTAGCCGTTATAGAAGTCCCCTGCCGTCAGCCTCTTCTTCAGGACCACAGACCTGAAGCCCACCCAGCCGTCCTGGAGCAGGGAGCACACATTAACACAGAGTAACAGGACTTTCATCACATCTGTTCAGCTTTAATACGAAGGGGAACACAGCTGCCAGCAACTAAGATGACAAGTGTGTGAACTTGTTTTCATTAAAAATACATTACTGCAAGCTCACAATCTGACCCGGTGTTTGTGACAACCATGTTGTCCAACCACACAATATATACTTTCCTATTACTCCCGTCACCTGACAGCTGCCTCCTCAAGTGTATCATTTGGACCTCCGGCGTCCAGCGGCTTCTTCAGCTCCTTCTCGATAACACATTTAGTGTTCTCTGAAGTGCTGAACACCCAGTTTGCTCCTGTAACAGTTTGAACTAATCCTGCTTTCTAAATCACGGCCCGGAGTATTCCGTACATCACTGGAATACAACATCTGTCACTTTGTGATTGTGTTTCAGTCCTTGAAACTCTGGAATTACATAAGTGCTGCAAACTCAAATTGAATAGAGTGACTGCAGCCAGGGACGGCCTTATGTTGAAACACTTCCTGTTGTAACCACTAGGTGTCACGATTGCCATGGCAGCAGTAACAAGAAAGCATACCGAGGACTCTGGCCGTTTCTCAATGTCGAGTACACTTGCTGCAGAGCCACTATTTCAAGTATGCTACGAGTTGAGTGGCGCCGAATGCTGGGCGTTTAACATGCATTCAAACAGTCCTTCGGAGCCACTCGATGACGTAGTGTACTGAAATAGTGGCTCTGCAGCAGCTCTACTCGACTAGAGACACTAGTAGGGTGTGTCCGTTTCATTTCCCAAGAGTCCATGCTGTGATGGAAAAACATAAAGAAAAAAACATTTGTGAACTTATTGAAATAAATATATAATAAATGATGTTCATTTTTCCATTGGAGAGATCAGCATAAGAGGATCCTGGTGAGTTTGTGAGGGACTGAGCCCAAAGAGCACTCTGGGTAAGAAATATAGCTCAATCAGAACTCACATGTGGTTAGAGCACACGATTGTGACGACTGCTGCTTTGTCTGTTCTGTGTGTGTTGTATTAAGCGTAGGTCTTTGTATTGCAGGACTCTTTGATGCAGTCCTTAAGCCGGACAGAGGGAGTCTGCAGTCAGCTGCTCAGCAGGGCTCAGTCAGATCACACACACTGAAGCTTCACCTTTCCTTCAAATGGTACGTGGCCATACTGCACACTCCACACAATTTACCAAAAGGCTTTACAGACATTATTTGAGGGACATTTGGACATTATGTCAAAACTAGGGCTGTCAAATTTTTAATCATGATTAATCACCATTCGAACCATGTCCAAAATATGCCATTTATTTATGTATATTGTTGTGGGAATGGAAAGATAAATGAAAGAAGGCGGATATATCCATTTAACATACAGAATCTATGTTTATTATAACATTTTTCTGCATGTCAAAATGAAAGACAGCCCACACACCTATCAATCATCAAACCGTAGGGTCTTAATTCATTACGTGTTAATTTCTATCAACGGGGGAGTACTTCAGGAAAGTCGACAGAGTGGCTAGTGGAGTACTTCGTGACCACAGAGTGTGAACGTTGTGATCAGCTGTTTTAGCGCAGTTCTCCAGTGATGGGGGCCGGTTGGCGTAGTTTTGGCACAGTTCCGTTGTACAGACCGACGTTAACAGCAGCCCTGTCTGTGCACACGGAGACCGACTCTGTCGTCCGGTGATCTAACCGCCTCTGGAAAAGCTTCACAAGTACATCGGTACGCAAATGCGCTTTGTGACACAAGTGACGGTACGCATTTCAGATTACGCACATAACCTGCGTACCAGTTATGTGCACCCCTGTACCAGAGCCATATTATTACTAGTGTAGAGGCTAAGCCAACGCTTTAAGCCTCTGAGGATCCGCTTGGTGGGTGTAATTGACGCACACAAGTTTGCTGCCGTATAAAGGTCAGAAACAAAGTTTCCAGTTTGAAACAGTCCATTTATTTCCATTTTACTGGTTTCCATTTACTTGCTTCTTTTCATATTCACCACACGATATTACCGTTTACACCATACTGTTGCTTTGCTTGTAATCCCGTGTTTTTGTGTGTGTGCTCTCCGTGTGTGTGTGTTCTCCGTGTGTGTGTTCTCCGTGTGTGTGGTCAAAAACTGTATGGCATTCCGGCGGAACCTCTCACCAACACACATAGGTTCCTACCTTTATACCCACAGTTAATTGGCTCCTACACACCAGCCCCTAATTGATAGTACAGGTATCAATTGAAAACAATTAAGGAGCCAAATGTAAAAATCATATTTCAATACATAGAAATGCACATCCTACACTTCCTGTACTAAACATAGTTTAGTAATAGGTCGCACAATAATGTTGGTCTTGGTCTGTAGCTTGACAGAGCGCACCAGTCCTCCTTTGTCAGGAAAAACCTCCAATACTTTGCCAAGAGGCCAGGAACCGCGGGGAGCTGAGGAATCCATGATGACTACAATATCACCAGTGACCATATTCCTTTTCCTTTGCTTAGCCTGCCACCAACTCTTAGTAGTCCATCTTCCAGAATCGGATCCAGCTTGTAGATGGAACTGTGTCTGCTAACTGTTCCTGTTTCAGATGTTAAAGAAGTGATTTCATCCTTAAACCTATGCTGCTGACCGTAGCGTATTATAGCCAACTCAGCTTCCAAGAGATATTTAGGTGTCAAGATATGACTCTCTGGGTTGACTTTGGGTTTCAGTCTTTTCACTTGACCAGCTTGTGCAGAGGGATTCAAATCCTTTCTTTTACGACACAACTCCAACAGAATTGTCTTCAGCCTGATAAACCAGGCCACCGACACTTCGAGCTTTTTCCAGTCTGAGAAGTAAGTCATGAGCTGGTCTGTTGCATCAAGTGATCCATTGACTATGATATTAACCGAGGTATCTTTTCTGACTTCTGGGTCAACCAAATCCAATATGACATCACCGCCATAATATGTAGGCCATTCCTTTTCAGATTTGACAAGAAACGTGGGACCCTCAAGCCAACTGCGGCTCTTCAGAAAGTCAGGGATCTTCATTCCTCTGGATGCAGCATCAGCTGGGTTGTCTTTGGTTCCTACATGCTTCCATTGACATGGTCTTGAAACCTCTCTTATGGTTGTGATCCTATTTGCCACAAATGTGTGGAAACGCTTGTCCTCGTTGTTAATGTACTTCAGAACTGAAGTACTGTCTGTCCAAAACACAGACTCATCCAAATGAAGTTGAAGCTCTGATTTTAACATCATATCCACTCTGGCAGCCAGAACAGCAGCTGTTAGTTCCAGTCGTGGAATGGTCACCATTTTTATGGGTGTAACTCTAGCCTTTCCTAATAGGAAAGCAACATGAACATCACCTTTGCAATTCATTAGCCTGATGTAAGTTACAGTCCCGTAGCCATTTTCACTGGCATCAGCAAAGTGATGTAGTTGAGAGTGTATGGGTTCACCGAAGTCCTTTGGCTTCATACACCTGTCCACTTTGAGTGATGCCAACAGCTTAATGTCCTCCAACCACCGTCTCCACTGGTGTACGATATCTGGTGGAATGGCATCATCCCATCCACAGCTTCTCCTGCAAAGCTCTTGTTGCATTATCTTGGCTGGCAAAGTGACTGGTGCCAAAATACCCAAAGGATCATACACCGAGCTTGTTGTGGATAGCATGCCACGTCTGGTTAGAGCCTGCTGTTTCACTTCCATCTTGAATTTAAAGGAATCTGACTCGACGCACCAGAGTAGTCCCAAAGCTCTCTCAAGAGGAAGATTGTCTCTATCCAGATCCAGGTCCTTTAGCTCTTTAGCCTTCTGCTCTTCCGAGATTGTCTCCAAAACTGCCCGACTATTGCCGATCCATTTTTCCAGCACAAAACCTCTTCTTTTACAGAGAACATTAAGATCTTCAACCATTTGTATTGCTGCCTTCTCTGATCCCAAACCCATCAAACAGTCGTCCACATAGAAATTTCGCTTAACTGCTTCAACAGTCTCAGCAGAAAAGTCAGACTTGTTGTCGTCAGCAGTTTTCCTTAGCGCATAGCTAGTGCAACTGGGAGAAGAGACAGCCCCAAACAGATGCACCGTCATTTTGTATTCCTGGATCTCTCTAGTGAAGTCTCCCTCTGGCCACCAGAGAAAACAAAGGAAGTCTCGGTCTTCTTCTGTGACTTTGACCTGGTGAAACATAGCCTGTATGTCGCCCATGAATGCCACAGGTTCCTGCCTGAAACGAGTGAGAACTCCAAGCAGTGAACTGGTGAGATTGGGACCTTGATAAAGTACATTGTTTAATGATGTTCCTTTAAAATGTGGCACCACAATCAAACACCACTCGGAGAGAACCTTTTCGTGGATGGTAAACACTGTGGTGTGGGATGTACCATAATTTTCCACTGCCACACTGCTGCTGTGTTGGTACCTGTTCAGCATAACCCCTTTCAATCACTCCATTCAGAAAGCTGGCATATTCCTTATGCAATATTGGGTTACTCACAAATCTTTTCCTCAATCCATGTAGCCTTTGCTTTGCAACTGCAAAGTTGTTTGGAAGAAGGACGTCAGGTGTCTTAAGGGGCAACTTCAGGCTGTACCTGTTGTCCTGTAATGTTGCAGATGTATTCATGATTTTCATAAATGTTTGGTCTTCCCTTGACATCTCTTTTTCCTCTGAGGGCTTTTCATTAAAGTCATGATTATACTGACTGCTAAGCATGAGCTCCAATTTGGAAACAGAAATCCTATTCACCACAACAGAAGCTTGCTCCATGTCAACATCGCTGCCATTGCTGCTTCCATGTAAAGGACCATTGATGGCCCATCCCAACACTGTTCTTATAGCGTATGGGCCATTTCCACAACTGTTGACAATTTCCCAAGGTTCCAATATCTTGGGAGCGTTGGTTCCAATCAACATGTCAACATTGACATTTATGCTGGGGATATGAACTTTTGACAAATGATTCCACCTCTTAACATCTGCGGCTGTAGCAATGTGTTCTTTGGTTACTGGCATTTGCTTCTGTGTGAGGACTTCTGGAAGAGAATAAAAGTTATTTCCCTCAAGACCAGATACCTCCATCCCAAATAAGGAGTAAGCTGGAATGACCTTTTTCTGTCCCATAGTCTTCAAAAGAAAATTAGTTCTTTTTCCTGTGATGTTTAATCTGTGCATGAGATCTTCTGAGCAGAATGTGGCTGTGCTTCCAGGATATAAAAATGCATAGGTCTGTATAATCTCACTTCCTTTTGTGGACTTGACCTGCACTGGAATAATTGAAAGAATGCAGCCATCATTTCCCGCCCCTGTACGTCCACATGTCTGAGGGGGTGCTTGTGATTTAGCGGTTTGTCCCAATTCCACATTAGATGTATTTATGTGGAGCGCAGTAGGATGTTGCTTTTCACAAACCTCACAGATCAAGCGTTGTTTACAGTCCCGGCTTATGTGTCCAATACACAAGCATCCAAAGCAAATTCCTTTCTCCTTTAGAAATTGAATTTTGTCTCTCTGCTTCCTTTTGCTGAACTGCTTACATCTGTCCAAAACGTGAGTGTTGTGATCACAACAATGACACACCAAGCTCTCCTGTGGTTTTGAGTTATTTGTTGTTTTAATTCCGACCTCACTCATTGGGAATACTGTAGCGGCAAAACTACTTCCTTTCATTCTGTTCTTTGATTGTGGCTGAAACATGTTGGAAGATTTGATAGCAACTGATTTATGTCCTGAATCCTCGATGTCTCCAAAGATCGGATCAGAAAGGACTCGTACATGCCTCTCAATGAATTTGACCAAGTCAATTAAATGAGCTCTGTTGTTTGAGGCTTCCATGATGTTATGAGCTTTGTTTCTCCATTGTTCCCTTAGTTTGTATGGCAACTTGAAGACAACCATTTTCATATTGGAGGGCATATCCAACTCCTGCATGTACTGAAGTTCTTCCATCACATTAGCACATCCACGCAGAAATAAAGCATAAGCTTGTAGTGCTTTAATGTCTTCTGCCTTTGTTATTGTTGGCCAAGCTAGAGCCTTTCCTATGTAAGCAGCAGCGATCTTGTACTCGTTCCCAAAATGTTCTTCCAAAAGACCCTTTGCCACAATGTAGCCACGTTCTGGAGCCATATGCTGGCAGCTACGAACCAGTTCCTGTGGCTGTCCTTTTGTGAACTGTTCTAAATAGTACAAGCAGTCGGCTTTGCTGGCTTTGTTTTCCACTCCTTGTTCAAATGCTTTAATGAAAGCCTTGTACTGAAACAGGTCTCCATCAAAGATAGGAATGTCTCTTGCTGGTAGAGACAGTAAACTTTGCTGGTGAACCAGTGCAGCTGTTATTTCATTTTGCTTTTGCATTATCGTGAATAAACCTTCAGGTGGAATTAGATTGATTTGCTGATGGTGATTTTCCTGTTGCCTTTCCCATGCAGTTGATTCACCAGTTATCAACCCATGTGATGTTCCCAGATAATGTTGCTCTTGTACATACGCATCTTCCTTAAATGCAAACTGCCTTTCAGCTTGCTTTGGTCCCATGTCCACCTTTGTTGGTTTGCTGGAGGATATTTGCCATGATGTGGAATCATACTCCTTTGCCAGGGGGTTAAGTATGTTTAACGATGCCAGTTTCCTTTTTTCCTTTTCCAGGTATGAGTTCATTCCATTTGTTGGTGCAAGCGAGGAACGTCGTGAATGTGAACCCTGTAAAACTGCTAGCCTAGCAGTAGATACAGCTAGCTCAGTTTCCAAATCAAGCTTTTCCTTTTTCCGCTTTAATTGTTGCTCCTGTTCCTCCAGTGCATGCCTCTCAGTTAAGCCTGCCATGCGAGCAACAATTGCAGCCTTTTCTGCTGCTGCTATAATTTGTGCAGATGAAGTTGTACTTGACTTTGTACTGCTGTCACTTTTGTTTGAACATTTACCAACATTAGAAACACTGTCATCAGGATTGATTTCATCATTATTATCACCAGTACCTTTGGTTTCACAAACCCACACCTTGATTTGGACAATAAATTCATCATTGAACATCATTTTGGCTTTAAACCATGTTTCATGTCTTTCTCTTTCATCATGTGGCACTAAACCCATTACAGTGTCATGCATAGACCTGGCTTCAACACACAATTCAATATAACCATCCAGAGCATTTTTAACCTGCGCATGTTCAGCACTTAACATCAAATATTTTATATTTGTTCTTAATTTGCTAGCTTTATTTAGCTTAGCCTTTCTGCCATTTTGCAACCTCTCAAGTTTTTCCGCAAGTGCTTTGGCAGAGAGTTTAACTACCGGCTTAGTGCTTTGCGCATCACTACAGCCGGCCACGCTATCCAGCTTGCCAGCTGCTGGCAGCGTGTAATCTGACGCGCTGTCAGCTGCTGGTATGTCCGCAGAGCGCTCCTCCATATTTGAATGTCTTAAAGTCAAACGGATTGTCACAAATCAATCAGTACAATACAAGCACTTATTGTTCATCCTTTTCACAACCCAACCAATGCATTGGAATTACGCCCCTTATGTGTGCACACAACTTAATTCCTATGGCCATTTAAACCGGTTGTAGCGCGCTACACATACCTCCTTAGATGAACGTAGTTCCGTGCCAAGCGGCGAAAAGCTTCCCGGCACCATTCAGCGCGTTGCTCCTGTCGCCTTCCTGTGCAGCAGATGAGCAAACGAGTTGTAGCCATCCTCCTCTCGGCGTCAGGTGGCTGCTAACAGCTGTGCAGCCGGCGTGTTGTTTTCCTCCTCTCGGCGTCCGGTAGAAGGTGAGCAGCCGCTCTCAGCGTTCCATAAACGCAACGAAAAAATGTCCTCTTGTGTTACTCCAAAAAAGGCAAGTTTTTGACTATTTGTAGAGGCTAAGCCAACGCTTTAAGCCTCTGAGGATCCGCTTGGTGGGTGTAATTGACGCACACAAGTTTGCTGCCGAATAAAGGTCAGAAACAAAGTTTCCAGTTTGAAACAGTCCATTTATTTCCATTTTACTGGTTTCCATTTACTTGCTTCTTTTCATATTCACCACACGATATTACCGTTTACACCATACCGTTGCTTTGCTTGTAATCCCGTGTTTTTGTGTGTGTGCTCTCCGTGTGTGTGTGTTCTCTGTGTATGTGTGGTCAAAAACTGTATGGCCTTCCGGCGGAACCTCTCACCAACACACATAGGTTCCTACCTTTATACCCACAGTTAATTGGCTCCTACAACTAGTATATGGCTCTGCCCTGTACTACAGCAAAAGTATTCTCCGTCGGGACTTCCTGCAACAACACCACGCCGTTATCAAAGATGTTCTATTGAGAAGACGATCACTACGTGACAAAAGTGTTCAAAACCGTGGCTTCTGAAACAGTGGCGGCTGGTGGAAAATATTTTTGGTGGGGCTGCTGATAGAGTGAGTACAAACATTTTTTTGGGAGAAATGACCCCTTAAAGAGCCTGTGACACGGTTTTCCCCCATCATCCAAACCCATTAATTTGAGTACATATTGTCCCCTTGAAAACCGTTACTGAACTGATTTCGGATATTTGTACTTTGATAACCATTAATCTGCCTTCAATGTTGACAATTTTCTGGATCTTCTCGGGGATTCTTCAAGTCCCGCCAAATGATGGGTGACGTCATTGCGGGCACAGCGCTCCAGCTGCACCGTCCAGGATCCCAGCATCTGCATGTAAACCTTTATATATATACAGTCAGATGTGAACGCACGACGGCGCACACAGCGGCAAGCTCAGACAGCGATGACAGGTTAATGTTGAACGTGTCTGAGAGCTCATATGAGGCTGAAGGATCGGTTTATGTTGTATCTGTTGTTAGAAGTTTAGGAATGAGGTGCGTCAATATGGGCGATCATATGGTCATGGAGCCAGTGGTGGAATGGGACTACAAATCATCCCGGGACTCTCGACCAGCCCACTTCGGTACCGCTAGTAAATTGTCAACGGGGGGAGTGGGGATGTCAGGGGCGGCAGGTGCTGTATATAGTAAATGTAAATATGTAAATATGTGTGTCACTGCATCCTGGTAAAATACAAATATAATGTATAATGTCTGTGTCTTTGACATTAGCGCTGCTAGCCACCTGTGCCCTGTAGCCTACTACGAAGCCAGTTCAACAGACCCTGGATATGTTTGAGTAACAAACAAACGAACAACAACAAACTAACAAACGAGATCTCGCTGAGCGGTCCGACGACGCTGGTTATCAACTCGGTAAATCAAGCCAGGGTTTCTCTCTCCAGCTGAGAGCGCGTTCACGTCTATACACGCGTGGATCTGATTTTAATTACATTTGTCTCGAGTGTTTCGTCAACATAATGTGTTAAATAATACTTCTGCATCCAGTCTGTGACGCTGTGAGTGTTGCACGGCCAGATGAGGCTCAGCTGACTCAGATCAGGAAATATACGATATATTATGATATTATATGATCTATGATCTGAGTGATGATGTGATATGAATGATAAGTGCGACACGTCGGCGTCTTCTCTGCATACGGCAGTTTAAACTGTATTCCCTTTATCCTGTAATATGACTTGAGAGATTTAAACTCCGCACACTGAGCTCATCTCTTTTCTATAGACGCCGGAGGCGGGCAGCGTCAGGTAAAAGAAGTTATTTAGCCTTCTCAAACCTGAGCCTCACGCGCCGCCTATGGGGGATGTGCTGGTGACTTATCCGACCGGCCCACTTCGGTACCGGCCCATCGGGATTCGTCCCGATGGCCAGTCCGCCACCGCACACAGCCCACGTACACTGTCAACGGGGGGAGCCTCGCTGCGGGGAAACGGTGGACCTAGTGTCCCGATCGGAGTGGGAATAATAATAATAATCCGTGCATTTTATCCATTAATTTCCCCAACATTGTGGTAAAAAAAAACACACGTTTAATCCATGTTGTTGGTGTATTACAACTACAAAAAGCATCGGTTTGTTTTCTCATCAGGAAATGCAGACCGGCTCAAACAAACGATCATGTAATGTATCATATGTTCGCCGAATTGACATGAAAGCACTAATAAATGTAGTTTCATCCACTTGAGTTTACAACCACAAAAATAATCGATTTGTTTTTATATCACATCCGACGGGAGGAAATTCAGCAGCTCTCACTCCCGATTTTGTAATCCTAATGTAATCATCATCTTCACCACGATCATGTATGTTTATGTCACTGAATTGACATGAAAGCACTGACACATATGAATATACTGTAGTCAACTTCATTAAAACGTTATTAACGTGCCTAATCTCAGTAATTCACCATTTCTACGCATGACACAACACACTTTGTCTGTGTTTGGCTCTCGAAGCGTTCCCGCATTGACGTCACTTCCGGCTTCCCCCAAAACTTCAAAATGAGACGAAGGAATTTCCCCGCGATGTTCGAAATTATTGATATTTAACGGAACGGTATCGCTTTTTATTTTTTAAACTGACGGTTCGAGATTACTAGTAGACCAATATTTCATTGCACAACAGTTGTTGGGATGGTGTCACAGGCTCTTTAAATTAGGACTTCTGGTGATGTAATGGCGCGTTTCCAGAGCAGCGCGGAGCTCGCTTTAATGCTGCGTTCAGACCGGACACGATGCGAATATTCGCTTTGCTCTAAATGCTCCTATCTAGTCGCTCGAGTTTCACCGCAGCCGTCAGCTGTGTTTACTCGCATCATTCAAACAAGACGCGCTGGCTCGGGAGCTACAACAAGAGTAACATATTTGACCGTGATTTAATTATAATACACGTTTCAAAATGATGCCGACGTAACAACACACTGATACCAGTTAGTAAAAACCATGAATTAATGCTTTGACAAGTCTGCAGACAGACTGCAGGCGAAAAAACCTTTTAGAATGCTTGTTCCCTGAATGGAGCTTGGCTAAGCTAACGCTAACGTCCACACTCATAACGGCCTACAGACATAAATAAACCAGCGATTGTATTCTCCATGACACAGACAGTCTGTGGTTTGTACTTGTTTAACTTTTGTCTAGTTTCTGAACAGATCGTATCTGTCCCCGGCTGTTTGAAGAGCAAGCATGTGAAACAAAAGATAGCATTTACCTGTTTGCATCCAACTAGCCATGTGAGAAGCCTTGTTGATACGTTTTGTCTTTTTCACGAGCTTGTTGTGATATATACAAATCGGGTTGGTCCGGTCTAAGGTCTGTAAGTATCAATTTATCTCCCAAACTTCTCCTTTCAAAAGGATTGGAGAGTAGCTCTTGGGCGGACCGAGGTTCCGGTGACTCCACCTGCACACCATTCTCATCCAAATACTGCGTCACCTTGGTCACTCACGAGTCTAAAAAACAACTCCTCACGTCAACGCACGTAAGCAACATGGGCGCCAACGTGAGCGCCCATGTGACCAAAATATTTGACGGCGCTGATTGGCTGAAATTATGTTTCGGCGGCACAGTTTACTATTGAGACTTTTGCAACGTGCTGGTTGTTGCTGTTTCGCTCGGGGGCTCTGCCCCGTAATGATAAACTAATGCCATGGGCAAAGCCAGGCAGGAAACAGGTGACTTATCAGTAACTCTAGACATCGTAACACAATTTTAAACGAGATTGTATTGTAGATTATACATTTTTGTGATACTAATTGTATGATATTTACCTTGTTCATTAAACATTTAAATATAAAATATATATTTTTTTTAAATATATTTTTTTTAAAGTTATTTTTTTTTATTTAATATTTATTTTTATTTTGTATCTGGCAAGAGGTGGGGCGGCGCCCCTAGCGCCCCTATGGGCCGGCCGCCACTGCTAACTGCTGTCTGTGCAATTTACTCGCGCAAGTTGGCAGACTATTTTGCTTACTTTAACATCATTTTTCATGGTGGGGCTAAGCCATTTCTTGGTATGGGTGTAGCCTACCCCAGCCATACCCTGGCGCTGCCACTGGTGGCATGTATGGGGCGGGCCATTCTGCACATGCGTTAAATGCGTTAAATATTTTAACGCAATTAATTAAAAAAAATGATTACCGCCGTTAACGCGATAATTTTGACAGCATTAGTCAAAACACAAATAGAAATATAGCAACACAACTGTGCAGTAAAGAGGACCAGGTGTGTGAGTGAAACACACCTTGCAGCTCACAGCCAGAGTGTTGGACTCCTTCTGGTAGCTCACTGAGCCGGGGGCCGCCCTGCTCCTCTCATCTGCAAACAGAGGGGTCCATGACACACCAACAACACACTTTTCAGAGAGATAACACAACCTCAGACAATATATTCGGCTGCACTCGCAGACTGGTTCAACTAATGCTGTGCATGAACAAAGCACGACACGACAACATTCTGTGTGCATTGTGTTGCTTGCTACGGGAGGTCTGAAAAGAAGCCTGATATAAAATCACAGGGAGCAGACATTAATGTTCACATTATTATTCATCGGTATACATTTGATCTGTATATCAAATGCACTTTAAATGCTCACTACTGATTGGCCAAAGTAGTTGTATTGCAGCGAATGGAACACCAATGAGAGGATTGAATGATCCATGTATTAAATCAAGCTCTCTCTCAGCACAGTTCAAGTTGAGGAGCTGTACAATGTGGAGCAGTCACTCTTGTTTTCAACTGTTCACGTCAACAGCGTTTTGATTTGTAATTCTTCACGGGCAGAAGCAGCACATGTGTCTGCCTTGTCCAGTGGAAGAGAACAGACACACTGGCATCATTCAGGAAGCACCACATGTTCCAATAGGATGAACCACACGTACCTGATAATGAAATGTGACATCTTCCTACAAAGTCCAGCAGAGTTACGGTCCGGCCCATCCACGTGGTCCTCAGAGGAATCTGAGTGGAAGAGAAGCATCATCAGACACATGCAGCGTGCTTCATCCCTCCCTCAAAGCCTACATGTCTGCATGGTTCAATACCCGGGAGCCGATGGCGCACTGCAGACAGCCGATCTGATCACAGGTCTGCTCCTCCCACTGCACCCAGCTCATGGAGGCATTGATCTTGGGGGCTATATTTGGAAGTGAATGTGTCAGTACGAAGACGTTTCATGTAGCATGTATCTGTGTAGTTCAGAGCTACGTACCAAACGTGCCCCCGCTCTGGCTCTGCTCTCTCCTATGAGCTATTCTCTCAGGCAGAGTCCTCAGGGTATCAAGCAGCTGCAACACAAACACACAGTCAGCTTGCTGCGAGCAGACAGACCCCCAACACGCTCAGCACACCCACCAGGTGGGCTCCTTTAGAGGAGAGAGCCGCTTCCAGCTGGTCTGCAGTGCAGCCTTCAGGGACCTGATGGAGCTCCTGCTGGAGGAGGGGGCCCACATCAAACCTGGTGACATTCTTAATCTCGGTGTGATGGCAGATGGTCTGATGGTGGAATGTAGAACCAGGAGCTTTGCCCTCAGGGTACCTGTGAGGGCGGATCTGGATGATGGAGACCCCCGTCACAGCATCACCATGCATGATGGTGTGGAAGATGGGGGCCGGGCCCCTCCACCTAGGCAGCAGGCTGGGGTGGACATTCAGAATCCCACTGCAGAGCACACACACTTTATAAAACAGGTACACACCACACACACACACTTTATAAACAGGTACACACCACACAGCTGAAATATTAATAATAAAACATTATTTTTAATGCCTTTAGATAATAAACATCATCACATTCCAGGAGCTTAAAGAGGGACTAACCTGGGAATTCATTTATCCCGTCTTTATTTTGTTAATGTTATTGATACAAGGGTAATTCTTTTTTTTTCTTATTTAAAAAAAATCTGTTACTCATAACTTCTTCTAGTTTTGAAATGATCATACAAATTGAAACATTATCTAAAAAGTATTCTTACAAAATGCAATAATTTTATGTTCAGATGAAGGCTATGATATGAGTAAATAATAAAAGTATTATTATCTATAGCAAGTTTTGTCTTGGCCATCATTTATAATAATAACGGCCCAAATGTAAAGTTAAATCTATTAAAGACGTGTCCTACTTCAGAATCAGAATATCTCTACAGCCATCATACTTAGGTATTCCATCTCCTAGGCTTCAGTGCAGGACAATGTTAAGAGGCCAGAGACACCAAACTGAAGGCTTTAATTCAGCCTGGGCCTCCAGCAGGGGGCACTCTTCAGGTTTAGCTACATCACATAAAAGCAGCTCACTGTGGGAACTTGTTGATGAGCTTCTCGGGGAGCAAACAGCCGAAGGACACCACCACCCCCACATCAAACTGTCCATCCACAGGGTGGGGGGGCCAGCTGTGGACTGGGAGCTGGTTCTGTAGAGCGAACCTCTTCACCGGGACGTCCCCCGGCAGAGCCACCACCTCAAGGGTCTCCACCACCCCTCCACTGGAGCTCCTACACATTACATGGAGGTTGTGAACATTTCATCACTAAATTCTTTTTTTCCTGCGAGCTACAACACTTCAAATGTGGTTCACAGATACGTGGATATTGTATACACACAAGCTCCATCAGGTTTTACACGCTTTCGCATTTTGCACCATATCTACCTTCATACAGGACTCACCTGTTGGATGTGAGCACTTTCAGAGACTCCACAGCGAAGTGGTCTGAGCCGAAGAACAGCAGCCTCCAGGGGGGTCCGGAGGAGGAGAGCCTGCGAGCCGCGAGCCTCCCCCCGGCCCGCAGGCAGCGCCGTGCCGCGGTCCTGCCCAGCAGCCACATCCTGACAGCGGCTCCGCTCACTGCGACATGTCTCCAGGGTCAGGGCGGGCTTTGGTTACGTTTCTGTCACTGTTGTTAGTTTGTCCTAAATGTGTGTATAGGACGCCGCCATGTTTTCCACTACACTTCCGCCTGCGTCTTCTTCTTCTTCTTCTCTTGCTTTTCTTCTTCTTCTTCTTTAGTGTTTATTGGCGGTTGGCAAACCAACTTTTAGGTGCATTACCGCCACCAACTGGACTGGAGTGTGGACAAGAGACAATGCAGAAAACATTAAACAAAAGAAACAAAGCAAAGAACCAAAACTCTAGATTATTTTAAATGTATCAATTTCTCTAAGAAACGTAATAATTTCACAATACATATTGCCTGATTTTTTTCCCTAACAGCCCTGATAGCGACAAGTCATGGAATGTTGCTTTCTTGAGTGTCTGGAAAAGCACATTTCTCTGATTACTATATTTCCTGCAAAGCCGTAAAACATGCTCAGCAGTTTCTGGCTGGCTGCAGTGTGTACACTTTCCGGTTGGATGCTTTCCTATTATACTTAAAGTATGATTGAGACCTGTATGACCTATTCTCATCCGAGAAATGACATTTTCCTCCCTTCTTTTAACCCCACCTTCCTTCCATCCCCCACATACCTTTGAATTGTATAAAGATGTCTTCCTGTATCACTAAGGTCCCAATGTTCTTGCCATGTTGTTTGTGCATATTTCTGTATGAATGTTTGAACCTCCGCTTTGCTGAGTGGAACTTCTCTGTCTATGTTCATACTTCTGAGTGTTTGTTTGGCCAGAATATCCACCTGTTCAGCCTCCACACCAACATGAGCAGGAACCCAGAGAAAACGAGTTGATATGCCTTTGTTTTGCATTTTATATAAAACTAGAAATATTTCATTTATTATGTCCATTCTCGATGAAGATCTGCCTGATCGTATACTCGATAATGCTGAAAAGCTGTCAGATGCAATTACACTATTATGTATTTCTTTCTCCTCTATCCATTTCAATGACAGTACCAATGCCAACAGCTCTGTGGTGTATACTGACACATGGTCTGTTACCCTTTTCTTTATGTGTGTATTACTCACTGGGATATACACTGCTGCCCCTGCACGCCCTGCCTCTGGATCTTTGGAGCCATCTGTAAATATGATTGTTGAGTCTGAGTGATATCTTGCAAAGTGATTCTGGACTATGCGCCATACTGGTAGTTCTTTCTTTTCCTTTAACCCCTCTCGTATATTGAGGTCTGCACTTGGCAATGGGAACAACCAGGGTGGATGGACGAGATTGGAGCTGTGGGGCAATACTGTATTTGATTCAAACCTATACTTGCTGCTTTAACATCGCCAATCCATCCAACACTTGGTAAATGTGACTCATTGTGCTCCCAGCAGTCTTTCAAGATACTTTCCGCAGGATGACTATCACTGTGCCCCTGAAGGTTTTATCCAGTATGCCAACATTAACTTCACTCTCATTATCCTTAAAGGCATTTCTCCCATTTCCACCTGCATTGCTGATACTGGAGATGTTTTAAAAGCCACTGCATATCCTCAGGGCCTGAGCTTGTGGGACATCCAGCTTTTTAAGGTTAGATTCTGCTGCTGCCATGAACGCTACACACCCATAATGGAATACAGGTCTCACGAGTGCCCAATATATATTCAGAAGTGATGATCTACTCGCTCCCCACTCCTGCCCCGCCAAACACCGAAGTACATTGTTGACCTTTTCACATTTATTTTTAACCTTTCCTATATGATTGCTCCATGTTAGCTTTCCGTCAAACCAAACACCAATACATCTTATTGTATTAACGTGTTCAAGAGGTTGCTCATACCATTTTAACGATATAGGAGCAATGTTATGCCGTTTGGTAAAACAAATGACCTGCGTCTTAGCTACTGACAGTTTGAATCCCCATTTGTTTGTCCATTTCTCCACTTCAACTAGTGCAGCTTGTATTGTCTTTCCAACATGTGCTACATTGCGGCCTTTGGCCCACAAAGCCCCATCATCTGCAAACAAAGATTTCCCCACACTTGGATGAACTTGATTAAAGATGTCATGCATCATTATATTGAACAGCAACGGACCGCACACACTGCCTTGTGGAGTACCACTTTCCACAGCATAAACACTTGAATATTCTGCACCTACTCTTACTTGTATTTTCCAGTAAAAAAATCATAACCCAATTATACGCTTTACCACCAATTCCCGATGATTTGAACTTGATTAGTAGTCCTTCCTTCCAGAGCATGTCATCAGCCTTTTCAACATCAAAGAAGACTGCACTCACTACTTCCTTGTTGGTCTGTGCTTTCCTGATGTCTGATTCTCAGCACAATATAGAATCCATTGTGTTCCGACACCTCTGGAACCCACTTTGATATGGGGACAACAGAGCGTTACTTTCTAAGATATACATTAACCTTTCTGGAACCATTCTCTCCATGACTTTGCATAAATGCGAGGTCAGGGCAATAGGCCTGTAGCTAGATGGATCTGAAGGGTCTTTCCCTGGCTTCAGGATGGGCACTATTATCGCTTGTTTCCACACTGAAGGAAGTTGGCCAGAATCCCACACCCTGTTAAACAACCTCAACACAATGACTAGAGAGTTATCTGTCATGTGTTCCAGCATTTTGTAACAAACACCATCTTTTCCAGGAGTGGTTTGGCGAGCACTAATAATTGCTCTTCTCAACTCAAACATACTAAAATGCAGGTCCAACTGATCTAACACTTCTACTCTATCCAATATTCACGGGTTTTCCATGAGTGTATTCTTTCTGCACTGCCTGGCTTCCTCTGTCAGGTTATCTGAACTATGAACTTTCCTCAATGTTTGAGCTAGAAGTTCCGCCTTTCCTACGTTTGTGACAGCCATTTTGTCCCCTCTGCTCAAAACGGGTAACTCATAGTTCCTTCGACTTCCCCCCATTCTCCTAATCATGCCCCAAACATCTGCAAGCTGCACTTCTCTTCCAATACTATTGCAATATTGCCTCCAAAAAGTGTGCTTCTGCGTTCTTATTGTTCTCCTCACTAGAGCCTGGGCCCTTTCACCCTGATTCAAAGCTTCCTGAGAATGGAGTTGTTTGAGTTTCCTGAATGCTTTATTCCCGTCTTTAATGGATTTACTGCATTCACCATTCCACCAGGGTACCCTCTTGGTGCGCCTAACTTCTGCACTTTCCGGAATTGTGTCTTTAGCTGAATGAATGATAACCTTAACCAGCTCATCATTTCATTTATCTATATCATCATCATTTTCCTCTTGAAGTGTTTTACATCTATTCGTACTTACAACTTGGAAGGCATCCCAATTAGCCTTTCCCAGTTTCCATCTAGGACTTTTCTTTTCCTCTTCAAACCTTATGTTGGTCCCAACTTGAGTCATACCGGATAATGATCGCTGCCCACTGTAGTATTCTTTACCACATTCCATGTACTTATACCTGCTAAAGCACTAGATATAAATGTCAGATCGAGTACTGTTTCTATATTCTTCGTGCAATTATATCGTGTTCCTTCTCCAGTGTTAATGCACACTAGCACGGGGTCATCTATACATTTCTCAACTACTGCCCCATTTGCCTCTGTGCTCCTGCTTCCCATAGCGAGCTACTGGAGTTAAAACCCCCCCACCATATGACTTTGTCTCGCAGTGACCCCCCAGCACCCTAACAACAGCTTCCGATTGAGTAGCATCCAACCGAGCTTTAAAAACATTTAGTGGCACCAGATTGCTCAGTTTTCCTTCTTTCATTGAGTTTCTTACTTCTGTATCTCTGTTACGTGCCGTAGTGTATGTGTGGCTGTGTGTGTGTGTTTTCCTCTCTCTCCCTCTGATTGTCCCCAGGTGCAGCCTCTCCCCAGGTGATCCTAATCGACAATCAGGACTTCCATATAGGACCGGAGGAGGACGGCAGTGAGGCCCTTCTTTCTCTCCTTCTCATCTGGCTGCATGTGTGCAGCCTGTCTCTGTGTGAGATCCATAGTTGTGTGATGTTTATTGTAGTCTTGTTTTGTAATTTGGCTCACTTATGTTCTTATTAAAACCCCACTTAAACTCCTTCAGCATTGAGTTTCCTCTCCTTTTTCTCTCGTCCAGCTATCTTTTGTGTCGCTACTTCCCTTGATACCCCTAGATCTACCAGGGATCGTAACATGGGGGCTCGTCCAATCTTTGAGACATAAGAGTGAGTATTTGGTTGTTGTTTAGTGTTGATATTGTGTTTGGTGGTGAGCAGTAGTGTATATAGGTGTAGGATTGGCTGTGAAATTATTTACTGTTGAACAGCTTCCTCAGTTTAGACCGGGGAGTGTCTAGCTGGACTGAATCAGTCCTTCCTTCAGGCACTAATTTTTTATTTTGCCTTTTTTATTTTCGGGGTAATCTTGGGTGGGGATGTATTCCCTGTTGGGGGCAGGCGATTCAGGGTTTCAGCCACTGATGTTTGCCTTTTTAAAGTCGCCTCGAGCCCGGCATGCTCCAGAAGATAGTTTGGTAGGCAGGATCTGGGGAAGTTTGTAAATAAATAATACTATTTGTAAGTAGCTGTTACTATGGGGTCTAAATTAGATGCCAGGGTAAAAGTACGTATGGCTCGTCTCCAGTGTGAGAGGGAGGAGCGTGAGTGAGAGTTTCAGCTCAGGAGGGAGCTGGAGATCAGGAAGCAGGAGCTGCAGATCAGGGAGCTGGAGATCAGGAAGTTGGAGGCAGACTCTGCTGTCCGGATGCGTCAGCTAGAGCTCCAAGCAGCTGTGGTGGGTGATTCTGCTGTTACACCTTCAGGTTCTGCTGCTGCTTTTGATGCTGGTAGCAACATTCAGCTGGTCCCTGTCTTTCGTGAGTCGGAAGTGGAGATGTTCTTTGGTGCATTTGAGCGCATTGCTGCTGCTCTGCGCTGGCCTGAAGACGTGTGGGCCATACTTGTACAGTGCAAGCTAGTCGGCAAGGCTCAGGAGGCTTGCTCTTCTCTTTCTGTCGAGGATGGTTTGGAGTATGACAAGGTGAAAGGTGCTATTCTCAGGGCATATGAGCTTGTGCCTGAGGCCTACAGGCAGCATTTTCGCGGCATTAAGAAAGCTGCTGGCCAAACATACGTGGACTTCGCGAGGGAGAAGAAAGTCCTCTTTGACAGGTGGTGTAGAGCATGTAAAGCGGATGACATTGCTTCAGTATGTGAGCTGATGCTGTTAGAGGAGTTCAAAAACTGTGTACCGGAGCGTACAGTAGTCTACCTGAATGAGCAGAGGGTGACTACTCTTCAGCAGGCTGCCACTCTGGCAGACGAGTCGGCGCTGATACACAGGAGCGTTTCTTTTCAGCGGGACCTTCCTCAGCGGGACACTTATCGGAGAGCTCCTGATAATGGTGTTCCCTGTGCCAGTGTTCCATTGTTAGGTCCCAAGATAGACAGAGCGTGTTATTTTTGTCTTGACCCAGGTCACATGATGGCAGACTGTGCAGCTCGGAAGCGAAAGCAGGCCACCACTATGGCGGATGAGGAAGGGCTTGAGCTATCACACAGTGGTGTTTTGGCTCAGAGCGATTCTCCTCATCGTTTTGGTTTCCGGAAAGATCGTAACAGGCGTGCCACACATGCTCATTCTGCTTCTCTTCCAGGACCCAAGAAAAAGAGATTGTGTTTCTTTTGTCTTGATCCTGGTCATCTAGAGGCAGAGTGTGTAGCTCGGAAGGAGCAGGTGGCAGCTGCTCTGGAAAAGCCAAAAGACCGGCATGCGGTTGCGATGCGACAGAGTGGTGAGTTGCAGTTAAGTTCTGCATCCGTCTGTGACGGTGCTGTGGGTGTTTCCGTCTCTTAAGCGGTGGGTGTAGACCTAGCTCAGAGCGATGTGGATCTGTGTTCAGTGAGTGGTGTGTGTGTGTTGCTCCGGTGTTGGCTGCTGGTGAGCAGTATAAGGTGTGTTTTATGGGGGGAAGTGTTACGTGCCATAGTGTGTGTGTTTTCCTCTCTCCCTCTGATTGTCCCCAGGTGCAGCCTCTCCCCAGGTGATCCTAATCGACAATCAGGACTTCCATATAGGACTGGAGGAGGACGGCAGTGAGGCCCTTCTTTCTCTCCTTCTCGTCTGGCTGCATGTGTGCAGCCTGTCTCTGTGTGAGATCCATAGTTGTGTGATGTTTATTGTAGTCTTGTTTTGTAATTTGGCTGGTGAGCCGCCTCACTTATGTTCTTATTAAAACCCCACTTAAACTCCTTCAGCATTGAGTTTCCTCTCCTTTCTCTCGTCCAGCTATCTTTTGTGTCGCTACTTCCCTTGATACCCCTAGATCTACCAGGGAACGTAACAATCTCCATAAACTGAATTCTATTAACAGTGACAGACACGATTAGAGTAAACAAAGCCTTTAATATTATAGGACAATGGCAAAACAAACAATCAATACTTTTGAAAAACGTTGAAGCTGCACTTTAATAGAGGCATACAACTTCTCATTCGCATAGCATTTCATAACCTGATGTTTGAGGTGCTCGGCTCAGCATCATTAGATGGGTGTGATGGACAGAGCAGATGGGAGAAAGCACTGAGAGCATGATGCACTCTGGGAGATCAGTCACTGTTCTGTGTTGTCTTTATCTGGTAGAGGATCATGTGGCAATGAGGAGGAGAAGGCACAGTATTTCTGCCTGAGCCTCAGTGAGCCCCCTCCTCTCTGTGAAGGCTGCTGCTCTGAGCCCCCTCCTCTCTGTGAAGGTTGCTGCTCTGAGCCCCCTCCTCTCTATGAAGGCTGCTGCTCGGAGCCCCCTCCCGGGAATACTTCTCCAGGAACCGCAGGTGGAACTCCTTCAGCTTCCCGAGGAGGACCGTGAGCTTCTCTGGGCTCGGCAGGATGGTCATTCTAACAACAAAGACACACAAACACATTTTACACACTCAATCTTTCTCACTCTAACCAGCATTTATGACAATGAAGTACATACAATAATCATCACACTGCAGAGCATAACGCAGGAGACATGTGGTGTGCAGAGGTCCACAGGTGTGGAACGAGAATATTAACACAATAACATGTTTTTTATCTGTCTTTCTTCAAAAAGAGGGGAAGGGAGCAGTTATTAAAATGTCAAAGCTTCACATATCCGAAGACTACACTCTTTGAAGTGTTTTTCATTTGTACATTTTTAGTGTTAGCTGTTTTTTTAGATTCAATGTTTTCACATGCGCTCTCTTCATTTTATTAATGTTAATGAAATATATTTTATATATTTTCTATTTAGTGTCTGGGCCCCTATTCTCAAGCTTGGACAGTTCATGGGTGTGTCTCATCTCACCATGCTGTTGTATGATTGGACTCTAACGGCCCGTCCACACTACGGCTTCGACAGCTTCAAAAACGGTTTCCAACGCGTCTGCCCATTCTGTCCAAAGCAATTTTCCATTACTTTGCAATACGTGGATTCAAAACTTGAGGCAGTGAATGTTTTCCTTGCATTTGACAGTGCACCTGATTCAACTGGAGACACGCTTTTTTCTTGCATAAAGGATGTTTTTCTGCACTTGAATTTGCCACTGGAGCGTCTCAGGGGATTTTTCTCCGATGGCGCTGCGAACGTCAGGCCGCATCTCGGCCGTGCAAGCCAAATTGAAAGGGCAGTGTCCATCTGCACTATACGTGCACTGTAGTAACCATGCACTTGATCTGGTATTACAAGAAGTGGCGAGGGAAGTTTGTGTTGTTGCAGACACATTACACTTTGTACGGAGTGTCTCAGTGGTGATCGGGGAGTCATCAAAGCGCAAGATGCTGTTCCAGTCCATGTTTGGTGATGGTGAGGCGGTTTGCAACTTGCTGTCATTATGCCCGACTCGGTGGGCCGTACGCACAAGGGCCATTTCACATATACATTGTGACTGATGTAGGAGAGCAGCAGTGGCGGTGTGAGTTCTATGAGGCCTTGGATCTTGTGACAACCGCAAAAGGAGAATACTCAGGCACGAGAGAGATCACTGCTGCACAGGTCCCCGATCAGCTCGATACATCTCGTCTACATATGCAGCTCACATTGCTGGGTGACCTCTCCAAGACAAAAGGACTCAAGACAGCTCAAGACGTTGCAGGATTCCTCGGAGCACTGCAGCCTCAAACCAGGGAGCTCCTGACAGAAGTGGAAAAGTTGATCGAACTTTGTCTATGTCTACCTGTCTCTGCTGCTTCCTCTGAGCGTTCCTTCTCCACACTTCGCCGCCTCAAAACCTGGCTTCGGAGTAACATGACACAGAGACGACTGACACACCTGGCCGTAATGCACGTAGACAGTGACATTCTTGATCGGATGGACATCCAGCCACTGATGAAAAGATTCATCGACAACACCCCTGAACGGAAGTCCACATTTCAAATAGGTAAGACATGCATTATTAATCATTGTTGGTTATTTGCTGCCGCCGTGCAGAATCTGTCACTACAAAGATGTAAAATATTATTTTAGCAACAATGTGGAATTTACAGTCATTGAAGTAGGCTATCAAGGCATTGCTAATTCCTGGCTACATATTACACAGATTCTGTATGGCAGCAGCAGCAATAACCATAAAATAATAATTAAATACCACAAACATGATATTGACCAGTATATGTGTGTGTGTGTGCACGCTTTTGTGCTTGCTCTATAGTGCCCGCAATAGCGTGCACCGGAGTCCATTGTTAAGCCACTGTGTGTGTGGTTTTGCTCGGTGTATGTCAACGTCAACCCCCCCCACCCGTGCGTAATAATTAGCACATCGGACAGCACCCCCACTCAAAATACCTTCCCGCGCCTCTGGTCAGTTTATTCAGACCTCAACACTGATCTGGATAGCCACTGAGCTGTACTGACTGGTGGTGAGCAGGCTTTCAGTGCCACATCTTTTGAGAGGATAGGCGGATGCATTTGAATGTCCCTCTTCTTTAGGGCGGTGCAGTAGTAAAACATAATGGGTTTATTTCTTATGCAGCCTCATTTTTTTAAATCAAGTTTGGAAACCAAGACAGATTAGTTGCTTGACACTTTAAAAAAATGTCTTTATGTAATGATCGGTCATGATGCCATCTTGTTAACAGTATGAATAACAGATGAAGGAAGGCTTCCTGTTCAACCTGAAGTGATACGTCCCCTCCCTCTGGCCGAAGCCACTTCCTGGAACCACGCAGATCCCTGTCTCCTCCAGCAGCTTCAGACAGTACAGCATGTCAGGAGCCATGGAGCGGGCCTACACACACACACACCACACACACACACACACACACACACACACACACACACACACACACACACACACACACCACACACACACACACACACACACACACACACACACCACACACACACACACACACACACACACACACACACACACACACACACCACACACACACACACACACACACACACACACACACACACCACACACACACACACACACACACACACACACACACACACACACACCACACACACACACACACACACACACACACGTTATTCATCTGCTCAACTTCAGGCATCAGACTGGAAACATGTTCAGGAACATCCACTTCCTGCTTCTCAATGCATGCTGGGATACACTCTCAAGATAATTTCCTATTTATAGAGAAGTGCAGGACAGAATCATTAAATATGGAAATGAGTTAGAATTGGACGACAAACTGAAGAGATTTCACGTTTTTTCTACGACATAAAATACGTCCCACTGGTGGATCTAAACACGGCGTTTGCTAACTAAATCCGACGCCTAAACGTCATCACGTCCAACATTACCTGCCTTTAGCTTAGCGCTGGTGAAGTCATGTCACCGTGCTGGAGTTCCTTTATAGCCCAACTTTAGCTTTTGACTTCTGCCCATTGTATTTATGCTTCAAAAAACAATAATTCGTGGAGATTATCCTGCTGAACAAAACATTTAAGTATTATAAACATTTGTTTGCCTCAGATTATATTTTCTGCAATGTTCCAAACCCGATGGAAAACTCCCATTGCTTTTTGTTCAGGGAGCCTTTGTGAAGCTAACTTCCGGCTGGGCCTATAGAAATCATCTTTGCTGCTTTGTTATGTGAATAACACATACCTGAATGAACAACTTCCTTGTTTGAACACAATATTGTTGTACACAAATATGAACCAAATATGTTTGTGTCCCTGCATTGGAAAGGCAGTGTGTGGATAGTTTGTGTTGTTCTGGTGTGTTTTTGCATATTAAAGTACATGCTGTTACTGACCTTGGCTTCCTGAATGGCTCGGGGGGGAATGAATATCCGAGGGAAGGCGTACATGGCTCCTTGGACCGGGTTGCATTTAATCCCAGGAACAGAGTTCAGGATCTGCTCCGTCAACCGGGCCTTCTGAGCCAGGACGTCCAGGACCGAGCTCTTCTCCTGGAAAGCACAACCCATAATACACAAGGCTGAGGCCAGAACACACGACTGTGTGTTGGTCAGGGACACACACCAGCTGAAAGTCACGGAAAGAAGAGGGCGCTGCCAGTGTCAATGCTTCAGTAAAACATCTTACCGTCTTTAAACCGTTTCATCAATGGTATTATCAATGTAAACAGGGTTCATATGGCTGAGATCCCTGTACTAAGGGAACGACTTAAGGTCCTTACACACCGAGCAGATTTTCAGCGTCGATAGATGTCGGGCCTTCGATGAGCGTTGTGTCGCCCTACTCAGATTGGTGTGTACTGCTCCGTCGTGTCTTTGCGACCGTGCCGACACCTTCCGCCGCCGATTCGACATGTTGAATCGGGAGGCTGTCGGCTAAAGGCTAAAGGCTAAAGAAATCACTCTGATTGGCTGTTCAGCTAGCAAATCAGTGCATGAGAAGCAAACGGAAGTGAGGGACCCAAACAAACTATTAAGAAGACAAATCTGAGATTTCATTTAACTCCAGCTCTCGACTCAGGTTCGGGAAAGCCCAGTGAGCTTCTCGCTGTAGAGTGAACATGGAACGCACACGCTATTTGTTGTTTGTTTATATCACGCAGTCTGTCTTCCGGTTGTTGCCTCTTTTGAATGACGAATACACACTACCGCCGCCTGCTGGTAAGGAGAGTTATTGCCACTCACGCATGCGCAGTTCGTACGTGCAACTTGGCCGTCGGCTGAAGTCTTTGCGGTGTGTTCCAGTGCGACACATGGCCAAGACGCAGGAGACGTGAGGCGACGTTCCGTCGGGACGTATTCTTTGGTGACGGTTTGATGTGTAAGAGGCTCTAAGCTCCTTGGAACTGAAACAGCTTGTGGGTTTCCTCAGGATGACTTCTTTAATTATTTATCATACAGCCCTGTAATGGAGAAGACTGCAGCATTAGCCTCTTGTTACATCAGGGTTCAACATAGTGTAGAAACACTACTGACTGACCAATGGAAACTCTGTTAGATGGATCCCTGTCAGCTCATCGGCTTGGATTCCACTAGAAGCCTGTGCCATACCATATATCAGGGGTCTTCAACTGAAACTCAACGAGGTCCAGTTAGAGAAAATCTCCCATGCAAAGGTCCGGAACTTCAAAATGTCTAAGTTGCTTTATGAATGAGTGTGATATATATTGAAGTAGCTGCAGCTTTATCAACGTCTGCATGTAATCAACAACTGACTGCCAATCAAATACAAAGTGCAATTCAAAAACAACAATATGTATTGTCAATTAACATTGAACTAAACAGATATACAGTAAATACTGTGGATATGTGTAATGTTCCTCTCGGGCTGCATTTAAAAATAAAATAGAGAAAATAAATAGCTCTTGAAAATGTGTGCATCTTAAAGGTGCTTAATTTACATGAATAAAATAAAGTGTAGCAGCAGCTTGAGTTTCCCTTTTTCTTTGTTAACCGTTTCACATCATGACTTAACAGTTTCAGTCAGTGTTTCCGCCAGACCAGCGCTGAGAGGGCGCCCACCCCGAGAGGTAAACTATACAGTCTAAAAAGATAATGAGATTTTCGGTTAGACGTGTACTCTCCTCGGAGACGTCTCTAATGAAGCCAACATCCTCAGGTGTTGATTTCAATGAGCTGTTTCTCTGGACGCTTCATCTCTAGACTGACTGCTCTGTGCTGCTCTCAGTGCTGCTGCCTGTCACTAAGCAGGTAAAGACTCACCTTGATGAACTGAGCGTACGAGGGCTCATGCTCTCTGGGGGGGTTTACGATGACGTCCATGGCTGCCTGTCCCGGGACGGGGGGGCAGAGGCGTACAGACAGCAGTTTGACCAGCTGCTCCTTCACCCGGGGGTCCATGTTCAGCACCTCCATGTAGCCTCCGCGGAAACCACACCTGGGGGGACAAACAAAGAGAAGCACATTTATAAGATGAGAGAAAAGTGATGGTGACGTCACCGATAACATTTGAGAAAAAGCTTGTGTTTGGCCGCGTCTTTCAGACAGACATAACTAAGACTGAGAAGCCGTTAGTTGTAGCAGATTGGCTGGTGGACTCTGAGTGGTGTACTTGTGTCTCTGTGCTGGTTGTCCTCCTTGCTCTCCAGCGATGATAGATCACTCATACAAAGCATGTGGTTACTTATGGTAATAAAGCAATGTCAATCAAATATAAAGGGGCCTAACGAGATGGATAAAAGGCAACAGGGCGAGGCTAGTGTGTGATACGGTGATGTGTTGTCAAGGTAACCTTTGAAAACATTGAAAAACTGCCCTGCTGCCAAATAAAGAAATATAAAATGATACAAACACAGACTATTCAGCCACAGTGAGTTTCTGCTGCTGTCCCGTTAGACTACAGAGCAGCTTCTCTCCTCTTCATCCTCCGCCATGACACATATTGACTTTTCAGAGTGGACGTACTACCACCTGCTCCTTGTGTTCCCAGAGTGGGGCTCAGTGTCAGATACTCACTCTCCGGTGTAGCCCTTGGAGGTGGAGTGGAAGGACACCAGCTCTACGTTGTTGAAGTACTCAGGGCCCATCTCATACAGGACCTTCTTGAAGGAGTGGAAGTGACAGTCTGCTGAGTACACGTTGTCCTGGTACACCTGGAGGACAGACGCAGGTTCAACTACAGAGCTCCACCTGCAGCTCCCTCAGCCCCACCCTCAGCTCCACCTGCAGCTCCACCCTCAGCTCCACCCTCAACTCCACCTGCAGCTCCACCCTCAGCTCCACCCTCAGCCCCACCGTCAGCTCCACCCTCAGCCCCACCCTCAGCTCCACCTGCTCCCTCGGCTCCACCCTCAGCCCCACCCTCAGCTCCACCTGCACCCTCAGCTCCACCTGCACCCTCAGCTGCACCCTCAGCTCCACCTGCAGCCCCACCCTCAGCTCCACCCTCAGCCCCACCCTCAGCTCCACCCTCAGCTCTACCTGCAGCCCCACCCTCAGCTCCACCCTCGGCTCCACCCTCGGCTCCACCCTCGGCTCCACCCTCAGCCCCACCCTCAGCTCCACCCTCGGCTCCACCTGTAGCTGCTGTCAGTTGCACCCTCAGCTCCACCCGCAGCTCCACCATCAGCTCCCTCAGCTCCACCCTCGGCTCCACCCTCAGCCCCACCCTCGGCTCCACCCTCAGCCCCACCCTCAGCTCCACCCTCAGCCCCACCTGCAGCCACTGTCAGCTCCACCCTCGGCTCCACCCTCAGCCCCACCCTCGGCTCCACCCTCAGCCGCTGTCAGCTGCACCACAACTGACCGTGCAATGTTACATAAATCCATATTTTAGGACACAGTTACAGATTAAAGACAGATCAATCACTCTCGTAAGGACATTAGTTGTCATTCCTAAGCATTTCCAAGAAGCCACTTAAAGCACAACATAATCATTTAATTTGTTTTAATACGTTACAATAGTCTTGTTTTTATAAAATAACTATTTTTTGCTCCGTTCTTTTAAAAATGTAGAAGGATTCTTCTTTCTGTGCCTTCGTATGCACCCTTCGCAGCAAATTCCTAGTATATGTAATAAAAGAGATTCTAATTATGATGAACTTATTTTTATTAGGAACATACTGGGTTTTTTTCTGTGTGTTATCATTAAAAATAATTCTTGTCAATATGGTGAGAAAAGTGTTGTAAAGAATTCAGTAGCCTGGCTCCTTTGGTGGATGGTGTGTGAATTACAGGAAGGGATCAGAAAGCTTGGTGACTTAGATTACATGACTCTGGTTGGTAGCTAAAGCCTGGTTGTTATTTTACACATCGACCGCACTCCAAGGACACGGTCACTGTAAACACCACTAACTCTGAGGGGGGGGGGTCTTATTTCAGCAGACTGGCTGAAATCAAATATCTTGGATACTGCACACACATATGCATCGCACATAAGCAACAACACAGGCTCTGAACACTTTGACATTTCAAATTAATGGGTAACAATTTCTTAATATACTTAAAAGTGGATTTCTCATGAGCAGGTGTACTATGCACTCATCATCAGGACTTACCTCATCAGCCATGACGAACAGGTTCTCCTCATAGGCGAAGTGCAGCACCTCCTCGATACACTTTTTACTCTGCACCTGGCCTGAGGACAGAGGGAGACAAACTGCTGTCAGAGCTGAAGCTACTCACAGTGGACATGTCTGTCCCAGTTACAAAAGAAAAAAAGGATACACAGATACATGTCAGCCCTCAGTCAGCTTTTAGGCTCTGAGCCAGGATGGGCCGAAACTCAGCCTCTCCAAGCAAAGCCTACATGAGAGCACACTATAGTAAAACTATATGTAGCGTCGTATAAATGTGAACACAAATGGATTATCTAACTTCCACGTGTCTTCAAATGTATGAAATGTAACAATAATTACAGTCAGGTTTGTTATAGCTGGGTTGAACTATTGTGGCGGTCAGAACACATCAACTAACTATTCATACTATACTCATACACCTTCCTTGTGGTTGCTGTCATCCAATCATATGATCAGAATGTGACTGAGTACATGTTTGAAATCCTTCTATTGTTTACTGTAATGTTTATTAGAGCATTTACTTTATAAAATATAATATCATTTATATTGATCTGAAATAATCACTTTATTGAGTTATTCACCAAAAACTAGATTTGACAAGATTTCACTTCGACATGACTCGATGTTGTAATTGATATATAACTAATCATCCTTAACTCAAGATAGCTGAATATTATAAAGTGATGTATGGAATGTGGGTTTGGAACCGGATCTTATGACCCAGTTGTCACGTGGCTCACACCTGAGATGAAGGTGTGCTCCTGACTCGAGCCCAACGATGCAGATGTGTGTTAACGTGTATTTGTTATGAGTGTGTGGCTGCTCTGATCAGATCTGTGCGGTGTTACCGGTGGGATTCCCGGGGTTGATGATGCAGAGTGCCCGGGGGGTGCAGAGCTGCTTGGCGCTCAGATACGCTCTCTGCAGCTCCTCTATGTCCAGGGCCCAGCAGCTGTCCTCGTCCAGGTAGTAGTGGATGTGCACGGCGTCCAGCTCTGAGAGGGCAGCGGAGTACAGCGGGTACTGAGGGATGGGGATCAGCACCCCCGTCCTGCCGCTGCCCTCCCCCGACACCAGCAGCTTCAGGATGCTCTGCAACAACACACACTCCTGATGTCACCGTCAGGCTCACACACTGCTGCTAACACAATCACATGTATGTGAAAGCCTCCAACACTCTAAAGAACACACACACACACACGCACACCCCCCCCACACACACACACACATACCATGTATACATCACTTCAAGGGACATTACATTGACTTACATGCATTTCCTGGAGACTTATCCTAACCTTAACCATAACCAACACATGCCTAACCCTAACCAAGTCTTCACCCTAAAATGAATGATTCCCCTTATGGGGACCTCCATTTTGTCCCCATAAGGGAGGTGGATTTAGGTCCCCACAAGTATAGTAACGCTAGGCCACACACACCCACACACACACACACACACACACACACACACACACACACACACACACAAGCGAAGGGGGCGTGTATCATAAGGGCAACTGTGGCTCAGGGGTTATATAGGCATGTACCAATCACATGGTCAGGGGTTTGAAGGTGCCATTACTATGAAAACAGCTGTCATTAACTCATAAAGCCCCCCCCCCAGAGTGCTGCTCATACCATGATGCCGTCACTGGCCCCTGTGGTGAGGTAGATGTTGTTCCAGTCTGAGGGGACGCCCTGGTCTCTCTCTGTGATGAACTCAGCTACATGCTGACGGATGCACTCCACCCCCTGACTGGCACTGTACGAGCCTACAACACACACACACACACACACACACACACACACACACCACACACACACACACACACACACACACACACACACACACACACACACACACACACACACACACACACACACACACACACACACACACACACACACACACACACCACACACACACACACACACACACACACACACACACACACACACACACACACACCAAGTTTTAGAGAGACTACATTCTGCTCTGATTTCAAATACTTCTTGGTAAATAGGACTGTATGTCCTCTGGGATTATGTCTGCTCACACACACACACACACACACACACACACACACACACACACACACACACACACACACACACACACACACACACACACACACACACACACACACACACACACACACACACACACACACACACACACACACACACACACACACACACACACACACACACACACACACACACACACACACACACACACACACACACACCGAGGCTCTGTCCTCCACAGCCCTGCAGGATGCGTTGGGCGCGTTGCTTGGCGTCTTCAGGGAAGGAGGGACTCTGCAGCAGCTCAGGGTAACAACACAGAGCCACCACCTTCAAACACACACACACCACAAGAAGACAGTATTTAAGTATTAGCTTAGTGTGTTCTCACTCAGAGGGATCACACGGTCAACCATGGGACACATGCACATCAACAACGCATGCTGTGTGCAGGGGACAGACGCCTGCTGTGTGCAGGGGGACAGACGCATGCTGCGTGCAGGGGACAGACGCATGCTGCGTGCAGGGGATAGACGCATGCTGCGTGCAGGGGACAGACGCATGCTGCGTGCAGGGGAGAGACGTCGGCTGCGTGCAGGGGACAGACGTCGGCTGCGTGCAGGGGACAGACGCATGCTGTGTGCAGGGGATAGACGCATGCTGCGTGCAGGGGACAGACGCATGCTGCGTGCAGGGGACAGGCGCCTGGTACTCAGTCAGCTGAATTCAGCTGCATATAATCACCACGCATTTACAGAGCTGAAAAGCATTGACGTACAAATACTTTGTTACTGTACTTTAGTACATTTTTCTGGTATCAGTACTTACTCCACTATTTATTTTTCGTACAAATTTTACATCTTAAACACAAATACCTGTACTTTCTACTTCACACATTTTCAAAACAGACTATTTTCTTTAGTTGAATCTGTGTTTGGTGCGGTGACGATTTGTATCTAAGGTCTGTTCACTGAGGACAGCCATATATGAGGGAGATGTCATGGCTACTTTTTACTTAAGTACATTTCAAAGCCCATACTTATTTACTTTTACTTGAGTAGAGAAGTGTAGTCAGAACTTCTACTTGTATTAGAGTAGGGCCCCACCACTAAGGACCCAGCAGATATCACCATCACACCTGCGCCCTGCCCTGAGGACACATTCACCTCCGGCTGCACTCAGCCCTTCTGCTGTGGCTCACAATAACAACTGATACAGTGAATGACACGGTGTGAGCACGAGGACACACGGCAGGTCTGTCTCCTCACCTGACGGAGGAAAGTGATTGGCTGCTGACCCATGGCATGAGCATCCCCGATGTTGGCTTTGATGACCTCAGTGAAAGACTCTTTCCCTCCCTGGAGAGACAAGAAGAAATCAGCATGCTTTTGATACAAAGTCAAACACTGCCCCGTCATCACTGCAGTGGTGTGAAGTAACTAAGTAGATTTACTCAAGTACTCTACAATTATGAGGGACTTGCGTTTCCATGTTATGCTACTTTGTACTTCTACTACAATTCAGGGGATAATCGTGTACTTTTACTCCATTACATTTACGTAGTACCTGAAGTTATTTTGCAGATTAATGATAAACAATATCAATTATTCAATCAAAGTTTATTTATATAGCCCAATATCACACATGTTACATTGGTCTCAGTGGACTTCACAGTGTGTACAGAATATGAATATGACCCCCTCTGTCCTCAGACCCTCTGTCCTTAGACCCTCTGTCCTTAGACCCTCTGTCCTTAGAGCCTCTGTCCTTAGAGCCTCTGTCCTTAGAGCCTCTGTCCTTAGACCCTCACATCGTACAAGGAAAACCTTCCGGAGAAAACCCACAGTTTAAGGGGAACATGGGAGAAACCTCAGGGAGAGCAACAGAGGAGGGATCCCTCTCCCAGGACGGACAGACGTGCAATAGATGCCGTGTGTAAATTGAAAGACAATACATTTGCAACATAGGTAGTCCAGGTGTTTGGAAATGCATGTGTGTATAATAGGAAGATGAATCCACGAGGATATCAACAATCCTGTGGGAGCCATCAGGGAAGTAGGATGATGAGAGTCAGGCAGGACCGCAGAGTCAGGACTGCGACTGAGGATGCAGGACTCAGGATGCAGGACTCGGGAGTCAAAACAATATGATCAACACTTAAATAATACTTAAGTTAAGGAGTACAGCGACCCTCTTCAACGAGCGTTGAGGATACCAACAAACGGGGCATTGAACCGTTTCTGACTTTTGTTTGAAATGCACTCTCAATGTTCACTGTACGGTCTTACAAGAGGAACTATTACTTAAATATATTGACACAAAATGATCTGACAGGACGATACAAAAAAGAAACTCGAATCAAACAACTCGACTTTAACTAAACAAACAATACCAATGTGACTCATTGACCCAATTGTATTTATGTTTTCTTGTCTGTGCTTGTGTGTTCTTTCCTCTTTGTACACATGTAAAATAAAATTGACATGCTACCTAGAAGTAAATTAAGTAATTAAAATGTGTCCCACAAACTGTGATAAGCACATCGATACATCAATAACTTACATTCAAAACATATCATATATATTACTCTGAAATAGACCATCATCGCACAATGAGTAGCCTACTTTTACTTGTGGTATGGTAAGTATATTTTGATGCTGATACTTTTGTACTTTTACTTGAGTAACATTTCGAATGCAGCACTTTTAATTGTAACAGAGTATTCCTACACTCCTGCAGTTCTACTTTTACCCAAGTACATGATCTGAATACTTCTTCCGCCTCTGCATCGCTGCAGTGTGGGCTGTGGACCTGTAGCCGGTCAGAGCATCTTACAGCCGGACGGCCTGCCTGCCTCCAGACAGGACCAGGATCCGGGATGATGCAACCTGTGCTGCTCTGCTCCGCGCGCCGTTTAACCTGCGTATTACCCTTTGTGTGTTTTACTTAAAGCTTAATAATGAAGCGTTGAATAAAATATATTTTTGCCAGACTCCCATTATTCCGTCCTCCTCACACACAGATACGGTAATGTAACATATTATGGCCGACCTGCTGCAGCCTCTTCTCGATGTCCCCCGCCCTGATGACGATGGGCCCTCTCACAGCGTACTCCACCGCCTTCACCTGCGGGCTCAGGCTCGCCATGGTCAGGCTCTTCTCTCGCATCCGGCATGGGTGTCCAGGTCCGGTCTGCACGGTTGCTTCGGCCGTGCTGAAGCGCTTTAGCCCGGGCTGCTCGGTAACCTGAGGCCCGAGCTGCGTTTTATATCCAGCCCGCTGCCATAAACCGGAATTAAGCGGGGAGTTCCGAGGGGGAACAGACCGCTGTACGACGTCTCTCAGACGGAGCATGTTTCCTCAGGGTCGGTGCAGCTGGAGCCGTTAGTCAGCCATTAGTGAGGCAGAAAGCTGATACACGCACTGCTGCTCGCGCCTCAAGCAAGCTGTCTGACATCAACACTTCCTTTCTCCCCCTGCGAACACTTAATTGACGTAGGAACCCCCGATTCAATGTAGCAAAGTAGACCGAATGCTGAAATAAACATAACGGTGTGTGGCATGTTACAGACAAAAAAAGAACATAAAATACAAAATATCGATTAATGCGGTGATGGCTGACATGCGCCTGAAACATCTCAAAATGTTTCAAAGTGGGCCTTGAGACACACATGTTATACAGTATAATACTAAATATTAAACATCCTATGAAGCCTACTCACTGACAATATAGCCTACGATAGGCTACTGATTTTTTTTTCTCCCACAATGACAATGAGATAGACCAGCCGGAAAAGGGAAATAAAAGCACATTTCCCAGCTGATTGTTTCCTCACTAACAGGACCCAGAGTCACGGTGAACTTTGGAATATAAGACATCCAACATTAGCCAAAACTAAATATACATTCTCTATATCACCCTCAGCACTGTCACTGCTCAACTCTGTAAAGTTCAGCTAGCTTCTATACATCTCCAACCATGCCTTTATTTCTTAATGTTTCACACATTTTATGTTTCATGTTTTCAGATTTTACTCTTGTGTTGCCCTGCTGGTTTTGTTGCTACTGCAGCAGCACCAACCTGGGACAAATGATCAAAAATGATTAGATACAATAACATATAGGCTAAATCAATTTATAAAGTATAATGTTATTGAACCCAGCAGGATATAAAGTCGTTAAATTACTTATTGATATCCATAAATACAATTATGTATAATTGTGAAATGGGCCGTTCTCCATATTAAGTGATTTCTTTTTTGAAGCTTTACCCCCAGTTTCCACCGGTCCGTCTGTGCCGCGTTACGGCCCGTCTACACTACAGGCATCGAAAAATCTTGAAGCTGGGCGTGTCTGTGGCTTGGGGATTTCTCGCGCCCAAGGCGACCAACAACCAATCGGGAATCTCCCGCCCGCCCCCGGCATACAAAGCAATAGCAATGTTAAAACGAAGTAAACTGGATATAAACTCCCCAAACAGGCGAAAACCTACCAGTTTCACCCACTGTCCCTGCCACCTCCGTCCATGCCTGGTTCCTCCGGTTCGTATCCCGGTAAATAGTTCTGGTCGTAAAGAACCGGGTGATTTGCTACCGTAATTTCTCTATGGAATATGAGGAAATGAACTGCGGTCTGGCTCTCCCAGCTTGCACGCGGTTTGATTGGCTAGCGCTTGTACTGGCGGGATTTGCATAAACGGGATTTGATTGGCTGATGCCAGCTTCGAAAGCATTGGGAGCATCAAAAGTTGAACATTGCTGAACTTTTGATGCTCACAATGCTTGCAAAGCCATGCCATGCTCCCCACAATGCAGTTCGGCGAAGATTCAAAATCTTCGACGTCACCCCATTCAAATTAATGGGCGAAGCGTTGAAAGCGTTTTTCGATGCCTGTAATGTCGACGGGGCGTCACGGTACGTCCACACAGCAGCTTTTCAAAAATCTTGAAAATCTTGGAGCTGGGCGTGTCTGAAAGCTTGGGGATTTTTTGCGAGCAACGCGACCAACAACCAATCACATGAATCTCCCGCCCCCGACATACAAAGCAAAAAACCCCGGGGATTTTATGCGAGCAACGCGACCAACAACCAATCACATGAATCTCCCGCCCCCGACATACAAAGCAAAAAACCCCGGGGATTTTATGCGAGCAATATATATATAAATATATAAACTCCCCAAACAGGCGAAAACCTACCAGTTTCACCCACTGTCTCTGCCTCCTCCCTCCATGCTGGTTCCTCCGGTTTGTATCCCGTTAATAGTTGTGGTCGTAAAGAACCGGGTGATTTGCTACCGTAATTTCTCGTTTGGAATATGAGGAAATTAACTGGTTCTCCCTGCTTACACGCGGTTTGATTGGCTAGCGCTTCTACTGTCAGATTTGCATAAACGGGATTTGATTGGCTGGCCCTTCCAGATCAGCTTCAAAAGTTGAACATTGCTCAACTTTTAAATCCTGAAAATCCTGGATATCCTGGAAATCTTCGCTTCGCTCCCCCACAATGCAGTTCGGCGAAAAGCGAGGCAAAGTGATGTCATCCCCATTCAAAGTCAATGGGCAGAGAAGCGTTGGAAGATTTGTTTAAAGCTGCTGTGTGGACGTACCGTTACCGCGGAGATCGTAAGGATCCTGGCCACTCTAGTCAATGGGTGCTATTCCACCACACGCGCCGCGTTATGGCTCAGACGCGTCCCAGAAGCGTGCCAGAAGCGGCTCGGCGCAGCGCTTCTCTAAAATTAGGATGAATCCTATTTTTGCCGCGGCGCAGCCGTAACATAAGGTAGGGCAGGCAGCCCCCCCTCGCAGGAAGTGGAAAGGTGAGCATCCGGGCCAGGCCCATCCCCCACATATACTAATTTAGCAGACCCCCCTCCTTCATCACAACACCTCCACTACGATACGCACAATGGACAACGAGGTTTTCATCATGGAAGTGGAAAAACACACTATTTTATATGATGTAACCAATGCTTACTAGGACAACATCAGAAAGGACAAGGCCTGGTTTTTAGTCGCTGCAGTTTGTGGAGTGGAAGGTAACAACTACATATTAATGTTTTAAAGTGAATTAATACTTGTAGGTACAGTACAGAGCCATTCAATAAACACAATTTAAACAGACACAAAAATAAAACATTTAACTATGTAGCCTACTTACTTTCTTGTAGAAGTACAAATGTCCAGGATGCCCGAATCAATAACAAAACTGCAAGCCTGCACGCACGACTCTACGCTTCTGAAACGCTTCTGGGACGCGTCCGGTGGGTTATGGCGCTAGAGGAGGTCGGACCAAAACCGCTGCGCAGACAGACCCATAGAAACTGGGGGTTAGGCTGCAGCCACACGAGGACGATAACGGAAACGCAACGAAATCGTTATAAAAAAAGTCTTCCGTCCACACGGTCCACACGGTCCACACGCAACAGGCACCAGAAACGTGTCCGTCCACACGAGATAGCTTGAACCGCTGGAGACGCTGTAGTACATATTTCTGGCGCTGTACTTCTGCCACCAAATACACCAAAAGCAGCGAAGACGTCTTCTCGCGCATGCATGGTTGCCATGGTTGCCCTTCTGTTTATTCTCCGCGCTGGCTTTAGCAGCAGAGGTGGGGTTTCGCCGGTCAACATTAGAAAAGTGCCGGTCAAAGGTCTTCTTTGTTATTTATTGAGCTTTAAAACAAATGAATAACGACTCTATATAATAATACACGGAGGACAGAGCCTCTCTTTTCCTCCCCCTCTCCTTCCTTTCGCCCATCAGTATCCGTGGTCTCATGCAGCTGGCTGATCCAGTAATGAGTGACCCGACAGCAGTGGTGGTGTCAGGGGGGCGCTATCCTCGGGGTTGCAGCCTAGCACCCCCTGAGCACCCCCAAGAAATGTATATGTCTTTTTTTTAATGTGTGAAATTCATAATTTGAAAAAGGATTGGTTTGAAAATAATATGCTACAGTCGCGAGACCAGGGACAGTTGCAACACGGGTCGGTTGTAACACCTTCAATATCTCCAATCACAAACAAGCTACAGTGATGAAACTCACTCTGCACATGCGCAGTTAGATGGTACGATCGCTGAGAAAAAAAGCTGCGCTATACTTTGCGGCCACACGCCGTTGCCAAGCAACGCTTATTGTTCTGCCCTCACAGTGTGCGGATATGCAAAGCTAGATAGGTAGCTAACAACTTGAATCCTCCAATAATCACAAGGCTTTGGCTTTTCTTGATGTTTACTCATTGTGAAACTAGAAATACAATGCAGAAATAAAGCATACATTAGTACACATATAACTGATATACATACATTAATTCAATTAATCTGCGTCTCATACATACACACATACATGTACACAGCATCTGTATGCAATGCTACTAATTAAGCCCATTTCACCAAACAAATACAATTCACCATTTTACCATCAAAGGCATATGAAAACAACGGCTTACTGTAAAAGTAAGTGCAATAAACACGCCAACATTAACAATGCAAGAAGCCTAAATATAGTGCATTGACAATAATGCTACGACTAGCAAGCTAAATGTAAAGCTAGCTGCTAACTGCTTACTAAATTAAGCATGTTCTAACAAACTCTTCATACAGGGAAAATGTCCCAGACTCACATTTTCTACAACATATTCTTTCACACACAGTAACGTCACGAGCTACCCACAATGCAACGCACGCCATATATATATATATAAATACGCCATTTTCCTGGAGGTGCTAATATCCTGGAGGTGCTAATATAAACAGCTAGCTAGAAGAGCGTACTAGGTTTTTTTTCTGAATTAACGACCGAAGAAATCGCTGCATGTCTTCGGATTACATCTCTGGACTTGAGGGGTGTGCTCTAGGTCATTACCAGCGTGAACTAGAGCTGTGTGGGTTGTCAGATTGCCCTTACAGACTGCCTGCAGATATATGGGAAAACGACTTGAAAGTGGCCTTCGGTCGATTTTGGCAGCATTTACGTCTATCTTCTGGAAACACCAGGTGAATACCCCACTTCTCACAATAATATTATCATGCCATTGCATATATGTGGTATTTTAGAGTTGACTATATTGATTAAGGCAATAGACTATGATATTCCAACCCAGTCTCACGGCATTTCGTGTTCACCAACACGATTTTTAATCTATTGATTCGTGTTCACCAACACGATTTGCCCCTTTTTTTTCGTGTTGCACAGCACGATTTTAAAAGCAATGTATTTCTACTGGTAACGTGTTTCGTGCCTGCAGGCTGCAGCACGTCTTTTTCTCCGGTCGGGTCGAGGAAGACCGGAAGCTGTGTGGTTCATAAAAACATGTCAATATCAAGCCACAGTTATTGCTTTTATTTTAAATCGTATAATTTCGGACTTTTGTTGCCGTCTGTGAAGAAAATAAATGGGGCTCAGAGCCTCAGGATACTGAAATCTGTATTTTTAAAATCTTTTTTTCCTTCTAATTTGTTATTCTTTTCAAAATAACACACTGTTATTTACTCACCAATAACACACAATTATCCTTGCTTTTATTTATTGGTTTAATTTCATAATATCTGGCTTTTTTGGCGTCCGTCAGGAACTGAATTTCAAAATAAATATAACCGGAAACAGACGTAGGCATTTCGAGCGATTACCCAAGATCCTCAGCTATGGTTTTAAGCTCGCTGATTGGATGTGTTAGCCGCAATGCATGCTGGGATTTGGTGTTCATATTATATGAAATCCGGAAAACATTTTAAAAGAATAAAATAATACTTAATTCTGAGTGCTCTTGCTTTTTTTTTGAAAGTCATCACATAATGGCATTGTAATACACGGTTCGGCTGCATTACATATTACAGATCTGCCGTAGTTCTTTATTTGGAGAGCCCTGATGAGAAGACCTTTGGAAAAACTGGAAGAAATGGCGCCGAAACTGAATACTTGACGTGGATCATAAATATATCAACAATTAAACAACATCTTCCATTTCTCTTCACACAATCAGTGTGAGAAAACGTTTTTAGAGAGTACTTGTCCATGGACAAGTGAGTTTGGCAATGTACTTGTCCGAATACATTTTCCACTTGTCCAGAATGGACAAAAATTGGGGCCACTGGAATCTCCTTCTTCGTCATCGTATTTTACATTTCCCCACGGTTTTTACGACACCGCTCAACGTAAGTGAGCGGTAAGATTTTACTGCATCACACATAGGGTTGGGTATCGTTGGGATTTTAACGATTCTGGTTCTGCTTTTCGATTCCGGTTATTTTCGGTTCTCGATTCCGGTTCTTTGACAGGGTAAAAATAAGTCAAACTGGGAGAAAAATATATTTATGAAAACATTTAGTCAAATCTGTATTCCTATTTACAAATCACTTCATACTGTTTAATTTCTTACGGTTATTGAATACAATTATATAAAAATAATCTCTGCATTGTTTAGTTAGTTCTAAGTGGTGCAGTTTGAGAATGTACAATTGGCCCAGTGTCCTCTGATGTTACACTGCAACCTGCCTGTGAGACAGTCCAACCACACATGTCCAACACATAGGACATAACCTAATAATAATAATAATACATTATATGTATAGCCTACAGTATAGGCCTAGCGCTTTTCTACAACTCAAAGACGCTTGCATGCTTACACATGTCCTGCAACACACATGCTGCAGCTGCCCAGCTGCTCACGGTTTGTAAAAGTAAATAAATAGTATTTTCATTTCAATAATGTACTTTCTATACCCTGCTTCATAAACAATACCGACATCCCTGTGCTCCTCCGAGTCTGGGGGTCCGGGGATGTGAGGACAGCGCGAGGACAGACAGGGAGTCTGCTTCACTTCATAAAGGAAATGGGTCAATATTAACAACACAGGAGCTCAAACGCTTAATAACCTTCATTACGTGTTACAGAAGGAACATAAGAAAGTTTGACAAAGATGAGGCTGTTAACGGGCAGCGGATCCGCTGTGTGTAGAAAGAGAGAGAGAGAGAGAGAGAGAGAGAGAGAGAGAGAGAGAGAGAGAGAGAGAGAGAGAGAGAGAGAGAGAGAGAGAGAGAGAGAGAGAGAGAGAGCGATCAGCTGATACGGAGCGAGAGACAGAGCTGCAGTCCGCGGGGCTCGGCCTCGCTTCCTGTCCTCACAACTCTTATTAATCCCGGTACCGGACAATTGTTATTTGTTCCTACTCGGAACCGAGTTTTGCTTCCCAACCCGGCCACTGTGCTACACTTCCCGCCTGCTCCGCCCCACCCCCGTCTAACTGTAGGCCTACAGAAAACGGCGAGATGCATTTCCTTGGGAATCTACAAGCAGAACCGAAACTAACACTTCTAAACGAACAATGGCGGACACGGACAATTTGCGAATGAGTTCTGCCTTTTGTAAACTGAATGTATCAATAATTTGTCAATAAATCAGGCGAAAAAACGTCACTTGTCCGCCGGACAAGTCGTTTTGGGAGCATTGAAAGATCTACTTGTCCGATATTGTAAATAACACGTCCCGGACGGTGGGACGTGTACTTTTTCGCACACTGCACAATACGTCTCCTTGCAGTAGCAACACTAGTTCGGCTGACTTTTACATTTGATCTAATTCATAGATAGGTTATATTTACACCATAACGGTAAACAGCTGATAGAAAAGGACTGTAGTTTTTAAAGATATTACTGATTTTCTTTGAATGTAAGAATGTAAATACTGAGTCTGAAATAGTATAGCAATATGCTGTAAAATGATGTGAAAGCATGCATAAAACTATACATCTTCAGATGTTGTACATACACACATAAAACAGTTTAGTGCAGGATGTACAAAGATATTAATAGGAGGAGGTGCAAAACAGAAAAAACGGATTAACCTTTATTTAAACATTAAATAACAGATTAAGGTCTTTGGGGGTATCTATCTACAGATACATATTAAGCCTGACAAAGTACTTAATGTCTAATATATTGCTTTCCTGCAATGTTAACTATGTTGAAGCACTTATTTTAACTGATATTATACACATTAATTATACTCTTATATATGTAGATAGAATAAGAAATGTGCAGAATATGACAGTTTAATGGTGCATAACTACACCGTAGTTCTGTATGATATGTCAATAAACCTTTGAAAATCTTGAAAGGGATGTAATAATACATAATATACCGTCTTTAATTAACTATTAGTAGAGAATAACGAGTAATGAATATACTTTATTACTCGTTTCCATTCATGTCAATTGCAGATACATGTTTAGTCTTCTCAAGCACCAACTATCAAATATCTCTCCTGATTGTTAGCACTTGACAATCACCTTACCTGAATTTTACTCAGGTGTAACTAAAGTCTGATTTAAGGGTTGTTTATATTTCACATAATTAATCAGAATCTGCAAAGTAACTCAAATAAATGCAGTGGAGTAAAAATACCAGGTTAACCTCTGAATTGTAGTGGAGTAGAATTACAAAGTAGCAATGAGCTGTCATGTGGGTATATATTAATGCTGCGCATTATGGACACAAGCGATTTTCACCCATATATTAATTATATGTTTTACATTTGATAGCACCAATGTGTTTAATACTGGCAACTTCTAATTGTGGGAAAAACGAAAACGTTCAGTAGAGACGTCCCATAGAACATTTTGCCAAACACAATAGCCAGCATGTGTAGTTCTGGGGGGGTGTTCGATTCCAGTTTTGGATCGACTGGCGTGGTTTCGTTCCATTTCACACAGCTGTTTGACGCTCTGTAACCTTACGGGGACTGTAGTCCTAAACGATAGCTGGGGATTATGGGTAGTGTAGTGTCTTCGGCCATCCTAAACTCAGAAATGTTGACAATCGCAATGATGCTCGAAATCCGGTTATTTTGAAATTCAGTTCCTGACGGACACCAAAAAAGCCCGAGATTATGGAATTAAACCAATAAATAAAAGAAAGGATAATTGTGTGTTATTGGTGAGTAAATAACAGTGTGTTATTTTGAAAAGAATAACAAATTAGAAGGAACAAATATTTAAAAATACAGATTTCAGTATCCTGAGCGCTCTGAGCCCCATTTATTTTCCTCACAGACGGCAACAAAAGTCCGAAATTATACGATTTAAAATAAAAGCAATAATTGTGGCTTGATATTGAGTAAGAACATGTTTTTATGAACCACACAGCTTCCGGTCTCCCACGACCTGACCGGAGAAAAAGACGTGCTGCAGGCAGTAGAAATACATTGCTTTGAAAAAAAGGGGCAAATCGTGTTGGTGAACACGAATCAATAGATTAAAAATCGTGTTGGTGAACACGAAATGCCGTGAGACTGGGTTGGATATTCTGCTTGCACCTCGCGTGAAATGACGCATACCGGAAGTACGGTGTCGCCCTCGGCCCAAAACCCGTATGTGTGTGTGAAAGAATTAATGTTACACAGGTTATACATTATGTTCTGGTACTCATTATCAATAGTATCCAAAGCAAACGCGTAATAATAAAGGAACTCTGCAGCACCGGGAGTCGACTGCATGTCAACTGAAGAAATTCCCTATGACATGCACACATCGGAGGTACCACAAACGAACACAGTATAAAAAATGCAAATCAACCTTAATGATGTATATTGACTACGGCTACAGGTTATTTTCGAAACTGCAGAAGGACTCCCAACAAGGTGTTGTTCAAGTCTGGGCCAGTGAGGAGCGCACTGTTCAGCGACACTCCGTTGCACTTAGCACTTGAATCAAACACAACTCTTATCCGTTTTTTTCTGGGTGATACACACCGAATGTCGGGAGGTACCAATGTTCTTTACCTTCCTGCAGAGGTGGAGCAGGCTCAGCTTGTTCATTTTCCAACATCTTCCGCATGAACTCAACGTAGTGACTTTGCATTTTTGGCTTTTTCTCAAGAGTTCTCCGAAGTGAGCAGAGACGCTTCATAGCTTGCTCTCTGTTACTAGGAAGACGCTGTCTGTGAGAGCAGAATGGCAATGCTGGCACCCAGCTGTTTCTGTCATCTTGGTCAACCTGGTCATCCACGATGCTCAGGAAGGCCTTGTGGATGGTAAAGCAAACAGATATGGTTCTAAACTGTATTAAAGTAAACAGGTATTATCTTGAACTGTATTGAAGTGAACATGTATTATTTGGGACCGTTTTAAAGTAATCCTATAAATATTAACATTATACACACATACATTTCCAAACATCTGGACTACCTATGTTGCAAATGTATTATCTTTTCAATTTACACACGGCATCTATTGCACGTCTGTCCGTCCTGGGAGAGGGATCCCTCCTCTGTTGCTCTCCCTGAGGTTTCTCCCATGTTCCCTTTAAACTGTGGGTTTTCTCTGGAAGTGTTTCCTTGTACGATGTGAGGGTCTAAGGACAGAGGGTGTCGTATTGTCATACTGATATTCTGTACACACTGTGAAGACCACTGAGACAAATGTAACATTTGTGATATTGGCCTATAGAAATAAACATTGATTGACACACACACACACACACACACACACATTTCAGAAAACAGAATGCTAAAAAAAATATTTTATTTTAAAAGAAACATTCAGTACATCAGCACGATCTCACAATCTGGTAAATATGTGTCTGACTTCCTGTATCACAGCTGGACAGCTACACACTGTCTTGAGTTGATTGCAGTTATTTACTTTCATCCACAAACGAAGCAAAGTGAAATGTATCCCAAATAATCCAACTTGCCCTTAAAACTAGTAAACACAACGTGCGTACTGTACGTAGCAGTTATCAATGACATTATGGTTTGTAAAATTTAGAAGGAGATGAAACGTCTTCATCTTGTTCAGGGATTCATAAGTGAAGTGAAAGCTTGAACTCTTCAAGGAGGCTCAATATTACTCACAGATCACAGAACAATGACGGTCCTATTATATATATATATATATCTTCAGTTAATCGGACGCACACAGCTGAGTCCTGCTGCCTTCAGTAGATCATGTGATCTGCTGTCTGCTGAGAGAGTCCCTGTCTTCAGATGAATGTAGTATTTCTTCATCCACTTGCACATCATGCTGTGGATATTTACACTCGGATGTTTGAATCTACACAACTGTTTGGAAATATCACCGTCCCATTGTGACAACACAAACCATGCTGGTGCTGTGAGTGTACAAAGGTGTGTGCAGTCCGTGTGAAGCCTCAGCAGCCTGCCTGTCTTCAGAGTGGAACACTTCATGTGTAGCTCTCTGGCCTCCAATGAGAAGTTGTTCAGTGATGGGTTCCATCAGGCCTATAGGAGGAGTCTCTGGCCCAGGATCTTGCGGTTGATCTCAGCCAAGGCGACAGAAAACACAAAAGCCTTCTCATCGGAAAGACTGGCATACATATCCACTTCCTTCTCCTGTTTCTCTGTAAACACAATAACAAACACATGTTGGTTATTTAGCTATGGTCATGTCAATAACATTAAAGTTAATTTGACAGGACAACCATCTTGTGTTTGTATAGCAAGCAGAGAGCGGCACTTTGGCAGGAGGGAACACATGAGGGTTGTCTATTGTCATAAGTAGAGTTAGTTTGTCTTTCCCTATTTGACTAGGTCATCCTCAGACGAGCCCTCCACCGTCGCTTCCAGTCATCTGCGATGTTCCTGCGGACCCCCGCCGCTGGAAGTATACGGAAGTATGACTTTGTTCTTCATGGAGGGACAGTCCTGGTTTTAGTTCAGAGTGTCTTTCTCCTCAATGGGTTGCCTTCCATGGCTATGAGCCCCATATGCCCATAGCTGGGGAGCAGTGTAGGGAACGGTGCCTTGCTCAGGGACACCTCGGTAGCACTTGGTCTTTCCGGGACTTGAACTGGTGACCTTCCAGTTGCCAAGCCAAGTCCCTATCGACTTCACCACCACCGCCCTAAACATTTAGTCTTACACAAATCAAAACACTGTTTGCTCTCCAACCTCCAGCACACACATGTGTTTGAACCCCCAGGCCCTGGATCCTCCACATCAGAACCTGCCATGGTTCCAGATGTTGGTGCATCCACTCTGAGAGGAAAAGGTTAACAGAGCAAGAAACAGAGGCTGTGTTGCATAACATGTCACTTTGAAATGGTGTGCTGGCTCTAGTGCAAAGTGTGCATCTTCTTATTGAACAGCAAACCGTGTGAAGCATCTCCATGACTACTCCAACAGGACCCTTAACACTTTCAAGATAACATATGTTGCTTGATAACCAGACCGATGACATCACTAAATGATATTACATCAGAAGCTCAGCAGAACTGCTGTGCTCTAATGAGGACCCGTATTGTTTGACATCCGTTCCGTTAAGGATGGGCGTCACAGTTAGCCTGTAGTAACAAAGTGTGCAACACCACTCCCTCACCTTTGTCCTCCTCTGGTTTCTTCAGGCCCACAGTCTTTGGTCTGCCACGCCCCCTCCGGATGGGATCCGACTGGCTGTTGGTGCGGGGTCTCCTCCTGTTCTCCATGTCGTTGGTGAGAGAAGAGTCGATCCTATCTCTGCGGATGCGCTCCGTCCTCCTCCGCTTGAAGTCCAGCTTGTCTGAAGCACAAAACACGGATGAAAACAGTTCCATCACTCGGTTCCACCACAGCAGTTCATCCTCTCTACAGCTTGTTTTATCAATATTTAAACAATATTATAAATACTGATTAAACTATTGGTGATAATACTAATTATTTACACAATGAAATGTAAAACGACGAATAAGCAAATAATAGAACAGCTCGACCCCTCTGGTAAGTAAAGAAAATTAGATCCAGTTATTGTAATGGAGTCGGTGAAACCCGGAAAAGACATCATGGGATATTACGATATCCAAAACACAAGACAATATCAAGTCTCACGTCACAATAGCTGACGTGCGTTTACTTTCCCCGCGCATCAGAGATGTTGGTGAGCAGTGTTTGTTTGGACCATGGTTGATGAAAGGTTGTGAAATAAAACATTTCTTAAAACAGAAGTTATTTTCTGTGTTAAGACTTTTGAATGTGTGATAGCAGGAAAGGCACAGGTGTCCTGGTGTGTCCTGTCCAGTTGGTGACCCTTGACGTGTTCACTATTGTGAGAGGGTTGACGTTTGGCATGGACCTCCATTGGTCATGTTAGGAGAGACAGTCAAACGGGTTCCTGCTGTTTCTCAGATCTTAATGTGAGTTCTGCAGAAAGACTGTTGGGAAGGCTGCATGTCAGTTCATCCCGTCTGAACGACACAACACTCTAACACACTGTTCTCTATCAGGCGTCACGTCATGGATACCTTTTCCAATCAAATAAGCTCAACTATTCCGTTCTGTTCCAACACGGGAAACATAATAACTAACGCGGGTGCACCCTGGAAGCAGGTTACTACAAGTGGAAAGCACTTGAACTTATTCAGTCCGTCTTCAAACTCCATTGTGTCCAGTTGTCCTCAAAAGTATCTTTGAAACATGATTGACATGAAGCTTAAAGTCATTCCTGAAGGACACTTGCTTGTTGCATTGAGTACGCCTACAGCTCAGACAGTGTGCTTAAAGAACAACATGCACACATGACAACAATACATACACTTTATATATAAACATAGAAAAGCAGATACACTTTATGAAATGAATAAACAGTACTGAAAAATGTAAGCTATAATTCATAAATCGCCACCAATGATCGTAACAGATAACAAGGTATCATAGCATGTGTCAGCTGAGCCTTACCTGCTATGGCCGGAGAAGAGCGCTCATTTAGCTTGGCATTGAGGAGCTTCCTGCTAATGAACACATAGCCACACGGGCACGACTTGCACGCAACGGGGATCTGTGAAGTCAGACAGGAAACATTCAGAAGATGTAACAATGTTCAGATTGGGTTCCTTGGGAAAGAAGCATTGACAATGTTAGCTTGAGCCCTATTAGCATGGGGTTAGCATTAGCAGTAGACCTTTTTTCTTCTTATAGTTGTGTAACCATTTATATCTGCTAGTTCTGTAATAACTAGCAGTATTACATATTACTGCTTCACACAGCATCGTCCACCCTCCGCAACGCAACACGTCTTATTAAGAAGCAGTGGCGAGTGCAGCAGAGGGTCCTTCTCTAAGTGCTGTTCTGAAAGGTCACACAGGGATGTACGGCTGAGTCAATTCTCCATAGTGTGACATGATGCTGAGCACTTTACCCTCCACTCCAGAAGGTGGCGGTAATGTACAGTAAATCAGTTTGCCAAACACCATGAAGAACAAAAGAGAAGAAGAATCACTCAAACTTCAACTAGTTCTCTTTTCCTTGTTACTTGTCCATTTTTGGAGAATACCAGCAACCAATGGACGTAAACTGTATGGCTAGTAGCCTATCTTTTTTCCCTTTCACTTTTTAAACATGGTTGGAAGGCACCGTTATGTCACTGGCTATAACAGCCACTCCTATGACCAAAGAGCGCAATAAAAGAAGGACCATGGGGTTCAAATGTACTTTGTAAGGGCATTTACTATTAAGTATACTTTATTCAAAACAGCTGACCGGGGAAAGCTGATATATATTGACGCCTGCTGCCATTTCTATAGAAAATCCACTATCCTCCAAAGATGGTTGAGACACCCCAGAATGCACTGCGACTCCCAGTTCTATGACATGGTGTTAAAGGTGGGGTAGGTAAGTTTGAGAAACCGGCTCGAGATCGCTAGAATTTGAAAATACACAACCGGAGAAAATCTGCCACTTCCTTATAGAGCCCCTCCTCCAACACACACATGACCAATGTGGGCACGAGATAAGTTTGTGCCCCGATGGACGGCTGACAGGCAGGTAGGCCATCCGATTGGTTGTACTTTTTACAGTATTACGGCTTCTACAGATGAAATTGTTTTATGGATTTTTTGTCGAAGCACTTAAGATATTCATTGCTATCGGGATGCTAAGAGCATTCCATGGAATATAACAAACAGTGTATCTCGAGCCGGTTTCTGAAACTTACCTACCCCACCTTTAATGTAGCCTGATGCAGGTAGCACTAATGTAGCCTGGAGATGCTAACCTAAAGCAGAGATGAGGAGAGGGCTACAAAGGCCTGAACAGATCACTTCCCTCTAACTACACATTCTTTCACCCTCGTTGGGACAATACTGAATGTACTCTTCTATATCCGAGTACATGATAACCCCACGCAGCGGTGTACGTAACGGGATGCGTGATGACCCAGAAGAGCGTCCGGACTGTTGGAGGCAGATGATAGCCATGTGATTAACATGATGGTTCAGCCTCGATGGAGAGAGACATGTGACTGTCATGTGTATTGCTTCTGCAGGTCTTAGCTGATCTGAACTACACTTTGAATACTGCTTTGAACCGGTATTCTGCATATTGTGACTGTAACACTCTGAGCATGTGAAGGACACTATTCTGGAAATGATTTGTCCCACACAGCTGTGTGTGATGACTACTTCAATTCTTACAAGGATACTAAATACATGTATCCTGATATTGAAGAGTGATGTGTGTCCTAACAACCCTCATGCCTCCAGTGACATCGCCTGAGATCTTATCAGGCGTTGGCAGCTCCTGGTTGGGCCTAAACATGTCTCAAGACACAATTGTACCACTTCTAATGTCATGACTTACTTCCCAAGCCCTGGAGACTTTGATTAGAAAACAAAACCCTTTACATTTTTAAAAGGCCCTAAGAAAAGCAACATCTTGGAATGGTTGGTATGCTACTTTGGCTTCATCAGGAGAATATGAGCTGTCGGTGTGTTGCTGTAATTCACCTTCAGCTTTGCACACGAGTTTAAGATCTAGAGAACCAACCACTCGATTGCAAATTGTAATTCAAACTCGTTGCTCATCGCTTTTCTTTATCTCATTGCTATTGCTCATCATATGTCCCATACTGCTTTGAAGTGTGCTTTGGTGCAGACAGGAAGCAGCTCTTCAACTGCTTACGTTTCTCCACCGTGCAACGTCAACAATAATCATGGGAGGATAACCAACACTAAAATCACAAAATAAAGCATGTATTTTACTAAAATGTCATATTGAAAACAAAATGGTCAGAAAACGTTATCAACTGAAATTCTATCGAAATGTGAGTAAATCCAAAGACTTTCTGTGCTAACTTGTATCATTCCACGGTGCGTGCGGGGTGGCCGCTGAAGCCCCTCCCCCCAGCCTGGCGGGGTGTTTGTTGATATTAACCATAGATATTAACACAATTATCAACAATACACAAAGCTACACTATGAGTAACAACGTTCACAATTGAACAAATGCATTTTCCTCACCTGTTGGTCGCATTCAGGACATGATTTAGTAGCCATTTTGACTTTCTTTGTTTTATTGACCGACATAGTGCTTTTCCTCCTGCTGTACCGTAGCTACAGCTCTCTGTGAATCATGGACGACCCCTGGCAGCCGCAGGTACCCGAACTCATGCGAGGAAGAAACACAGCGATGTGGCGAGATAACAACACGCCTTCGGAGCACACAAACATTACAGTGGACTAATAATGCTAAAGCTGCGAGGCGAGCATGCGCAGAGAGTCCTCCTGCTGCTGTGTTGCATTCAAGTTCCATTGAAAAAAGCGGTACAAAGGCTCTCCGCATTCTGGTTCTCATCATTCAGTTCTATAATGAAGAGATACACACAGATGGTTGGACTTGTTTTCCATACTTGCTGATATGAATAATGCAGATTGTGTCTTTCCTGTGCATGTGACAGGCGTGGGGTTTGGACAGCTTGTGCCTTGGTCTGACCCAATAAGGCGGGGTAAAAACATATTCACTCCAGCTTGGAATTTGAAACAATTTGTATGTAAATAATCATGTAATGTATATTAACTTAATGTATGTGTTGATTTTCATAAACACTTAACATTTTTCCTCAAGCTCCCACGGGCCTTCAGATTCCTACTGCACTGATGAAGTCTCAGGCTCCGGCATCTGACTTGTTTTCCTCATGGCTTTTTACCTCTGTCTCAGAACCTTAAATGTCAGTCTTCTGCACCAATGTACTTGTCCCCTGGACCTTCACCTGCCTCGGCTCCTAAGTGGGTATTACCAGTAAATGACAGCAATAGCATGTGTCCTACACCTTAGGGCTTTAGCTGCGTAAGCTCTTCAACATCAGGAGGGTTCTCTACTGCAATATAACAATATAAATATTTTCTAAAGCACTGTTCTTAAGTAAAATGTTGAAGTGCTTGTGCTTTACTTGAGTATTTCCATTGTTTATCAGCTGGTTGCTATCCTGGCACCAAACTGGTGGAACGAGTTCCCCATCGATATGAGGACATCAGAAAGGTAAAACGTCTTCGGACGCAGACTGAAACCTTTTAAACGGGTTTTTTTTTACAAAAATTAAAATCTTCTCATTTCTGAATGTTGCACTTCAAAATGTTTGGCTTATTCCAATGAACTTGCTGTTTTGATTTTGTATCTTCATGGCTGATCTGAATTGTAAGTTGCTCTGGAGCAAAGCATCCATGGCTTTTCATGTGGAGTTGGAATGTTCTTCCAGTTTCTCCAGCTTCACCTGACAGTGCAGCCCTGCATGGCAACCGGTCCTCCAAATGGCCCTGGATGTGTGACTGGCAGTCTGCCGGCCTCTCGCCTAATGTCCGCTTAGATCCAGCCTCTGTGTAGTGCATTATATTCATATGCCGTGTGTAAATTAACAAAATGCAAATATGTATTGTTAATTTCAATTTTATTTCAGCAAATGACAATTGCTATTTAATCTGCTTTTTTATTCATCCGATTTACATGTGGGTTTACACACAGATTTAAAAAGGGGAGAGAACAAATCAATAATAGCTAAGAAAGAGGAATCAGCAGACAATGTGGAATGCTGCAGCAAGCATGTACACCATCGTGATCTCACCATGGCAACGTGTCAACGAGCACACAGACCTGAGGAACCCTGCACCCCCCACAGCAGATTGTCTGAGACAAGCGTCACTGAGCAACAGGATCTCATTGAAAAACTAAATGATGGAACAGTCAGACATTATTCTTGTTGTGTTCATGTACAGCAAACTAAAAAGCAAGCCTGTCCAAGCATGCGCACACGTACTGCAGCTCTCAATCCATTGCTGCGGAGTCCGGAAACAAAACACATGATGGAGTTTATAGAGAGCTGGAGAGATACATCTGATGTTCAACAGAAGCACTGCTTTAGTAGGAGGATGGACTCTTTCGAACATACTACTATTTCTCCTCCATCGTTGAGGTCATTAGTAACTTCGTACAGAAGGACTGAGGGTCATGCCACACAACTCTGAACTGAATAGGCTGGCGAGATGTAGACGTCTGTTCTAAAACATCAACAGCGAGTGCCTATCCTGTAGGGCCGGGGCGGGGGGGGCTAGCTTGGATGCAACACAGCTGTAAAACCACTGCTAGATTCTGTAGCCATAATACACTCACGCTAATACATCCACTTCTCAATATGGGAAGATGTGAACAAGTGATGACTCAGTGGAAACACCTCGAGCAGCAAGTAAGTCTACGGACATGAAATGATACGGTTAGAGACAGAACCAGGGAGCAGGACTTAGAAAGGACACACTGAAGCGGAGTGTTGCTTCTTCAAAAGAACATCTCCAGCCTGCTGCAGAAGCACGTCCTGGAGTGAGGGACAGTGAGGAGGAGATTATGCAGAAAGATTAACAATAATAATAATTGTAAAATGAAGGAATGAGTTCTTTTAGCTCTTCTTGACATTTATTGTTATTCCCACCCTACATGATGGGATTGATGTGTTCTTGTGAGTGTATTCATAATATAGTTAAACATCTAGTTTTAAAGCACCAGGCCCTCATAGGCGGGCCCCTCGGCCTCAGGGGACTCCCTCTGCAGTCGCAGGTGCTCCAGTGTGTTTTGGAAGTGTTTGTTGATCTGCTCCGTCTCCTCGCTGGCCTCCAGGTTGGGCAGATCTTCCCTGATCTTCTGGATGAGCTGGTTTAATACCTGGACAGTGACCTGGGGGGGAGAGAGTGTTAGAGGGACGCGCTTTATGGACTCTCATATCATATAAGCAACTGTCCATGTGTTTTGAAGTTAAAAACAATAGAAGAGTTGACCACCCAATTTGATTGTGTATTGTGTGCAACGAGCCCTTTGTTCCCGTCGACATGCGGCTGCCCTCACCACTCTGTTGTTCTCACTGGTGGTAGTGGGCGTAACGCGCAACGAGGCGGAGCAACTCACACAACGAAGAATGCTTGCTAGCAAACATGGGCGTTCACAATTGACGAATAAAAATGGTTTATAGTGGCTTCTTATACATGTTGAGGATTACACACACTTACATGTTGGTTAGAAACATATGAAAACAGCTAAGCAACTTTGTTTACGATGAAACTAAAAGTAATCGCAGAGCTTCAGTCGGCAGACTACAAAACCACTAATGAAGCCAGACATTGAGGTGTAGGGATGGACTCACACCTGAAGTACAACTCATTAGGTCTGCTTATTATCGCCTGAAGAATATATCGAGGATTACAAAACTAATGTCACAACAGGACTTAGAAAAGCTTTTATCTTCAGTAGACTGACTACTGCAGTAGTGTCTTCACAGGGCTCACAAAAAACTCCATCAGAAAGCTGCAGCTGATCCAGAACGCTGCTGCTCGAGTCCTCACTGACACTAACAGAGTGGATCACATCAGTCCGGTTCTGAAGTCTCTACACTGGCTTCCAGACAGTCAAAGAATTGATTTTTAAGTGCTATTGCTAGTTTTGAAATAATTACATGTTTAGGACCAAAGTATATTGTTGAACTCCTGCATAATTAGGAGCCATCGAGGCGCCTCAGGTCTTCTGGGTCGGGTCTGCTATCGGCTCCGAGAGTAACAACAAAACATGGAGGCAGCATTTAGCTGTTATGCCCGACACTCTGGAACAAACTGCCCAAAGCGGGCATGTCCGCAGAAACGCTTACTATTTTTAAATCGAGACTGAAAACACATCTCTTTGGCGCTGCTTTTAATTGAGATGCTCATATTCGCACAACAGTATGCCTTTGAAACATGTATTGTTTACCTGTGGTGTTTATTTTTATGATCTTAGCTTTGTAATGCCTGTTGTGAAATGCCATTGTATGCGTTTTACTGTATGTCTTCCTAAGAAGTCTTTTAATTTGTTTTGTAAAGCACTTTGAATTACAACAGAAGCGCTATATAAATAAACATGCCTTACAACCCTGTACATTTCAGTATTATTATAACTGTTTTTTTATTATTTAAAAAAATGCAACTTGCACACTTGTATAGTATACGTTTATATTCTCCTATGTTTATAAAGTGTGTTTAAGTAGTAGGCTGGTCTATACCAGTGTATTCTAACCTATGCTGTATTTGATAGTGTATTATATAGATAACATAATATATGCATTTACTGACATTTCTAACTCGATGCCTTGTAAGCATGCTTCTGTAACTAACCAACTTCCCAGTTTGGAATCATTAAAGCACATCTATTCTCTTCCACAAACCCCAATTCAATGCAGTTGGGACGTTGTGAAAACGTAAATAAAAAACAGAATACGATGATTTGCAAATCCTTTTCAACCAATTGAATACACTACAAAGACAAGATAAGTAATGTTCAAACTGTTCAACTTTATGTTTTTTTGAAAATATTCTCTCATTTTTGATTTGATGCCTGCAACACGTTCAGTAAAGCTGGAAAAGGGGCGTGTTTACCTATGTGTTACATCACCTTCCTTTAAGCGTTTGGGACGCGAGGACACTAATGTTGAAGATTTGTAGGTGGAATTCTTTCCCATTCTTGCTCGATGTACTCCTTCAGTTGCTCAACAGTCCGGATCTCCGTTGTTGTATTTTGCGCTTCATAATGCACCCCACATGTTCAATGGAGACAAGTCTGGACTGCAGGCAGGCCGGTCTAGTACCCTCCTCACTCTTTCACTACGAAGCCACGCTGTTGTAACGTGTGCAGAATGTGGCTTGGCATTGTCCTGCAAGGACGCCCCTGACAAACATGTCGCTTGGATGGCAGCAGATGTTGCTCCAAAACATGTATGTCCCACAGAATTAAAGCTCACCTATTATGCTATATTTGAAAAATATATTATAGGGCCATATCTATACAAAACATGTCTCTGAAGTGTTTTGCTCAAAATACCAAACAGATCACCCATTGTAGCCTGCCTCATACACCTCTATTTCAGCCCTGTTACTAAAGTGCTGATCCAAATTTGAACTGGGCTGATGCTGGCCCCGCCCCCTTTGGAGCATGAAAGGCAAGCAGTGAGCAGTATGGAGCTCAAACGCTTCTTTTCTCTTGCGGGTTTACCACAAGGCGTGTACCTTTTATATCCTGCTTCTTCACACATGCTCTCTCCAGTACAGCGTTAGCTTTGAGTGTTAGCGATGCTAATGTAAACAAAGACCATACTACTTCCAAAACAGTCGGGCATTGTTTCTGATAGCAGCGTTTCTGATTGGGTCGTGGGTCCACATTTCAGATATTACGTCATATCGGACGCAAATCTGGATCAGCTCCGTTGTTCCCCGTTTTAGGAGGAAAAGAGAGGGTTTTGTGTTCTGACACTTTGGGAGTATGTAGAAAAGACATCAAAAAGTGCATTTTGTATGATTAATGGTCACTATCATACCATCACAGATGCTGGCTTTTGAACTTTTCTTTCCTCTTTAGCCGGACGACACGACATCCATGATTTTTTAAATGTGGACTCATCCGACCACAGCATACTTTTCCACTTTGCGCCAGTCCATCTCAGATGAGCTCGGGCCCAGAGAAGCCGGCGGTGTTTCTGGGTGTGGTTGATATATGGCTTTGGCTTTGTATGTTAGAGTTTTATCTTGCACTTGTGGATTTAGCGACCAACTGTGTTATCTGACGATAGTTTTCTGAAGTGTCCCTGAGCCCACGTGGTAATATCCTTTACACAATGAGGTCGGTTTTTAATGCAGTGCCGTCTGAGGGGTCGAAGGTCACGGCAATCATTGGAGTTTTCGGTCTTGCCGTTTACGTGCAGAAAGTTCTCCGGATTGTCTGAATCTTTTGATGATATTATGGGCTGTAGATTAAATCCCTAAATTCCTTGCAATTGTATGTTGAGAAACATTGTTCTTAAACTGTTGGACTGTTTGCTCACGCAGATGTTCACAAGGTGGTGAACCTCGCCCCACCCTTGCTTGTGAACGACTCATTTCATGGATGATCCTTTTATACCCAATCATGACACTCACCCGTTTCCAATTAACCACATGTGGAATATTCCAAACGGGTGTTTTTTAGCATTCTTCAACTTTCCCAGTCTTAGTTGCCCCTGTCCCAGCTTTTTTGGAATGTGTTGCAGGCATCAAATTCAAAACGAGTGAGTGCAAAAAAACATCAAGTTGACCAGTTTGAACATCTGGTCTTTGTAGTGTATTCAATTGAATAGAGGTCGAAAAGGAATCATTGTATTCTGTTTTTATTTACAAAACTTCATTGGAATTGGGGTTTGTATTAAATTATATAATTTGCCGCAATACTTTCTAGAGCATCATTCCATTTCACAATGATGCTCTCAATTTGTCTCGCGTTAGACATCCTGCTCCCCTGCCTAAAAGCTCTCTCTGCCAGGATGTGTCCGTTTAATAAATCCACATGAACACGTAGTTGCCGTGTCTCTATTGTCCGGTCTCTAGCGTTCAGTCAACTTTGACTAACTCGTCAAGCCGGAGCCTCTCAGCTACTTCCGGTTTCCGGATCAGGGCTTACCAAAATAAGAGCACTGTGTGTAGCAGTATAATTAAACATTACAGGTTGTGAGTGACATTAGTTATCATATTTATATATGTTTAGTAGGTTGTGGAAGTGCGCTCCAAAATATTTGTTGATCTTCTTTATTGGTATTTATTATTTTGATATTATTTATTTAAATGTAGATATAAATGTATAATTTATTTTTGTATTGGTTTTTCAGTTGAATTATACTTAAAGTTCAGGGTATTCAACTGTTAAAAACATACTGTTCAAATTATAATTTTTTTTTAAAGTTCAATAAATGGATGTTTTCAAAGTCAATGAATAATCGTATATCAATATTGGCCAAAAATAAATCGTGATTATGATTTTTGCCATAATCGAGCAGCACTAATACTTTCCCTGGTATCTTTATCATCGGTCAGAGGTCTGTGATTTTCTCTCTCAGGGCAATCTCTCCTTTTCCTCTACATATATACAGAAACCAGGTTTTATCATTTACACAACATCACAGATGTCCTGTTCCTGCGGAGTTTCACTTAGAAACATGAAACACCCATAACCATGTAGGCTTAGTTAGTGTCTTACCGCATCGTTTTCCCGCTCATAGAAGCAGACGTATCTGTTGAGGATCTCAATGAAGAGCTGGACCTGCAGCGAGGGGTCCATACACTGGTTGGCAATCTTCAGGGCTTTCTTTAGGCACTCCATCACACGCTTACCGTCGCGGATCTGAAAATGGAACAGCATCAGTACGGAGCACTGACAGCTAGCAAAGTGACTGGGCAGGTTTATATAGAACTGATTATTGTTAGAAAACATAAAGAACTGGTTTCCCTTTACTTTAATCTACACTTTACATTATGGCATTGTGGTGGCTTTAGGGTTCAAGATGTTGACCATGTGATCAACTTTCCTGTCACTTCTCTCATCAAGACAAAACTTGAATGGATAAAAAGCATCAAATGAGTTAAAGAAATTAAAGTGTGGTTAAGGGTCAACTGAACATTGAATAACTCTCCCCACATACATGATGTCCCTATGTGAGTATGGAAGGGTTTCCTACTGTTTGCACCTGCTGTGGACGCCACTAACCCAACCCCCCCCCTCCTCCTCCTCCTCACAGTGAGCATACTGATGCTGCTCATGTTATTCCAGATGAAGTATGTTTGAAAACAGGAAGAGAAAGACCCAACACACCTCCTCCCCGTTCTTCTCAGTGCTGCGTCCGGACCAGAAGAGGTGAGCGCAGATGCTGACGGCCCGGCACTGGTCGGGCTTCTTTAGCAGTTTGGAGGCAGCGAGCGCACACTGAGTCCTCAGAGGCTCGTGGTTCTCCTCGCTGAAACACCGCATCCGCTCAAAGGTCCCGATGATCAGCGTGATGGCTGCCAGCTGCGCCTTGGAGTCACTGATCTCATCCTCGTACAGAGAGAAGGCCTGTGGACATTTTGTACACGTGTGTCACAATGGATCGGTGGACTTTTATCTGCAAAACAAATCTACCTACAGGTACAAATAAATAACCTGAACGTAAATAGTTTTTAGGTCTCTTCTTTTAATAGTACACTCAAGATGCTCAGCGCTTCCTTTTTATAAAATCAACATCATCACCTGTACCGTTCCCCCATGCCATACATATTCTACTTTCAAATTTGAAAACACATTTACAATTCGAGGAGTCAGTGTTCAGGCGTGTTTATCTTAACCCGGGACATTTGACGAGTCTTATGAAACACTGTACCTGGGACATGAACTCATAAGCTACAGTCTCGTGGTTCTCAAAGCCGATCTCCCCTGCGGCCAGCGCCCCCTGCAGGAAGAGGCGCAGAGGCAGCTCCGCCAGCTCCGCCTTGATAAGAGCACTGATGGTCTGATGGGCGAAGGAGAAGATCTTCTGACACTTCTTCTCCCACTTGTCATCCTGAAGGCAGAGCGGGGTGAGGGCGTGAAACAGGAAGGAAGGAGGAAACACAGCGTGCGCGTTAGCGTGAAGGACCGTTTGCTCACCGATGAGGAGTTCTCCTTGTATCTGAAGGCCAGCTGGTAGGCGGCGAACACCAGGGGGGGCAGTGTGTAGCGGATCCGCAGGTTCCCCCCCGCCCCAAAGTGTTTCCGGGCTGTGTTCAGGATCTGGACACAAATCAGAGTGTTAGCTTGAACGAGCAGGTTAGTCAGTTAGAGATACACACGTTTCAGATCCAAAGACTGCTGGAGAGTTTCACATTCTTTAAAGCATGTTTCCACGGCAGCCACTGATTGCATTTGTTTCTCTGCGATATCAAAATCAGCATGTAATCCATCGCAGTGCACATCAAGTCTGAACTGGTGGAAAGTACTTTCAGAAGGAAACACTGCAGCAAGACTTCCTAAAGAGTCAGCAGTCACACAGCAGCAGGTTAGTGCGTCTGTAGTCATCTGTCGCCCACCAGGTACTGTTGATCCGGATCCTCAGATTTGAGCAGGTGGATAAAGCGTCCCACGAGGCTTTGCTCCTCAGCAAAGTCCTCTGGGTCAGGGTCATCAGCGGGTTGGTCCGGCTGGTCCTGGATCAGTGTGGATGCCAGGGACAGGATGGCGTCCACCTAGAGAAACAGCAGGGGAGGAAATTAACGTTACGTTCTTTTATTCAAACTCCTTCCTGATTTTGGCGGGTGGTCACGGTGATGGGGTCAGGGGTCAGAGTGACAGGAGCAAGGGGCCACACCTCATCAACGGAACTCAACTACACAGGGCCTTCATTTGGATTAATAACCCAGAAGCACATTCCTCTGCGATGTGAACATGTCCCCTCAGTCAAAGCATTATATTGCATGTGTGCTGTCCCAGTGGGCTGTCACAACAACAGGAGACAAAGACCATGTAAATATGTATATTGTATTAACAATGGGCCAAAGTAGGAGTAATCATTTGGAAATAAAACCAAGTATCAATACCAATAATAATGGTGCTTCCTAAATGCTGACAGTGTAACAATAAGATGATCTAATGATGACACAGCGAGTTCAGATTGTCTCGTGCTGCACACACCAGCAGCTGGTTATACCTCAGTGTTGGCATATAGTCGCCACATTAGCAACGGCTTGTCGGGCAACTTTTACAAATCTCCAAATGTCTTTCTTTCCTTCCTGTACTTGTGAGGCTGCAGTGACTTCCTACACACCGACAGGTTTTGATGGAGCAGCGCTACAGCGTATACAGGGATTCTACTCCAAGCAACAAGGAGGTAAGCCGGGCGGTGAGGTGGATGTTCGTAGTGGCCAAACAGTGGTACTACACACCCGTTTCATTAAGGGCCCAAAAATGACATTCGGAAAGTGAAATCTGGAAACCAGCAGATTATTTTGACCTGAATCCGCTTCCCATATTAAACACTCAACTCTTATTAAATCACTAGATTTTAAATTGTTTAAATGCGCTAAAAGCCGAATTTGGAGTTATTCAAGACAGACGTGACACTGACGTGAAGGCGAGCGGAGGCGGGGCTTAAAGAAAACACTGCCCTAGTTAGTGTAGGCAGTGGTTCCCAACGGGGGTACGGGGACCCCTAGGGGACTGGAAGGGAGGGGGTTTGTAGAAAGATCAGGGATTGCGTCACACATAAGCCTGGTGTCCTGCCCACGGAACTATCAGAGCTTATTAGAGACACGCAAGTCTCTCAATGAAAGCTCCAGTCTTAACAAAAGAGGTTGAAACTGCTAGAAGTGAGTCTTAATGTTATTCACTTTCACTGAATAATATATATTTTAAAAAGTTTAAATGCATTTGTGTAAAGGGTGAGTTATTAAGTGGTTTTCATCTAATGAGCAGTTGGGTTAAAAAGGATTACAAAGGGTTTAACACAAGATAACATGTAGGCGAATCATCACAGATGAGTGGGGGGGTTCAAGGGGGACAGCTCAAGGGGGACTCGAGACAAAAAGGTTGGGAACCACTGCTGTAAGGGACCACATGAAAGCAGGACTTGTTGTTGGACAATGCTCCATGTAGTGCTGCAGGGGGAAATGTAACGTGAAACATACACCACAGTTTCGTATGGCGGACTTCTGTTGCCGTCGGCGTCAGAAAGTCAACTCGAACAAGAAGAACAGCTAAAAGGGTGTGATCGATAGTCTAAGGTCGCGTTCACACCTGCCTTGTGTAGTCCGGTTGAATCGAACTCTGGTGCGTTTAGCCGCTTGGTGCGGTTCGTTTGGGTCGGTGTGAACGCAGTCCGAGACCTCTGAAGTGAACTAACCAACCGGACCCTGGTCCCCTAAAATAGGTGGTCTCGGAGCGCTTGCTAGTGAACTCTGGAGCGGTTCATTGCTGTGTGAACGCAGTCCGCACCAAAACATAGGAAGCTAGTATTTACGTGTCACAAGTGTCTTCATTTCTTTAGTGAAAGAGTGAAGCAGAATGAAGCGTTGAACAGTGTAAAGTAAAAACAACTATCAAACTAAAAACTATACATAAAAGTAAGAACACCTGTCGTCGGTGAAACCCCCTCCTGACTGCAGAACGTCTCATTATATGGGTTATAATGTTTTGTATTGCACGTTGTCTGATTATATAATCACACGCTCCGCTGCTGTTGATCTGCTCTCCAGATAACCAGCTGCATGAAAGAACCCGAGGCTCCACGGCCGAGGCGTTTTTACCCCCTTAATGTCTGACCAATGGTTGAACAGCATTTCCGTGCACATGACTTGTGTTTAAAGTGTAGTCCGTTTGAGTGTTGCCGTGTGAACGCAAACCGAACCTTCTGAAAAATGTAACACACTGCGGTCTGGTGCGCACCAGAGAGCGGACTATTGGGTGTGAATGCGACCTGAAATCACAATATCCGTCTGTCCATGTGTGCGCGTGCGTGCGTGCGTGCGTGTGTGGGTGTCTGTGTGTGCGTGTGTGGGTGTCTGTGTGTGTCTGTGTCTGTGTATGTGTGTGTGCGCCAGGGTTTCCGTTAGCCGGTAATTACCGGTTTTTAGCTGGTAAAATGTATTAAAAACCGATAAATTCAAAACCTGCCGGTCAACATGTCTGGTAATAATTAGGGAGGCTCCGATCGATCGGCCGATATTCACTCTTAATAGTTTGATCGGTGCTCTGTATAAAGGCCGATCAGCAGAGCTGGATCTGATCGATATGGACATAAACGCGAGTGAAGTGTAACCGGACGCGAGAGAGAGATCAGATCAGCTGCTGAGTCAGACGGAGACACGCAGCTCTGCATAATCACCTGAAGCCCGCCGTCTGTTTAGCGAGCTGCAGGAGCTGCTTGAGAAACTGACGGGCTGTCAGGAGAGAGAGGATCTTTTCTCCCGTGTTATTATTCAAATGTAAACTTTTGAATAATGTACGTTACCTACTACAAGTAGTTTGTTTGAATGTAATAATTATGTTGTTTGTGGAATCATTTATTGAAAAATGAATCTGAATTTTTCGATCTGTTACGATTATAAACTGAAGCAATATAAAAATAAGCCCGTGAACTGAGTTTTAAACATATCTGCTCATAGTCCGGTAATTACCTGCTAACGGAAACTCTGCTACACAACTCTTATTATTATTGAAATATGACCGGTAAGTTTCAAATTAGTCCGGTAAAATAAATTCTGCCCGGACATTTGACCGGTGAGAAAAAATCCTAGCGGAAACCCTGGTGTGTGCGTGTGTGTGTGTGTCTGTCCGTGCGTGTGCGTGTGTCTGTCCGTGTGTGTGTGCGTGTGTCTGCCCGTGTCTGCCCGTGTGTGTCCCCGTGTCTGTGTGTGTCTGCCCGTGTGTGTGTCCGTGTGTGTCTGCTCGTGTGTGTGTGTGTCTTCCCGTGTGTGTCTGGCCGTGTGTGTGTGTGTCTGCCCGTGTGTGTGTGTGTCTGCCCGTGTGTGTCTGTGTGTCTGTGTGTGTGTGTGTGTGTGTGTGTGTGTGTGTGTGTGTCTGTGTGTGTGTCTGCCCCCCTCCCGTCACAGAGCCACAATGCCTCAGGCTGCAGCCGTGCTGAGGGTCTGACCTGCTCCTGGGCCAGGATGGTGGTGTTGAAGTCCAGCGTGTTGCTCAGCACGTAGCAGCTCATGCTCTTGCGTGACTCGAAGTCGAAGTACTCGAAGAGCGGAGGGAAGTGTTTGAGCTGCAGCACCGTCAGGACGTTGTTGTAGGTGTCCACCGGGATCTTCAGCAGGCGGGTCAGCTCCTTGGACACGGCGCTGCTCGTCGCTATGCTGGAGGGGGGACCAGAGAGACACATGAGAGGGCAACAAGGGTAATGGTCTCTTTTCCATTCTGTCCGTGAGAACAACATGTACGTGGAACAACATTTATGATCACTGTCCACCTTCACTCTCCCTCCTCTCTTAACAATTGCCCTTCCCTTCTGTCTCTCGTCGGTGAACGCAAACGTCTGGAACTACCTCGACACATTGTGTCTTCTCGTGTGTCAGGACTTTGAGGACTTACTGTTCCAGGTTGAGCTTGTTGAAGATCTCCACAGTACTCTCCAGGACTTTGTCCACGTAGTCCACGCGGTCAGGGTAGCACTTCATGGCCAAGTTAATGAGAGAAACCTGCAGAGAGACCACGTCCTCTGAGGGCATGTCCTGGCGAGACTGCAGGAGGTAGAGAGTGTGAGGTTAGTCCACCGTCCGTAGTGCTGGAGCTCTGTGAGACGTGTTCCTGTGGTACAGGCGGCTGCTTCAGACTCACGTCACTATGGTATTATAACAGTGATGTCTGCAACATGTATTTAATGCATTTAGTTAGTTCTATAGTGCTTCTACTTATTTTAACCCTGGATGTGTTCTTATTTTGTTAAAGTGTGCTTCATCTTTATTTAGAATGTTTTTATTTGTGCAATTGGTCCGTCTCCGTGCTGTAACTCTGGGACTCGCAGAGGACTTCTCATCGTGAAGTCAAAGCCGTGTCCGATTGGGATAACCCCACAGTAATTACATACAATCGTATTTACTCTATCAAATATTACACTTACAGCAAATTGGATATTGAACTAGGCCATTTTGCAATTTTGATCAAATGTAAATGTTCTGTGCAGACCTAACTATTCAACCCAAAACACGTGTCCTTGTGACTCATATGTATTGCATATAAACTACACTGTATATGCCATGAAGCTTTAACATCCAAGTGTGAAAGCGTCACGTCTGACTGCTGCTTTGCTGCTTTGCTGCTTTGCTGCTCTGCTGCTATGCTGCTCTGCTGCTATGCTGCTCTGGATGTGTTTGTACTGACTGATGGAAGGATCCTTTAAACTCGGTATAACCCACTTGAATGACGGTGGCTACTTGTTGAGAGAAGATGTCGAACAGTTTGATCTCAGCTGGAATGCCGGGCCCGTCTTCTCGATGAGCGAACAGAGCCAGCCTGAAACAAACAGGAAGTGAGTGCATCACCAGCAGGCAGCGGGGCTCACACATCTCTCTTTAAAGAGTCACTTCACACTAAATCCACTCTACTGTTCATTGACCTGGTCCTGGACCTGGAGAAGACACAGCTGATTCTCCAGAGACGCAGTGCCTCTCTCCCAGGGAGAAGACACAGCTGATTCTCCAGAGACGCAGTGCCTCTCTCCCAGGGAGAAGACACAGCTGATTCTCCAGAGACGCAGTGCCTCTCTCCCAGGGAGAAGACACAGCTGATTCTCCAGAGACGCAGTGCCTCTCTCCCAGGGAGAAGACACAGCTGATTCTCCAGAGACGCAGTGCCTCTCTCCCAGGGAGAAGACACAGCTGATTTTCACTTTAGCTGCGGCACAGAGGCCGCGTGTACCTGTCGATGAGGGCGATGATGATGTTCTTCACGTTGACGTGCTGGTGCAGATCAGCACAGGAGCGCAGGAAGGGGTTGAGGGTCTGAAGGTGGAACTCGTCGGGGAAAACCTGACAACAGAAGAGTCTATTAGTCCAGGGGGGGGGCTCTGCTGTCGCAGGGTGTGGAGGTCTGTTCTCCTCCTCTTCCTTCAGCAACGAAAGCCCCTCCCGATAACTTAGTCCACTAACAGAACATCCAACATGTCCTGATGATCGCTACATCTGAGCATTCAAAGGTATTCCTATAAAGGGTTGACCAACTGTGCGATGAAGAGGTCCTCGTTTCCCAGGAAACAGGGGGACAGCATCAAACACATTGTGTCCACCCAACTGTCACTTAAACATTGTACTATTAACGAGCCCTTTCATAGATGTATTCATTTGGAAGAGACTTGCATTGGATTATGCTACAGTGAACTCAGGCTTGGGGGGGGGTTACTGGATGACATAATCATCAGGCAAAAACAGGTAAGTGCATTCCTTTAAGGGGAAATGAGACATGTTGAATCAGATACTGGTACGTTTGATACAAATGGGGATAACTCGCAGGGGTACAATACATGCACAAATAAAGATCAGTGGAGATGTAATGATATTAAATATCTTTTTGTGGACAACTGATTTATTCAATACAAATATGATAGTTTCATACTTTATTAAAAGCTAACACAGAATTTGTAAACCATTGATTTGTATACGTATCATTTAAGATGTCACGTTGTCCTACAGAATACACTTCAGTCAGAAAGATCTTATTTTCACTTTACAACATGTGCATTGCATTTGATACTGAGGTTATCCAAAGGGTGACTTTGATACTCATATTCAGACTTTACAGGTTACGAGTCATCGTAACAGTTTACATATTGAAGTGACCTTCCCAAGCCTCCATCGCACACTGACGAGAATAAAAGCTGTAATCTCCGGTGTGTACCTGAATGATGCACTCCATGAGGTACTCCTGAGCCAGAGAGTCTCTGCAGTTCACCACCTGCTCCAGCACTCCTGAGAGAACAATCTGGAGACACAGCAAGCACATTCACACATCGACACGATGCCCTGAGGCAAACCACTGTACGTCGTGTCTTGGATTCGCCGTAGTGAAGGCCGTTAATGTGCCGACCTGAATGGCTCGATCGTGCACACCTGTTTGTACTTGTCCACGTTGACCCCCTCCAGCTGGCTGAGGCGCACCAGGTTGGTTCCCACCAGGATCCTCAGCTCCTGGCGCTCCTTCTCCCTCTTCTCTCGGTCCCGGCTGTGTCCCTGGTGCTGCATCCTCACCCACAGCTTGTTCATCTCAGCAAAGTTGAGCAGGACAAAGTCGATGGAGTCGTTGATGTCACCGGTCATCTCCTCTGTTCCCCTGAAGAGTTTAGAGCAGTATTCAAAACTAAAGTCAAGTTCCCTTTCTATGCAAAATGAAACGAGAAGCGCAATATCCACATTGTGTGTGTGTGTGTTTGTGTGTGTGTGTGTGTGTATGTGTGTGTGTAGAGCGGCGATGAGCCGATTCGTGAAGTTAACTGTGTGAGCGTTGTACTTGTACATCAGTCTTATATTTAGAAATCCCAAAATTAAAAAACAAAAGCTTTTCCTGTAGTTATCACATTGTGATAGTTTAAGAATTAGATTTGTACATTTCCTTTTTTGGTATTATGTTAACTTTACATTCATTCTCCAAAGTATTTAAATTCAGATTGTAGAAGCTGCTTTAGTATTTCTGTTCTGTCCCTGATTTGCTGTGAACGTGGTGAAGACGTAGAAGGTGCTGCTCTCCAGGACTGTGACTTGATGGAGTGTCAGGACGCTGTGGACGCTGTGGACGAGGGACACTCAGAGAGGCCGTCTTTCTTACTCTGGCTGCTCTCCGTCGTCGGGCAGGATGTTGCGGGTGCACTGCAGCAGGTAGTTCCTGAGGAAGAGGCCCCTGAGAGGGTGCTGGACCCCCCCGACACATCTCCACCAGGTCCTTCAGGATGTCCTTACGGGACTGAGGGAAGGAGCGCACGTACACCACCCCCACAGTGATGAGCAGGTAGCTGGGGGGGGGGAGAGGGTTGAAGGTGAAACACAGCAGCAATCTGTGAAGCCTGACATGTGCAGCGTCCATTAGAGGACATGCTGAACTTATGGAGAGGGCAGCGCTACGCAGAGTACGAGAAGGACATACCAGTGTGAATAGTGAATCAACGAGAAACAGTTTGAAAGATAAGAAGCTGCTGGAAATGAGTGGAGGTGCAATAAAGCAAATCATATTCCTATGTGTTGCACCGAGTATCTAAATCACATTTTGAAAGAATGACACCCTTAGAACAAATATCAAATAGTGTTAATGCACTAAATGTAATCTGCTCCGCTTCACTACAACTTGGATTGGACATTTGATTTGCTTAAATCCAACATCATGACAACGTATAGAAATGAACACTCGGGCTCTCCTTGCTTTGGGCATCTTTACGGTCAACACGTTGACACTTTATTGGGGGTCTTACGTCTTACTTCCCTTCCATGGAGACATTTCACAAATAACAAACATCTGAAGTGTTAACAGGTTTGTCATTTTGTTAAATGTTCAAATATATGCCACTGACGCTGTCTCTCACTGACGCTGCCTCTCACTGACGCTGCCTCTCACTGACGCTGCCTCTCCTGCCTCTCACTAACGCTGCCTCTCCTGCCTCTCACTAACGCTGCCTCTCACTGACGCTGCCTCTGCCCTCACTAACGCTGCCTCTCCTGCCTCTCACTAACGCTGCCTCTCACTGACGCTGCCTCTCACTGACGCTGCCTCTCCTGCCTCTCACTGACGCTGCCTCTCACTGACGCTGCCTCTCACTGACGCTGCCTCTCACTGACGCTGCCTCTCCTGTCTCTCACTGACGCTGCCTCTCACTGACGCTGCCTCTCCTGTCTCTCACTGACGCTGCCTCTCCTGCCTCTCACTGACGCTGCCTCTCACTGACGCTGCCTCTCCTGTCTCTCCTGCCTCTCCTGCCTCTCACTGGCTCTCACTAACGCTGCCTCTCCTGCCTCTCACTAACGCTGTCTCTCCTGTCTCTCCTGTCTCTCCTGCCTCTCCTGCCTCTCCTGCCTCTCCTGCCTCTCCTGCCTCTCCTGCCTCTCCTGCCTCTCCTGTCTCTCACTGTCTCTCCTGTCTCTCACTGACGCTGCCTCTCACTAACGCTGTCTCTCCTGTCTCTCCTGCCTCTCACTAACGCTGTCTCTCCTGTCTCTCCTGTCTCTCCTGCCTCTCCTGCCTCTCCTGTCTCTCACTGCCTCTCCTGTCTCTCCTGCCTCTCCTGCCTCTCCTGTCTCTCCTGTCTCTCACTGCCTCTCCTGTCTCTCCTGTCTCTCCTGTCTCTCCTGCCTCTCACTGGCTCTCCTGCCTCTCACTGGCTCTCCTGCCTCTCCTGCCTCTCTTGCCTCTCACTAACGCTGTCTCTCCTGTCTCTCCTGTCTCTCCTGTCTCTCCTGTCTCTCCTGTCTCTCCTGTCTCTCCTGTCTCTCCTGTCTCTCCTGTCTCTCCTGCCTCTCCTGCCTCTCACTGGCCCGGCCTCAGCACCCCCATGCAGTCACTCAATGATGTCCTTCTGTGGCAAACCTAACATACGCCTGAACAAATATTTAGGCACGAGACAGATGTGTCCTCGTGACAGTACAATGTCATAAACAAGTCAATAAAAGGGGGCAGATAAATAAATAAAGTGTTGCCTTAGCGTGCATGTAAAGGATCAGAATGGTTTGTTTCCAGCCAATCCAAACATGTTATTGTAAAGAGGGAGTAACTCAGATACTTTGAAGACAGCGTATATTGGCTAGGGTCATGCTTGATGTTGGTACTCACAGTCTGGGGATGATGTTGCCTGCGTACTGCACCAGCTCATACAGGTCTGCCACCTTGCGTCCTTTGGCAAACTCATCAGTCAGATACACTTCCAGGTAGTGGAGTTCATCAGAGATGGCCATGTCTAAGGGGACAGTTAGGGAGCTCCACTCTGGCGTCTCCAAGACGCATCACCTGTACTCCACTACGTCTGCTTCTCACTCACATCGAGTTAGCATACACATGTGCTCTCAGCTCTCCCTTCCTGAGTTGTTCAAGTCTCAGTGTTGTGAACAGCCGTTATAATGAGAGAGGGGAAACGACTAGTCACACAGCCTAAACAAGTCACGGTCACCTTCTGAGGAGATTAGTGTGACACATTCAGATGATAAGAAAATGCTTTTGTGGCAAATCTGTTCTTCAATTATCAGCTTTTCTAGGAGACAGGCCAGCACTAGTTATTAGACATGTTTAGATAAGATTACATACAACATGAATGCGAAGTTACAAAGATATGAAGTGAGCCCAAATGTATCATAGCATAGCCACATGTCCGTTTAAGTGACATTTCCAACACGCATACATTGTAGCTGTTGAGGATACAGAGCTCATAGTAGCTCTTTGGAGACAGCATGGAGGTCCGGAGCTCCCCCAGCATGTTGGAGGCGTGCTTCAGGGCGTCCATCAGCTTGTTCTTGTCCTGCAGGAGCGAACAATGCGGCCGTTAACATGCACCCTAACCCTTCAATTGGGTTGTGTTGTCAAATAGTTACATTTGTTTTCTTCATGGTCAACCTTTATATTTCCACTCTTATACTTCAGTTTCATCTTCCATTTTGAGATGTTTATTTTCTACTCCATTTCATTTGGAATACTTGGTTTACATGCTGCTGAATTGAAAACATGTCCCACTTTGGGATTGATAAAGTATATCTTATTAAAACAGAATCATGCTGTACCTGCTGTACTTTCCTTCCCAGTGAGACCTCATACAAGGACACGTTTTTATTTACTTTAAATACTTTAGCAGCTTATTGTAAAGCATGCCCAAAGCACTGACAAGCACTCCTGGGTGTTTTCTTTGAATATGGGTCAACTCCAATATGTCCAACAAATATGTACAACCAATATGTATGTACATTTCTGTTAGGGTGACATCCTGTTGGCTTGACGATATGCTCAAGGTACACTAATGTCCTTTGATGCCAGTTGATGAATACATACCCATAAAGAAAACTGACCAATGGAATAGAAGACGTGCCAGTATGTCCCTGATTATAAGGCAGGGTAGCTCACCACCCAAACCGTGGCTTTAAACAATTATTCAACTAACACCATATATTTCACATACTGAAGCAACCTACCAGGCATCGCTTCATCTGGAAGGACTGGACCTTCACAGCCTGCACCGCTTCATCCAGAAGCTTCTCCTGTTCGTCCTGGGGAGACTGCGAGGTGGGCTGAAGACCAGGAGATTAAACACAATTTATTTCAATCTGAGCTTGATTTACACCGTGATGAATAAATCAATACAGTCCAACAGTCCCTTTAACCAGGGCTGGAGAAGTACTGACTAAACTGACTTACTAAAGTGATACTACATTGTAAAACAACCTGGTTACAACTCAAGACCAGCATTCAACATTGTACTGAAGAAAGAGTACTGGCATCGAAAAATATTATAAAAAAACATAAAGTTTAAAAATAAAAGTACTCATTATGTGCAATGGGAAAGTCCAGAATCACATACATTAAAGGTCCCATGTCACGGCCATTTCTACTGATCATAATTCCATTGTTGAGGTCTACTAGAATAGATTCACATTGTTCAATGTTCCAAACTCACATTGGTTTCTCACAGCATCTCTGTATAGTCTGTGTATTCACTCTGTCTCCCCTCTGTGACCCTGTGGCCCCCTGCGAGACACAGCGAAACCCAGCCCGAACACACACACACACACACCCGCAGCCTGGCTGGGAGTTTGTGTGTGTGCTCACACACACCGACTCACAGCGTCCCGCCGTCTCAGGGAGGAGAAATCGGCGGAGCTGCAGCTGAGAAAAGATTGAGTGTGTGTGTGAGGAAGGACTTCACCTAACGGCTCCACGGATTGGTCCATTTGGGCATGGGCACGTCACTGTACCCAGGAAGAAAACAATGGAAAAAGAGAAATCCCCAACGAGGCGTTCTGGGGCAGCACAGACAGGTCTTCTCTGTGTTAGAGCTTTACTCGCGTCAGGGGGTACTTTGAGGGTTTGTGACTCTGCAGACCGTTTATATGCAGACAAACCTACATAACACACAAGGGGACGGGTGATAACCGGAAAAGCATGACATGGACCTTCAAGTAGTGGATTGTGATCTTTGATGCAGTAATGTGTTCATCACTTCTGCTAAATGAGGAGGTCATTTCAATTACTTTTACTACTGCTGGATATCCTAAGGTATAATTATATGTTTATTTATAAGAGTATTTTTTTGTATTAGTTAACTATTTGAATCTGTAAATTAGCAAAAGTTGTCTAAAAAAAAAGTTGCTAAATGTAATGGAGTAAAACATAAAGTAATGGCTTCCAAAATGTATTGGAGCGGAAGTGAAAAGTAGCATACAATGGAATTACACAGGTAAGTACAAGTACCCCACATGTTTACTCAAATAGACTACAATGCTACAGTAAATGTACTTAGTTACATTCCATATCTGTAGTTTTAATCTAGTTTAAAGTACAAAGCAGTTGACTGGACTGAATTACAAATGGAACCGTGAAAGGACCTTATAAACATCACGCAATCATACCTTTAGGTAAATAAAATAAGAACATGCTTGATACAATCTTACAGAGTACAATTAAAACATACAAGACAATGTTTTGTTTTAATGTATTGACTTCCAAAACACTGGCTGCCGCAAATAAGTGAAATACTCTAACGTTCGTCAACCCCAATTCCAACTAAAGCACACATCTAGCGTAAACACAGCCTAATGTTTACGGAGGACGTATATATAATGTGTGTACAAATAGGCATTCTATTGTACGAACACTTTCAAATTATAGTTTGTGTGTTCTTGCCTTATGGCATTTTGGGAATAGCACCGCTGCTAATCAGCTGACATAGTTCCTGATGTTTATCCGGTGCAGGCCATAACATTAGCTCAGTAAATGTGACACAGCAGAGCGGAAGAGAAACGCTAGGCTAACAACAGCTAGCCTTACTGTTACACTTCTTTAGTCCCATAAATCTAAACAGGCTACACTCACACTCATTAAGCCGTCACGTGAGACCGAATATCAGGATGTGATGAATGTGCTTTTGAATACAATACAATTAAAGTAAAACCACTAGCTTCTGTCTTGTTTTCAGCTGCAGTGTTAGCCTAGCCAGTCGCTGTCTGACGCTGCCTCAGAGGCGTTAGGCCACAGCAGCTTCACGTACAGCCTTTACACCAACTGAAGGGACACACTGTATGATAGGTGATGCATATACACATGCAGGCAAACAGAGGAAGCGTTTAAATGCATACAATAATGCTGTATCTAGAAAACGTCTTACCATGATTATTTGATGTGGCTCTGCTCAGTCGGAGAGGCTGCCTGTCATGTGACACATTAATGCTGCCTTCACGGTCCGCATTCAGCTACACCTCTCACGGCAGGCGGGGCCAGTGCACCACATAGACTGTTTACTGTATATAAAGTGTCCTACCATACACTCTATAAATTAAGTTTTACACCATATATATTTACCCCTCTCAATCAACTTCCTCTTGACTGCCTTTTTATTTATTTTTTATTTTACTATAGCCTACTTACTTGTTTGCCTGTCCTTATTTGTCTATCCTCCCTCATACTGTAAAGCGTCTTTGAGTTGTGAAAAGCGCTATATAAATACAATGCATTGTTATAATTATAATGTATATTTAAAGTGTAACACCATACACTCTATATATAAAGTGTAACACCATAGAGTGTATTTAAAGTGTAAAGCCATAAACTGTATATAAAGTGTACTACAATTGACTACTACCATATATAAAGTGTACCACCATCACTGTTGGGGTAGTGACTAAAAAAAAAGTAATGCATTACACATTAATTTTACTTCAAAAAAAGTAATGACTTACTTAACTAAATGACTCACTCTCTTTGAGATGATAAAGTAAGGTAGATGAACACAGTTTTCAGGGCACCCAACCGCTTAAGCAGTCCAGTTTGAGCTGAAATAGGATTTTTAATAAGTTGTACTTACAATTTAGTGAGAAACATGGGCTTGTGCTTCACTGAGGATCTTTGTCATTCTGACAGGGAGGCATACTGCAGTTATTACACTTCGTGTTTTGAAATATGTGTAACTCTGTTAATATAAAACCCACACTGCTCAAACTTTGTTACTTTTCATAAACATAAAATAAATCTCACGTACCCCTTGCAGTACTCCAACGTACCCCTAGGGGTCCGCGTACCCCCATTTGAGAACCACTGCTCTATTGGACTCCTTTGTTTACTTCCCTAACATAACGACATCAATATGTAACACTTCTATTGGCTAGCTCTCCAACACATTGTACGTGATAAATGTTGCCCACTAATCCCTCCAGCACAAAGTGTGAGAGGCGGCGGATCAAATGCAGCAAACATGACCTCACAGTGGAAGCAGTTTGAAGATGATGTTGACCAGATAGCATTGCGGATCTCTGCAGGAAGTGCATTCCAGATGGTGGGGGCCACAACACTGAATGCCCTGTCACCAACAGTTCGGAGGCGAGAGTGGGGAATGGTGTGCAGGCCCGTGTCTGAAGACCGCAGACTCCGAGAAGGGGTGTAGGGATGGAGGAGATCCGATAAGTACTGGGGGGCGAGGGCATGGAGAGACTTGTAAGTGAGGAGGAGTGTTTTGTACTGAATCCAGGACTTGACCGGCAGCCAGTGAAGGTGGATGAGGATGGAGGGGATGTGTTGCCAGGGCTTGGTGCGGGTGAGAAGCCTGGCGGCAGAGTTATGGACGTATTGGAGCCTCTCTAGGGCTTTGCTGGGATCCCCGGACAGGACTCCATTGCAATAGTTGAGGTGGGAGGTGATGAAAGCGTGTATTGGCATTTCTGAGAGTAAAGGCCGGAGTCTGGAAATGTTTTTGAGGGGGTAGAAAGCCAATTTGGTGACAGATTTTATCTCCAACCTTCCGGAGCTGCGCCCTGGGAGCCACAATCATGAGCTCTGTTTTATTGCTGTTTAGTGTGAGCAGGTTTGATGACATCCAGTTTTGTATGTCCTGTCCTGTAGGCAGTTGACAAGGGATTGAGGGGGGAGCTGAGTGGACGGTTTGGTGCAGATATAGAGCTGTGTGTCATGCTGAGACCATGGTGGCGGATGATTTTACCAAGTGGGAGCATGTAAATGGTGAAGAGGAGGGGTACAAGCACAGAGCCTTGAGGTACACCTTGGTTGACTAGGGCCGATAGGGAACTACACATGCTGGCTATTTGTGTGTTCCGCAACATTTTCTATGGCACGTCTCTACTGGGAATTGTAGTTTTAAAAGACGTTTTCGTATTTCCCATAATTAGAAGTTGCCAGTATTAAACTGTGTACATCCCTAGAGGTTTAGGGGATGGGAAACATATTGGTGTCATCACATTTAAAACATATAATTTATAAATGGGTGACAATTCCTTGTGTCCATAATGGGCAGCATTAATATACCCACATGACCACTAAGGTCAGAATAGCTTTATTTAACAGCTGGTCTTATGTCTGTGACCCCTCCTTGCCTTGAAACATGCACTTGTCTTCGGAGGTTCAGAGGCACATTTTGCAAATATGGCAGTAACCATCGATCATCTTAAGATAAGATAAGATATACTTTATTGATCCCAAGTTGGGAAATGTTTTTGTTACAGCAGCATGTACAGTAACATGCAATTTACTGTTACTTTGTAATTCTACTCCACTACAATTCAGAGGTTAACCTGGTATTTTTACTCCACTTCTTTTATTGTAGGTACTTTGCAGATTCTGATTAATGATGTGAAATATAAACAACCCTTAAATCAGACTTTAGTTGAGTAAAATTACTTATTTATTTATTATTTAAAAGAAGACCTTAACCTAAAGTATTCTTTAATGTTTAAATAAAGCCTTATTAGTTTGTCTGTTTTGCACCTCCTCCTGTTAATATCTTTGGACGTCCTGCACTAAACTGTTTTATTCTAGATATCATTTACAGTATCTTCTTGATATTTTCTATTCTATATTTCTATCATTGACCTTCTTCTTTCCCCCTATTTTGTATGTACTCTTAATATGTAAATGTTTTCCTTAAATATAACACATTCAACAAAACATGCAGCAGACCTTAGGCAAGGCAAGTTTATTAATACAGCACCTTTAAACACAAGACAATTAAAAGTGCTTTACAAAAATGAAAAACAGTCATTAAAAAACAACACAATCTACCTGCATTGCAATTACTCTAAACGTGTACTAACGTTAATCAGTAGCTGGTGCAGATTAAAAAACTGTCAAGTTTACAGTGTTAACACAATAAATTATACTATTTATGTATTTATTTGGTAGGGAGGGACAGTGCACATTGATTGACATATCTGTAAATGTGCCAGTGTTATCCAACAGGCTATTTTTCATCTGCAGTCTAAAAAAGAAAAAAATTCACTTCAAATGACAGGTAAATACAATCAGTAAAACAACATTCAACATAGATGCTTATATTATGATAAAAGCATATATAAAAACATGAAAACATAAAAACAAAACTGAAATAGATATTCACAAAGCAAACAGATAGCCACAGGTCAAGGTACATGTACAAACAGAGCGTTGTAAAGTGCAGATTGTGTCAGTGTTGACAGAGCTGACTTTCCACTAACCATGTTTTTAAGTTAGATTTAAATAAACTGCAGGTGTTTTGTTCACTAATCTTTACTGGGATTGAGTTCCACTGTTGTGCATCTTTAAAAGAAAAAGAAGATTGGCTGAATGAACAACGCAGTCTCCTCTTGTTGCAGCTCTTGTTGACCTACAGGTGTGCGTATGGTGATCAAATGTCTGAGCGGAGGTGAGGTAAGGCCGTGTATTATTTTGTACATTTGCATATCTCATTACTGTTATGACCCTGGTGGTTCTATTTCGTATATGGCTTCGCCCTCTAAGGCTATCGCTATTGGGTAATCCCCCTGCGCCCTCACGCAGCACTGAAAACTTGTAGTCCACACCCACCCGCAAGGTGGGCCCCACCCTCGGGCCTCCTTCCGGTATAAATAGGAAGGAGGCCTGGCAATCTGCTCCCTCTTTTCTTCAGCAAACCAGCACAGTTACTGAAGCACAGCAATTGAGAATCATCATGAGCAACAACAGCGTCCGCGATTGTCCCTCATGTGGCTCTGGGTTCATAATGAATTATGACCAGCAGAGATAAAAGAAGTATGCGAATCCTGCCTGGGGTCAGAGCAGGTAGCATGCACACACTGCGCTTGTCTCCCCTCGGGCGACAGGAAGCTGAGAGCGGACGCTCTTGCTGCTGCGGCCGAGGAGGACGATTGGCCCGTCCAGGCTTACGAGCTGCGGACGGGGCCTCGTGTCCCTGGGGCCGAGTGCCGGGCAGGAGTCCGAAGAAAAGCAACTCCTGCCCCGCCTCCCTCCACGGTTCACCGTGCGGTTCTCCCCTCCCTCCTCTCCCGGGGAGACAGAGTCGGAGCAGGGTGCCAGCTTGGCGGCCGAACATGCTTTCCCCCTCTCCGTCACCACAGCGTGGCGGCGAATAACATCGCGCTGCTCTCCAACTCGGTGGTGACACTGGTAGAGCGGTCCACCACCGAAGCAGAGGGAATCAGCAAGGCGGCCAGCACGGCGGTCATTCTGCGCGCATACGTTGCGGTCTCCCAGGCGAGGATTTCCGCGTGGGTGACACAGATCCAGCGCCACCTCTGGCGGAAGCAGGCGTCTGTTACGGAGACGGCCAGAAAAGTGCTACTGGACGCTCCAATCAGCCCGGACGGGCTGTTCGGACCCCAGTTCCACGCCATGGTGGAGTCCATGAAGACGGCCGCGGAATAGGCGGACGGCATTCGCCAGCATGTACAGCTGGCTCCAGCCGGCTGAGCGCCCACAGCGGCACCAATGCCCGCAGCATTTGCGGCGTCCACGCCGGCCACAGGAGGCCGCAAGTGGAGAGACGCCCACAGCAACCGCCTCGGCGTCAGACTCGCCCTTCGGCGGCTGTAGGGGCTCTGTCCCACGTCTCCGCTCCCCCACCACCCCAGAGATAGGGTCTCCCGGCGGCAAGTCAAAGGGGAGTGAGGCTCCCCCGCTCCTGGTCTGCTCCGCGAGAGCCTCCGAGGAAGCAGAGCCGGTAATTAAGCCGGCTGCCACTAATCTGCAGAAGCCTGCTGGTTTTAACCTATCAGTTAATAGCCTGCAGAGCTCGCGGCATTCCTCTGTCCGAGATATGCCTCCTACACACGGTCAATAACCCATGAGCGCCGTTATAACGCCTCATGTGGACAGCACTGCACACACCTCCACTCATCCCCTGAGCGTGTACACGCCTCATGATGACAGCCGGAGTGAAACGCAGCGTGTGGAGGCTTCTTCGCAGCCCTTTCGCCTCACGGAGCGTCCACACTACAGCTTCAAAAAAAGCTTGGAGCTGGGCGTGTCTGAAGCTTGGGGATTTTATTCGAGCACCACGACCAACAATCAATCACATGAATGTCCCGCCCCGGACATACAAAGCAAAACAACCTGGTTCTTCTCCACTATTGCTAAAATGGATGCCGGTGTTGTAGCAAGGGTAAGAAGGGCAAGAATGGTAACACGTGTGTGCAAGGTTGCATAAACTGTATACATTGTCTCGCAGGAAGCCATTTAGTGTGCGTCACTGTTGGGTACATCCTATACTCCGAAAACGTTTGCAACGGGGGGAATACCACGTTCTGGTCCAAGAGCTTTCAGAAATACTTCAGGATGAGCAAAGACGTGTTCGATGAGTTGCTCGGAAAAGTGGGTCCACTGATTACAAAGGCTGACACCCATCTGCGTTTGTCAATCGGACCCGCCGAGCGACTCGCCATATGCCTACGGTACGTTTTGTGTATTTCTACTTCTTTCATCCGACTCTGTATAGAGAGAATGCTTGAATGAAGTGTGGTCTGTGTGTGTGTGTGGGGGGGATCTGTGTGTGTGTCTGTGATCAATGTGTGATCTGTGTGTGGGGGGGGGATCTGTTTGTGTGTGTTTGTGATCAATGTGTGTCTGTGATCTGTGTGTGTCTGTGATCTGTGTGTGTGTCTGTGATCAATGTGTGTCTGTGATCAATGTGTGTCTGTGATCTGTGTTTGTGATCGTCGGGTTACGTAGTGTAACCCTTGTTATATTAGCACAGGCGGAGCCCTCTACTGGACTCTATGGGTACTCTCTTACCCCACAAGCATTCTCCCACTGAGACTTCTATCGACGTAGCCGGCCCTGGGCGGGCCTACCTGAATGCGCGCGCATCACACCGTATAAAAGGAGGCCTCGCCTCCTGACTATCATCCTACACCTCTCTTCAGCGAGCGGAATAGGACAGACAGTGCCCCGAGTAGAGGGCTCCGCCTGTGCTAATAAAACAAGGGTTACACTACGTAACCCGACGTTATATCTCTCACAGGCTCCGCCCTCTACTGGACTCTATGGGTACAGTGGGTGGAGCCGCGATGTATACGCGCACTGTCGTCCAACAATATTCCACCCTACTGCCCCTGACCGGCTATTATGGTCAGCAGCTTCTGCTCCACCTTCTCCTTTAACCCGGTTGTAACCGAGGAGAAATCTCGGCTGTGGCTGACAGAGCACACCCTTCTGCGCTTACCTCGCAAAAAGTGTGCTCAAAAAACAGTGCCGGGGGACCCCCCCCACCCTGGATGGGGGGGTCCCTAAGGATATCAGTGATAACAGGGAGAGCGCCAGAGCCCCTGCCCCACACTCAAACACTGACCCTGTGTCGAGTGTGTGGACTAAAGTGTGGAGGGCTCCCCCCCTCCTGCTCTCGGCAGGAGGAGAGCAGCCCTCCAGCCCTGTAAGGGCCCAGTGCGCCACCCCCGCCCTTCCCGGAACCCTCCGAAGGCCCGAGAACAGCGAAGGCGCATTACGTCCGGGGAGGGGGTCAGATGCCAACTGACCCACAACCCCCCTCCCCCCTACCAGTCCTGTGTTGCCCCCGCAAGTACAGACGAGGAGAAAGAGCCCGACATGTCCAAGAGATAAAACCTTATGAAGGGGCCTGGCGTCGACCAAGACGCCGCTGTGCATATATCCTCCACACTCACACCGTTGAATAAGGCTGTGTGCACAAACCCCTGTGGGGCAGGCTCTCCCTGCCTGTCCGTAGGCATGTGCAATGCACTCGCAGAGCCAGCCTGCCAAACGTTTCTTGGACAAGGCTTTCCCGGTCACCCCGCCCCCAAAGCTGTTCGGTGCGTCTAAGGGCAGCCGTGCGCTCTTCATAACATGCTAGCGCACGCACCGGGCAGAGAAGGTGCAGTTTAGCTTCCCTGGTCCCACCATGGGGGGAAAGCCTAAAACCCCCTAACTGAATAGCCCTTGACCTGAACACACTCCTTAGGCTCTTGGGCACAAAGGAGGGGTTCGGTCTGAGTGTCGCGCCGCTCCGGTCACAGCTCGGGTGCACCGACAGAGCAGTTAACTCGGACACTCTTTTGGCTGACGTTAAGGCAAGAAGCAAAGCTGTTTTCCACGACAATGCTTTCAGAGAGGAGAGCTCCAGAGGCTCAAATGGCCCCGAGGCCAGAGCCTCGAGCACTAGGGGCAGGTCCCACTGTGGGGTGGAGGCGTGCACTACTGGGCGCAGCCTCCTGACCCCCTGTAAAAACCGCGACATCAGTGGTTGACTAAAGGCTGACCTGCCGCCAAATCCCTCATGGCGGGACAAGATGGCTGCTGCATACACCTTCACTGTTGAATGCACAAGCCCTCTGTCCACCAGTAACTGTAAGAAGGATAAAATAGAGCCTAACTCACAAAATAGGGGCTCTATTCTCCGCTCCTCACACCATCGCTGGAATCCAGGTGATCCAGGCTCCGGCAAATTCTGGGTCCCTCTACTTCAACTACAAGTCCACCCACTCCTTGGTACTGCTGAGTACCTCTTCAGGGTAGTGGATGTCGGAGGCTTTGGAAGGAGCAGCGACAGTGGGAGCCTGCGGAATTCTGCTTTTGGAGAGGGCCTCAGAGATGGCAGTCTGCAGCTACCACCTGACACCGTCATCCCAGGAGCAGAGCGGCTCGGCTTTCTCCCCCATGTCTTCGTTGGAGATTAGGCTTTTCCGCTGCTGGACAACCTGCTGCGTCCGTTCCCTGGACGTCAGCTCACACGTGAAAGGAGGTTGTTCAACTACCGCCTCAGCCGGGCCAGGTTGGTGGTTGAATGTGCGTTTGGCATCCTCGCATCCCAGTGGAGAATGCTCAGGCATTTCATCACCACCAGCCCCGAGGTAACAGAATTGTGTGTGAAGGCCACCTGTGTGTTGCACAACTTCCTCCGCAGGAGGACGATAGGAAGATCATCACGCACACCTATCGCAAAGTCCACGGGTGAAGCTACTCCAACCCTGCGTGATGCACCGAGGATGGGCTCCAACAATGCCACACGCAGATCCATCCAACTGCGGGAGACCTTCAGCTCCTATTTGAATGAGGAAGGTGCAGTGCGATGGCAGCATACAAATTACAACAGGTTTTCACCTGAACAATTACAGCACATTATATATCGACATACATGAAGCTTCTGGTATGTTGCAACTGACAAACCACATGAAAAAGTCAAGACACAGTATAGCCATAACATACTTTAAATAACTTGTATTTATGTAATGTTGTGAGTGAAGTGTGTGATGAGTGATGAGTGTAAAAACATGTCATGTGGATCAGTATCAGTATGTAATTAATTAATTTTCCAGCTCTGCTGCCTCCAGGACCGCCTCGTGTATTTTGAATCTGAGCCTCAGCCTATTTCTCCTGCTGATCAGCCTCATGGTGGGCAAGAGACTCCGGAAAAAGAGTAGGTCTTCGTCCTCCTCCACCACTGGTGCTGGTGGTGGTGGTGGCATATCCAGCATTATCCACCAAAAGCAGATTCTCCTCAAAGGGGGACATCTCCCTTCCCCTTCTCTTTTCCCCCCGGAATGCGACTCTCGCCTGTGCTGGCTGACTGGCCGGCTGACTGGCTGGCTGACAGGCTGGCTGACTGGCTGGCTGACTAGCAGGCTGACTGGCACCTGGTTGGCTTTCAATGCTGTCATCCAGGCTCTCTTCCAGGCTGTCTTCCTCTTCTATGGATGTGGATGGAGGCAGGGCTTGACGGGAAATTGCTGGACGACTCGCGGTCAAGCATTAATGGCTTTAAAAAGCTCATGATTGCCGCGAGACGCCAGGGCTTAGATCCCCCGAAGACCCTGCCCGGCTCCTTTTCCCTTCCTTCTCTAATATCCTCTCCTTCCTGTATTTGTCCCTGACGGACTTCCACCGCTTTTTGCACACTTCCTCTAATAAAATAAAATGAAATGAAAGAATACAGTTAATTTCTTGAATTTAAGAAAATGATTCCTCCATTAATGAAAACCAAATCCCTTTATCACTGTCAATTGCATAAAAGGTTTTAAAAGGTGGCAGAGGTAAAGTGTCAGCGGATGATGAACATTTATGTGATTAATGTCTATGGTGCTATTTTATGCTAAATATAGTGGCTAATGGCTATGCTTGCTATGTTAACACTACGTAAACTGGATATAAACTCCCCAAACAGGCGAAAACCTACCAGTTTCACCCACTGTCTCTGCCACCTCCCTCCATGACTGGTTCTTCCGGTGTGTATCCCGGTAGGTGAAGAGGGTCTGGTCACACAAAACCGGGTGATTTGCTACGGCGATAATCAGTTTCTCCTCCATCTTTTTTTGAAATATAGAAATGAACGGCGGGATATCTCTCCCAGTTTAGACGCGGTTTGATTGGCTAGCGCTTGAGCTGTCAGATTTTCAGAAACGGGATTTGATTGGCTGGCGCTGGCGAAGTTGAACAATGTTCAACTTCTGACGTCGGAGACGCCGGAAACGGACCGCTATGCTACCCACAATTCAGTTCGGCGAAAAAGCGAGGCAGGGTGACGTCACCCCATTCAAAGTGAATGGGCAGATTGAAGCTGTCGACGCTGTAGTGTGGACGGGCCGTCACGGGCAGCAGCAGCGAGGGCAATTGCGTGGCCCGTCACCATGACGACCATTACAGGCCCCCAGCGGCAGCACCCGCAGCGCCAGCGCTCGCTGCAGAAGCCTGCTGGTTTTAACCTATCGGTTAATTAACTGCAGAGCTCGCTAATTAAGCCGGCTGCCACTAATCTGTTGATTAAGTAGACAGCAGGGCTCGCGGCAGAAGCCTGCCGGTTTTAACCTTGGTTAATAACCTGCAGAGCTTGCGGCATTCCTCTGTCCGAGATACGCCTCCTACACACATTTCAAACCTTTATTTATCCAGGTGTATCCCATTGAGATCATTGATCTCTTTTTCAAGGGAGACCTGCTCAAGTAGGTCCCACATGAAACATAAACACATAAACAGAACAACAAAAAGGACATCTTACAGCATCATTACAGGGATTACAATTTACAATAACTATCCACATGAGCAGGTACCAACAGCTTCCGATTGAGTAGCATCCAACCGAGCTTTAAAAACATTTAGTGGCACCAGATTGCTCAGTTTCCATTTCAATTACAGACTATTCCAAGACAGAGGAGCTGCGCATCTAAAAGCTATCTTCCCTAAGACAGTCCTAGCAGTTGGCACATTTAATAAAACTACAGCATGCGATCTCAGGCAGTACACACACGGTCATAATAAACCCATGAGCGCCGTTATAACGCCTCGTGTTTTTGTTTTTTTTCACTGCACACACCTCTATCCATCCCCTGAGCGTGTACGCGCCTCATGATGAGAGCCGGAGTGAGACGCAGCGTGTGGAGGCCCCCGCGCCGCCATTTCGCTCCAGGGAGGAAGTCGCTTTACAGACGGTACATCTCGTATCGCATCTGTCAAAGCCTGGGTTTCATAAGAAATTGGAAGAAGAGCTGTCCTCTTCCCTCTCAGACAAATGTTATCTGGGAGTGGAATTAAACTCAGCAGCAGAGCGCGGCTCTCGCGGCAGTGAGTGGAGAAACTGACAGCTCTCCTCCGGCATGTCACAACCCACACAGCCCTCTCCGTGCAGCTGCTCGGCGTTGGCGTCAGCTGGTCACGTGGGGATTCCCCTGGGTCTCCCCCACAGGTGGAGTCTCCAGAGGTGGTTCATTCACTGCAGAAGCCTGTTGTTTTAACCTATTGGTTTATAAACTGCAGAGCTCGCGGCATTCCTCTGTCCCAGATATGCCTCCTACACACGGTCATAATAAATCCACGAGCACCGTTATAACGCCTCGTGTGGACAGCATACTGTTAGAAATTAAAATCAATGTTTTGAGAGCATAGTGCACCTTAAACACACAGTCAGTTTAATTGCTGTTTTATACTGAAAAACCAGAAGTTCTTGTGCACAAGAACTTGTTAAGCTTTTATTCTGAAAATCCTTCATCTCCGGTTAGCATGAGGCTAATATACCATTTACGATAGAGGTGAATTTAGCACCGATATGATATGATGTTGCACAGCGAAACCTACTGATTTCAACACTACAACTATAAACGTTGAGATATTATTATTGTTGGATAAGGTACCGTTTATTTGATTACGTTATGGTTTACAGATGTGGTTAGCATATGACAACATTCAGACTGACCGGAAATCAAACTGCTGTGAAGTATTTCCTGTATTTTTAGGAGTATTGATTTCAGCGTTTAGAATGTGTTAAATGAAAAGTCATGAAATAGCTAAGGAAGAGAAAAGGCGTGTTTAGATATATATTGAATGTACAATGTCTTTATCCTCTGATATGCGTAACAGCGGATATTGAAATGTTGAGAGCCGGCCCGCAGGGAGGAGCACGACCTGAAGCTCTCTTTTCTTCACGACCGAGAGCTGAACCACAGCTGTATTTCTGTTCGGACTATATTCTGTTTGTGACATCACCACGCGTTTTATTAATTAAAGTACCAATTTGAACCTTCTCAGAGACTCCATTTAGTCTCCTTTTTAAACTTCTGTCCTGGACGCTAGAATAATCACACACAGATAACAATACACACACCTCTCATCCTCTGGGCGTGTCTGCGCCTCATGATGAGAGACGGAGTGAAACGCAGCGTGTGGAAACTCCTTCGCAGCCCTTTTGCCTCACGGGCAGCGGTGGCGATGGCGTGGCTCGTCACCATGATGACCATTACGGCACATCACAGAGAAGCCTCTCTCCCCAGCAGTTCCATGGGATACAAGAAACACTCCTGTCATCCCAGGAACAGTGTCTTTTTACCCCCGCTATTTTTCTAAATCTCGGAAAAGAACGGGGGAGTCGCCCCGTTGCTGTTGTTATCTGTGTTGGTTATTCTCGCGTCCAGGAGAGAAGCTTAAACAGGAGACTAAATTGGCTCTGAGATTGTTTCAAATTGGTACTTTAATTAATAAAAAGCGTGGTAATGTTACAAACAGGATATTGTCCGACAGAAATACAGCTGTGTCTCTGGCTCTGGCTAGCGGAGAAAGAGGCCGAACCCCTCAGGTGAGGTCCCGCTGTTTATATATCCTCTGCTGGCTCCTCCCTGCGGGCCGGTTCTCCACGTTTCAATGTCCATTGTTACGCATATCAGAGGATACAGACATTGTACATTCAAAATATCTAAACACGCCTTTTCTCCTCCTTAACTCTTTCACGACTTTTCATTTGACACATTCTAAACGCTGTAATCAATACTCCAAAAATACAGGAAATACTTCACAGCAGTTTGGTTTCCGGTCGTTCCGAATGTTGTCACATGCTACCCACATCTGTAAACAATAACGTACTCAAATGAACTGTACCTTCATTTAATATTCAACAATAATAATATCTCGACGTCTATAGTTGTAGTGTTGAAATCAGTAGGTTTCGGTGTGCAACATCATATCATATCGCTGCTAAATTCACCTCTATAGTAAATAGTATATTAGCCTCATGCTAACCGGAGATGAAGGATTTTCAGAATAAAAGCTTAACAACTGGTTGTGCACAAGAACTTCTGGTTTTTCAGTATAAAACAGCATTTAAACTGACGGTATGTTTAAGGTACATTATGCTATCAAAACATTGATTTTAATTTCTAACACTGTACAATCAAACATGTGTTGATTTGCACAGACAACAGGCTACGGCTCTGGAAGCAGCCTACCTCAATCGCCAGGGAGGAGTACGATCTGCGCAGCTTCTGAACGCTGCTGTTCTGGGCGCGCACACACGTTGCTCTCCATCAGAGCAATTTATATTCCCGGCAAATTGAACCGAGGGGCTCGAGTATGGAGACACAGACCTGTGTCACGCACACTGGCGCCTCAGTGGGATTTGGCTTTGGTGTTGCACGCACTAAAGCAAAGCCCCATTTGAAGCTGATCAGGTTCCCCTTAAACTGTTTTCAGCCAAAGTAGTACTGCTTTTGGCGCTATCAGAGAAAAGGGTGAGTGATTTGTCTGCTCTCTCTGTGGCTCCGTCATGTCTCGGGATCCAAGGAGATGGCAGTTCAGCTGTTTTACGCCCTAACCCGGCTTCAGGCCTAAGGTCATCACAACTCGATCGGGCAGCCATGCCGTCACTCTGCCCTCTCTCTGACTCAACTTCTCCTGCTCCCAACCGTTGCATATTTGTATCTGTCCTTTTGTACTTCTGTCCTTGTATATTTTGTAAACCTTGAAAGGATAGACATAACTTTAACCTGTCCATGTTGGACATGCCGTAAGTCTAACCCTTGTTGATTCTCGTTTTCTCCTGTTTTTATGTCAGTGTAGGTAAGAGTCCTGTATGTGTATTTTCTTATTTGTTAGGCAAGATAATTAAAGGTAATTAAATGTACCAAAACGACATTCACTGTCTCATTGTCTATGTTATTGGGAGTGGGAAAAAAGGAGAGAGTGCACACTTTGTGTTGCGCCTAGGTTTCCCTAGGCCTGGTCGTAACATTACATTTTCCAAGCTCAACAAGTTATATTTTGTGAGTATTGGGCAATGATGAGAATAAACTGATTTCTTATCTACTATTTGAAGTGTTTGTTTGTATAATGCAGTCTCTGGTAAACCTCAAATGACTGAATTTGACCCTGTTGACCCCTTTTTCACCTGAGCCTTAAAATTGAGTCTTGACTCAATTAAGACCCCCAGGTATTTGTACTGTGAGACCACCTGTAGCCTCTCCCCGGACACAAACACATCTGGCTCAACGCAGGAGGACTTGGTTTTGGTGAAGAACATACATACAGTTTTACTGACATTTATTTGCAGACAGCATTGCTCCAACCAAGCTGTTACATGAACCATCTTGTTCGTCAGTTCATTAGCCACTTGTGTCAGACTGCCTCCGTGAACATAAATTACAGTATCATCAGCATACATTTGGATGTTTGTGCCAGAACATATCGATGGTAAGTCGTTTATATACAATGGACCCAGAATTGACCCTTGTGGGACACCTGTGGACAGCTGGAGGTTAGATGATTGATTATTTTGTACTCTGACATACTGAGAACGCTGCTGTTTCCGGTTTAGTTTATGACGGATGTATTCTGTTATCCACACATATATTGTTCTGTTAAGCGAAGGTCCCCGCCGACGGGGACCCTGATTTTTTTTATACACACTCACACAAATATTTTTAATATTTTTTTAAGAATCTTTTTTTTTATTTACATTTTTTTATAATGGAATGAATACCTATAGTGATTATTCAATGTAATACAATGATTTTTATAGTCTGGTATCTGAAAAAGGTCAAATGGCACTGATGGAACCAAATGTGCCCAAATGTGCCCAAAGCTTATTCCGCCTGGACTTTATTTTCATAAACCTCTCTAAAAAGCTCAAATGTCACTTTTTGTGCCTCAATCTTGATACAGGGTACTTATTATATGTTATAATTTGGATTCCTAAAGCTTTTAGGCTACTAACCCATCATTCAAGGTTGGTCTTCACTATAAGTAATGGGTTTTCTTTAGGCGGAGACAGGAATTTACATTTTTTTGCTATGTTCCATCTGAATTTACTCTCTATACATCTATATTGATTCTGACACTTCTACATCCAACTCACAGATGTAACCTTGCTTTGAAAACAACAATCATTCATATAAACCTTTTAGAAGTGAAGTTACAGTCATTTGTTCTGGGAATGTCATTTTCGAGCCTGAAACTTGAAAAACAGGCTCAGGGTTTAACAGGTTAATATTTGTAACACAAAAGCGATGGAAAAAACCCACAGCAACACAGAAAAGATGGTCTTAACATGACCTAGCGGTCTAGTTAATACAAAAATAAAACAAAATATCACTATTAACTTTATTGTGAAATTAAAACAGAACGGTAAAAGAATATACAGTTTCCGGTCTATTCTGAGGCCCAATCTCTGTAGATAGATAAATGTTAAGGCTGTACAAAGGCGTGGAATGAAATGCACGATGTCGAGACAAAGAAAGTATCAAAAGTGTTTTAATGTAATCAGGTAACAACACACTGAATACATAAAGTAACAAAACAAACACTCAATAAACTGTCTAACCTATACTATCAAAAAACTACTTACTTAACCTAACTCTCTATGGACTCTAACGGCCCGTCTACACTACAGGCATCAAAAAATCTTGAAGCTGGGCGTGTCTGAGGCTTGGCGATTTCTCGCGCCCAAGGCGACAAACAACCAATCAGGAATCTCCCGCCCGCCCCCGGCATACAAAGCAATAGCAATGTAAAAACGAAGTTAACTGGATATAAAATCCCCAAACAGGCGAAAACCTACCAGTTTCATCCACTGTCTCTGCCACCTCCCTCCATGCCTCGCTCCTCCGGTTTGTATCCCGGTAGATGAACAGAGACTGATTATACAGCACTGGATTCACTACTTTTTTTGTTTCAATTAGTATGCATAGGATATATGTCCCGCCTCCTAACCACTTCCTGTGCCCCCTAATCCTGTATTGAATGTAACTTACAAACTTACAAATACTTGCAAATATATATATATATATGTGCAAAGTATATGCGTCCTGCTCAGATAAATATTCTCTGACTTTCTCTACATTTATTTGTTTACCTATTTCATTCTGTACAGCTCTATGGAGTTTATCCACACCTCCTAAACTCCCTGGATTAGAAGGAGTGTAATACACTCTATGCATAGCACGTTTCTCAGACATGTTTCCTGTTACACCCCGTTGAGGTAATGAGTACAAAAGTTTTTCTTGCCAAGCATTTTATTGATATGTCACACCCATGTATAGAAAAACATGTTAAAAAGAAGTAAAATATAAAAAACAGATCAAAATAAAAACATACTTTAACGAAAAAGTATCAAAAATAAATAAAAACTCTTCCTAATCCTGCCAGAAGGCCCAAGTTGCTCTTGTAATCTTCAGTTCGTATAGCTTCTCGATTTTAGCCTCAAAGAGTCTGGTGTTTCTGAGGTTGTGCAGAATCGCCTCGGTAGCTCCAAAGACTCTCCTCTCCGACACATGAAGGTGGTTCTGGTGCAGAGCGTCCCGAATGGCTGGAATGAAACAAACGGTCCATAGTCTCTTTACCGCTGCTGCGTCTGTAAAGCCGTTGTGTCCTTGGGCAAGACACTTCACCTGAACTTGCTCCTGTGGGTATTGTCCACAGTGACCATTGCATGTATGTAAAATATGTGTTTGATGTGTATTTGTAAAGCGCTTTGAGCACTGGAAAAAGCGCTATAATAAATGTAAGGAATTAATATTATTATTATTACCACTTCATCATAGTTTCGATCCAGATAGTATTCACCGGTAGGGAATAAACACTCGTGCTGCATCTGACTGGGGTGATCGACTTGACATCCGTTACATGTTTCCTTTGTGTAAAGGTATACGACTCTATCCAACAGATGAACTACAACTGCTTTTACCGTATTCAGGAATGCCGATGTCCTAGCACGTTCTGTAGCATCACCCTCGGGAGCACAAGGAAAGCATGGTGAATCAATGCCTACTGCTGTTGATTCCTCTGGAGAGTCGTGAGTAGATGGAGGTTGATACATATTCAACCATCCTGTAATATCAATGCCAGCCATAGCACTGTCCAGATCTGGTGTCCAAATTGTAGGTGAGGATGGAGGTCCTCCAGACGTTTGCTCCAGGCTGCAGATCGTGGGGAGAGACTTGGTTTTTCTCAGATCCATGGTTGCTGCTCTCTAAAATGTCCTTGAAGGGTTCTCATTTTTAAATGATCTGGTGAGGAAAGGTGGGGCTTGTTATGTTGAGTGGTAGGCGGAGCCCATTGGAGAAAAGTCAGAGTCTTTTGCAGTCAAACTATGTAGCTTTTAAAACTCAGTGATGCATAATACAGAAAACTGAAGGGCTTCAACATGTATTTTGTGCTTAGAAGGATACAGTACTTCATTAAAAGCTTTTAAATAATTACAATCTAGGGCTGTTATATAATAGAAAAAACAACAGATGCATAGAGGTTCTTTAACACACATCAAGCAGCATTAACTAACTACATGATATTATAACATAAACAAATAAAAGTACTTACCAGATATCTGTGCCTGATGGGGGAAAAGCAAAGAGAGGCTGTCTAGATGGTTCGGATCTTACTTATAGGCAACGCAATATGTAAATGACTCTAAAAAGCAGCCAATAGGGTTATTCCTGCTTGTTTAACAAATTAGCATTATATTGTACTTGGTTTTTATGGCAGAGCAAATACTTTTTTAGGTGTAGGCTATTCTCCTGTATATATATATATATATATATATGTATATCACACACATAAATATATATACACACATATATATACACACATATATATATATATATATATGTGTGTATATATTAAAAATATGCATACACATTACAAAAAACATTTAGCTAGTATATTACCCCTCTCCCTTCGGCCACCATATGGTCATCTCCATAGGGGGTTTATGGTTTCTCCCCCCCTGTCCTGACTTGTCTGAGACTGTTCGCAAAAGGCTGACTTTTTTTAAATATATGTTTTTTAGATGCTTTACTTTGATTTATTTCATGTTATTTGCAAGTATTTGTAAGTTACATTCAATACTGTCTACAGGATTAGGGGCACAGGAAGTGGTTAGGAGGCGGGACATATATCCTATGCATACTAATTGATTGAAACAAAAACAAAGAGGGTGACTTTTTTTAAACTTCTTCCTTCACCTTGAGGGGTAGCGATACAAACTCTTCTTTAATCTTGCATGCTGTTTGTGTTTCTTTGCTTTTCTTTGCAACTATCTTGTACACCGGTGGTTCCACGATGGTTTCTTGATGCACTACTTCTTCCGATACAGTGGTTGCGTGTAGATCTCGGGAAGACACCAGAGTTAACACAGCCCAATCTGTTGAGGTCAGTGTCGCTTTAACACTACGGGGTCCATACGTTTCTCCATTCTTCAGATTGTAGAAATGCAGTTCATTAGCCATATAGTTGAATATATAACCCCAAACATCGCCATTTTTCAGAGTCCATTCTTTGTGAATTTCTTCGGCTGTAGGCGTCTGAACCCGGCATACAAACTGCATTCGTTTCTTGATTGGAGCACCCAACGGATGGCTGTAAGTTGTCACCGGTGTCTCGCTGATTAAACTCATATCAAGACGTCTCTTGGCCATTTTCTCTCGACTTGAAAAGGTGAGAGGGGTGAGGAGCGGGGAAAGTGTGTGTGTGTGTGTGTGTTCGCCCCTCCCCTCGGCCGCCATATAGTTTCTCCACTCATGTCCTGACTTGTCTCAGACTGTTCGCAAAAACAGAGAGGCTGACTAAATATATGTTTTTTTTAGATGCTTTACTTTGATTAATTTCATGTTATTTGCAAGTATTTGTCAGTCAATACTGTATACAGGATTAGGGGGGGGGCACAGGAAGTGGTTAGGAGGCGGGACATATATCCTATGCATACTAATTGATTGAAACAACGGCATTTTATTTCTCATTTTTTAAATTTTATTTTATTTCATTTTGTAAACCGGAAGTGGGGGCGGGACATCCGCCAGGAGGGGGCGGGGCTTATAACTACTCATGGGGAATAAAACATAGAGAAATAGTGCAATGTCAATCACAGGGAATAGTGCAGTATAATAGTGTAAAATCAGTAAAATGCTTTGGTAAAAAGATAGGTTTTAAGCTGCTCTTACGGTGGAGCGAAGGAAGCAGGTAGGACCCAAATGCAGATTAAAGTAAAAACTCCTTTATTTCAAGGCTAGGGCTAGGGATATAAACAAAGACAAAACAGAACACTCACCGACGAACTAGTCATGACACAAGACGAACCAACACTCAACACTGGGAGACAGGGGAATTTAAACACAGGGTAACTAGACACAGGTGGGAACAATCAGGAAATTAGACGCACCAGGGAAACTAACGACAGGAGGAAAAACACAGGGAAAAGGACCAGACAATATACCAGAAGGAAAACATGACGGGGAGAACAGCAAAACACCCAAACCAAGACATAGAAAACGTGACAAAACAATAATCGTAACAGAACCCCCCCCCTCAAGGGACGGATTCCAGACGTCCCTAAAATACCAAAACAGTCCCATAAACGTCCAAAAAACAATATCCAGCAGGGTGGGTGGAGGGGGACCGGAGGAGGGACATAAAACTAGGGCCACCAGGGTGGGTGGAGGGGGTCAGGAGGAGGGACGCAAAACTAGGGCCACCAGGGTGGGTGGAGGGGGTCTGGAGGACGGGACTGAACTGACCGCCCAGGGGCACGGCAGAGGACCAGGAAGGGGTCTCGGGCGGACGGCCCGGGGGCAAGGCAGAGTACCAGGAAGGGGTCTCGGGCGGACGGCCCGGGGGTAAGGCAGAGTCCAAAAAGGGGGATTCGGGCGGACGGCCCGGGGGCAAGGCAGAGGACCAGGAACGGGTCTCGGGCGGACGGCCCGGGGGTAAGGTAGAAGCCGAGAAGGTGGACTCGGGCGGACGGCCCGGGGGCAAGACAGAGTCCAAGATGGGGACCATGGAGGGGCGAAGGCAGCGGCAGGAAGAGTCAGGGGGCCGGGCCCGAGGGCGAGGCCCGCTGCACTCAGGGGGCCGGGCTCGAGGGCGAAGACCAGACAGCTCCGCAGGCCGGGCAGGAAGGCACTGACGGGACAGCGCCGGAGGCCGGGCATGACCCGGTGTCGGAGCTGGTGGGACAGGCCTCGGCAGGATCCCCCACGGAAGAGGACCAGGACACGGGATTGGCAGGACGCCCCGGCAGGGGAGCAGTCGGTGGGGCCTCCAACAGCACAGGACAAAGGGTTGGCAGGACCCCCCGGCAGGAGAGCAGACGGCGGGACCCCCAACGGGACAGGACAAAGGGCCGGCAGGACCCCCGGCAGGAAAGCAGTCGGCGGGGCCTCCAACGGCACAGGACAAAGGGTTGGCAGGACCCCCGGCAGGAGAGTAGACGGCGGGACACCCAACGGGACCGGAGAAAGGGTTGGCAGGACCCCCGGCAGGGGAGCAGACGGCGGTACCTCCAACGAGAAAGGAGAAGGAGCTGGCAGGCCCCCCGGCAGGAGAGTAGACGGCGGGACCTCCAACGGGACAGGACATGGAGCTGGCAGGACCCCCGGCAGGAGAGTAGACGGCGGGACCTCCAACGGGACAGGACAAAGGGTTGGCAGGACCCCCGGCAGGAGAGTAGTCGGCGGGGCCTCCAACGGGACAGACATACGACTGGCAGGACCTCCGGCAGAGGAGTAGTCGACGGAGCCCCCAACGGGACGGGACCCGGAGTAGGGACCCGAGAGGAGACTCGAGAGGAGACTCGAAAGAGGAACCAAGGGGGAACTCGAGAGGGGACTCGAGAAGGGACTCGAGAGGAGACTCGAGAGGAGACTCGAGAGGGGAACCAAGGGGGAACTCGAGAGGGGACTCGAGAGGGGACGAGAGGGACTAGAGGAGGGACTAGAGGAGAGACTAGAGGAGGGACTAGAGGAGGGACCTCGAGAGGGGACTCGCGAGGGGAACTAGAGGAGACTGGAGAGGGGACTCGAGAGGGGACTCGAGAGGGGACTGGAGAGGGGACTGGAGAGGGGACTCGAGAGGGGACTCGAGAGGGGACTCGAGAGGGGACTCGAGAGGGGACTCGAGAGGGGACTCGAGAGGGGACTCGACAGGGGACTCGACGAGGGGACTCGACAGGGGACCTGTGTCGGTCGGTACGCCGACAGGACTCGGGGAGCTGGGCGTCGGCTGGAGAGCCAGCAGGAGACGAGGTGCTGGAGTCGGTCGGTACGCCGACAGGACACGGGGAGCTGGTGTCGGCCGGAGACGAGGGGCTGGAGTCGAAACCATGGCTGTTGGGGCCAGCACTGGAGCCGGAACCATGGCTGTTGGGGCTCGGGCTGCTAGCCTGGCCTTGCGACGACTCCTCTTAGCAGCTGCCTGAATACTCCGTGGACCTCCATAAGCCAGACGAGTTCCGGAATACGACTCCTGGACAGGAGCAGGAACTGGGGCAGAAGCACGGGTTGACTTCAGGCGGAACCCACCAAGGCGTATGGTGCCAGATTTGGAATTGGGAGACATGGAGCTAGCATGCCTAGGGCTAGCAGGCCAGGGAATCACATGCTTGAAGGAAGTCCAAAATCCAGTCAGGTAAGAACTCAACAAAACATGGTTTCTCTGCTGCCAACCGGAGCGCCTCTACCAGAGCGGCCCTCTTCTGCCGAACACTGGACGCTCCCTTCCACCAATCGAAGCAGCAAGCCAGATAGAAGGTTAAATGCTGCAATTCAACCTCCCATGGATCATCTGCTGGGTCCATTTGTGGGTTGGTTCGTAATGTTACGTGGAGCGAAGGAAGCAGGTAGGACCCAAATGCAGATTAAAGTAAAAACTCCTTTATTTCAAGGCTAGGGCTAGGGATATAAACAAAGACAAAACAGAACACTCACCGACGAACTAGTCATGACACAAGACGAACCAACACTCAACACTGGGAGACAGGGGAATTTAAACACAGGGTAACTAGACACAGGTGGGAACAATCAGGAAATTAGACGCACCAGGGAAACTAACGACAGGAGGAAAAACACAGGGAAAAGGACCAGACAATATACCAGAAGGAAAACATGACGGGGAGAACAGCAAAACACCCAAACCAAGACATAGAAAACGTGACAAAACAATAATCGTAACAGCTGCCTTTTAAAAATGCCTAATGTATTGGCTTCCCTAATATTGTTGGGTAGCGTGTTCCACAGTTTTGGGGCGTAGTTTACAAAGGCTGCCTCACCGATTTTCTTATGAGTTTTTCTGGTGACCTCTAATAGACCTGCATCTGATGATCACAGTGTTCTGGCGGGTGTGTAGTTTATTAGAGAATCAGCAATGTAGCTGGGTCCATTTAGAGCTTTGTATATGAGGAGAAGCACCTTCAAATCCGTTCTGAAAGTTACAGAAAGCCAGTGTAGAGTAGCTAAGATAGGACTAATGTGTTCCCTCTTTTTGGTATTCGTCAGTAGTCTAGCTGCAGAGTTTTGAATGAGCTGGAGTCTTCCAATAGCTTTCTTGGGGAGAACAGTGAATAGTGCATTGTTTAGGTTTCTTTAATAGAGGCTTTACAACAGCTGTTTTAAAGGCATCAGGGAAGACACCAGTTTTAAGGGATGTGTTTATAATGTCCAGGACTGGAGATGCTATCAAACACTCGCTTAAAGAATGTTGTGGGGATGGGATCAATGTCTGAGGTTGTGCTGAGACAGTTTCACACAGTTCGCTTAGTGTGACGCATGTGAAGTTACTCATGGTTACATTACATACTGAGATCAGGTTCATATCCACCTCCTCTAGTATTGATACTAGCTCTGATTGAAGTTATTTTGTTCTAAAAAAACAGAGCAAATTCCTCACAGTTAGCTGTTGAGGAGGGTGGGGGGGGCAGAGACAGGGTTTAGCAGCTGATCGATAGTGGAGAAAAGGACTCTGAAATTTCCGGCATTTTCTGTGATAATATTGGAAACAGAATCTTTCCTTGCTCGTCGGATGGTTCCGTTATATGCAGTTAAAGCGTCTTTGTAGATTTCACAGCAGATAGTGGTTTTTGTTTTCCTCAATTTTCTCTCTGCTGCACGACATTTCCTTTTTTCCTCCTTGACACCATTATAGTTCAACCAGGGGGAGGCTTTGCTTGTCGATTTATTTTTAGTTTTTAGTGGGGCAACAGAATTTAATACAGATGATAGTGCATCATTGAGATGTTCTACCATTTCATTCAGAGAGCTGTCATGACTGTGTGGTTCATAGAGTCTGATGAGATCGGTGAACTTTGATTCAGCCATGTCGTTAAGGAGCTTTTTTTGAACTATGACTTCTTTTTTTGTTTTAGTCAGGGTCATTTCAGCATCAAAGAATATACAGTGATGGTCGGAGAGGTAGCTCAGTTATTGAGATATTATTGATGTTTAGTCCAGTTGTTATCACTAAGTCTAATGTGTTACCATGTCGGTGAGTTGCATGTATTATATGCTGTTAGATCAAAGCTATCTAGTAGATTTGCAAGCTCTATAGCTTTGGAGTCCGCTTTTTTATTGATATGAATATTCAGGTCTCCGTTTAGGATCACCTTATCGTAACTGGTAACACAGTGAGATCATCTCAGAGAACTCTTGTATAAATAATGGTGAGTGTCGAGGTGGACGGTATATTGTGACAATTATGGTTGATTCAGTTTTGAGTTCAATGGCTAGATATTCCATCGACATGAACTCACCTAGTTATTTTATTCTGAACAAAAATGTTGAGGAAAAAATGGCTGCAACCCCTCGTCCTCTTCGGTTCTTTCTGGGCAGTTGATAAAAGCTATAGTTTGGTGGACAGGTCTCTCTCATTGTTGATGTAGCTGTGTCGTTATTAAGCCATGCATTCATCACTTCCCGACTCGACTACTGCAACAGCATCCTGTACGGCAGGGATCACCAACTACATTTGTCCAAGGGCCGAAATGTAACTAATAGACACTATCGCGGGCCAGCGATTTTTATATAGCCCAGAATTTTATAAATAGTATTCAGATTACTTTTGGAATACTTTCTTTTTCCATAACAGATGGGTATGTTTTGGTGAACAGGAGACACTTCTTTTACTGTTTTCATGGCTTATCAAGAACTCAAACACAACATCTTGGTGTCATTCTGGACAGCTCCCTCTCATCTGCACCCCACATAAAAAACATCACCCAGACTGCATTCTTTGTACTGTCTTAAAACCTTTCCTTGGAATATGTTATGCATTGTAAGGTGTCCTTGGGTGCTTTGAAAGGCGCCCCTAAATAGAATGAATTATCATTATTATTTATTATCTGAAACGATGTAATAACTTTTAAAACTTTTTCCAGTCACTTGCCCCATGATGCATTCAGCAGCAGCAGGCCATTCACTTTGATCCCGTTATGAAATGTCATCATTTCGACAATAAAGAAATGCTACATAAACGTTATCTTGCACATTTTATCTAACCATCTCCGTTTCTAACTTTCAATATATTTTAAAAGAGATCTCTCTCTCTCATCTGCGTGCGGGGGCGGGGCCTCACAGACACGCTGCATCTCTCTCTTGCTCACAGACATGCTGCAGCGCTGTGCAGTGTGCACACAGTTCTGCCGGTAATGAATATTACATTTTGAGAGGAAACTTTTCCACCTATAATTCCAATAAGTATTCCAAAATGTATTCACTTCAGGTTTACTGTACTAACTGTAATCAGATTACTCGTTTTTCAAATGTAACGCCAGCTGAATACAGTTAGCCTACTTGATTTTTGTATTCTGATTACGTAACGCCGTTATGTATTCCGTTACAACCCAACCCTGCTTCTAGGCTACTTTCCTGCAGCTCCAGCCTCTCTGTTGGACTCTGTCGCAGCGGGGCTACTGCTGTGGTGCAGAGCGCATTAACCAGACTCTTCACAACGAAGGATCACTTCTTCTTCAGGGGAGGGAAGGTTTCGCAGTACTAAGTCCACTGCCCCGCAGCTGCTGCCTCTCTGTTGGACTCCGGTACTGCACCTTACTCACGAGAGGTTGTAAACAAAGAAATGGGTGGGGGGCGAACGCAGTAACCACTCCGCCAACGCCACAGTCACCCCCGTCGTGCGGGCCGGTTGAGAATGTCTGGCGGGCCGGATGTGGCCCGCGGGCCGCCAGTTGGTGGTCACTGATGTAGAGGATGAAGAGGAGGGGGCCAAGCACCAAACCCTGGGGAACGCCTTGGGACAGAGGAGCAGTGGAGGAGGTGCAGTTGTTGATGTTGATAAACTGATGTCTGTCGGTGAGGTAGGATTTCAGCCAGGAGAGTGCAGTGTCAGTGATGTTGAGTGATGATTCGAGGAGGGACAGCAGGATGGCGTGGTTGATGGTGTCGAATGCTGCTGTGAGGTCGAGGAGGATGAGGATGTTCAGGTTGCCGGAGTCAGAGGAGAGGAGGTCGTTTGTGATTTCCAGAAGAGCTGTTTCTGTGTTGTGTTTTGATCAAAACCGGATTGAAATGGCTCAAAGAGGTCTTTGGAGCTGAGGTGGGATTTAAGTTGTGAGGCAACGACACGTTCAAGTATTTTTGACAGAAAGGGGAGATTTGAGATGGGCCAGAAGTTGAACATGATGTCAGGTGTGAGTCCAGGTCTTTTGAGAATGGGTGTGACAGCAGCCAGTTTGAGAGAGGGGGGGGGAACTGATGCAGATCTGAGGGAGGAGTTAATGATGGTGGCGATGAGTGAGGGAGATGGCAGGGAGGCTCTCTTTAACACATTTGGAGGGCATTGGGTCAAGTGTGCAGGTGGAGTTAATTCCAGTCATGAAGTCGGACAGTTGCATGGGGGTCACAGGGGAGAAGTGGGACAGGGGCTGTGAGGTGAAGGGGGGGAGCCAGGAGGGGAGGTGGGGGGTGCTGATGAGGGTCTCAGATTGCTGTAAATGTTTTGCGGATTTTGGTTTGGAAAAACGAGAGGAAGGAGTTGCACTGTTCGGTGGTGAAGGATGAGGTGGCGTTGTCACATTGTTTAAGAAGTTTGCTGATGGTGGAAAACAGACGCTTGGGGTTGCTGGAGCCAGACTGGATGAGTTGTGAGTAGTAATTAGACCGGGCTGCTTTGAGTGCGTTGCTGTACTGCTGGAGATAGTCTTTGTAGATTTGAAGATGGACTGTTAGTGTGGTTTTCTTGTGTTGGCGTTCAAGTTGAAGTTTCCTTGATTCCATTTGGCGGAGTTTGGGGGTATACCAGGGGGCGGAGTGTAAGAAAGAGACATTTTTTGTTTTTGTGGGGCCCAGTTCATTGAGACATAAGGAGAGGGTGCTGTTATAATAGTCCACAAGTTCAGATGGGTTTTAAGAAAGTGGGAGACAGACATCTTGCAGGTAATGGAGGCAGTGATTGCTGAAGGTGAGATGGATTTGAGATTTCTGTAGGTTATTGTGCGTTTTTGCTTTTGGGCGGGGATGGGGATGTTGATGTCCATGATGATGGCCAGGTGATCAGAGATGTGGAGATTGAGGCTGGACAGATGATGGATGGTGAGACCAGTGGAGCAGACCAAGTCCAGGATGTGACCACGGCTGTGTGTTGGGAAGTCAATGTGTTGAGAGAAATTGCAGCAGTGCAACCCTGTCTCCTAAAAATTACGTTCCCACAGAACTAATCTGCATTCTCAATTACGTTTAGCTAGAAACGTATTTTCTCCCACGTTACGTTCGTCATGAACGTATCTCAAATACGTTTATTTTCTACATATCTTCTAGAAACATGTTTTCTCCCAGGTTACGTTCCTTATGAACGTATCTTAAATACGTTTATTTTCTACATATCTTTGCCATTTATTGTCTTGCTTATAATAATGATAATAGTCATTTATAAATATCATTTTAGAGCACACCTTTGAAATCGACAATCGGGCTCGATATATGGTTAAATTAAAATCAGTAGGCGAGGCTGTAATTTCGCCAGCTGTTACTCTCATGAGCGAGGCAGACCATAATAGTTTTAACATGACAAAAAGCTGCTGTGTCGTTTATTGCACCTCAAACATTAAAACAAATCCAGAGTTACGTGTTTCTGTACTTCCTCTACGAAGAAAGGACAGTAACAGAAGAGCTCTGTGGCTTCAGGCTTGATCGCTAAACGATAATTTAATAGTTTAAAAGTTCAATTCTATAATCTTGGGCATTTTAGGATGCTTTTTAGCCGTAGATATCTCCGGGAAGACCGAAAGGAGTTGCCTCTTCGTCCTCGTTGTTTGGGGAAAATGATTCCCCTCGTAACGGGACCTGGAGGTCTCCTTGGCCATTTCGGGCCACGGGATGTCTAGCCTGGACGCAGTGCGCTGACACACGGCCTGCAGGTCCATGCTTAGACAGGGCGAAGCTGGTGTGCTATCGCCCGGGAGAGCAGCCATCGCTCCCGGCTTTGCAGCCTGAGCTGATGACATGAAGATGTCGTCTTCTTGCTCATCCGAATCAGACAGGAGGAACTCAGAGGCATCCTCTTCGTCCTCCATGTAATCCAATTCTAGGACATCCTCCGCGGGTGAAACCATGGTGAGGTCTAGCCGGGAGCCCCAGCTTGGTAGAGCGTGGGGCCCCGTTCCCGCGTCTCTTGCCGCCACCGGGTCCCGGCCTGATATGGCGTGGGAATCCGGTTCCACGGCTGCCGCTGTTGATGAGCCCCAGACCGTAATGGTGAGGGGCTCAGTCTCTGCGGCGGACGCCCCCGCGTCTTGATTGCCAGCCGGCAAATCAATGGACATGAGGGGATCCTGTCCCGACAAGCTAGCTTGTCGTGCTAACCGTCGGCGGAGGCTCTTCATGGTGAAGCGGGCACAATGCCCGCACGAGCCGGGGTTGTCAATAGCCTCCTGGGCGTGTTCCAGCCCGAGGCAGGACGAGCAGACCTGGTGTGAGTCTGTGCCTGATACCTTCAACCCGCAGCCTCCGAGTCGAGCCTCTGAGTCCCTGACTCCTCTGGTGTGAGGGAGAGAGGCGTCCATCTCGTTCGCCGCGAGGCGTGGAGAGGACCCGCTCGTAACAGGTACGTCGAGAAAAAAGTGTTACCAACCTGTCTTTAATCCGTAGAAAAAAGGACAGTGTGGGTCTTTTTTCTCAAAGAATATTACCTGGTGTGGTAATATTCTTTTAATCCTTTTCTCCTCCGTGAGAAGAGAAAATAGAAAACGTCCTCGCTACCGTGGTGTCGGCAGTGAGGGAAAAAAACAAGCTAGCAACGGGTGTGTTGCTAACTTGAAAATCAAAACCTTACCTTAATTCCAGAGGAAGAACGGCGGGGTTGATTATTTATAATACTAACTGGTGTGTTAGTACTATAGTCTTCTTGAGAAGCAGAAAGAGTAGCCGGCTAACGCCCGTCGACCGAAGTTAGCTTTGGTTCAGTCTGTAGACTGTTAAGCTTGCCCGGCTACCATTAGAGATGTGCTCTGAAGCGAGAAGAGGTGTTTGAATGGCACATGCGTCGTGGCGCAGGCTACTTATAGGGGGTGATTTCCCCTGACGTTGACGTCAAGATCACCAGCCAATCAGGATTGGCGTAATGAGATTGATGCTTCTGTTTGCTCCGCGATGAGGCGCATCCCATAGTGAGACATCGAACGGAGTGTTATGAATGAGAACCACGGCAGACTATTCAAAACTGGACTCGAACGCCCCACCAGAACTACACATGCTGGCTATTGTGTTTCGCAACATGTTCTCTATGGCACGTCTCTACTGGGAATTGTAGTTTTAAAAGACGTTTTTCCCAAATTTAGAAGTTGACAGTATTAAACTGTGTACAGCCCTGGAGGTTTAGGCGATAGGAAACACATTGGTGTGTACACATTTAAAACATGTAATTACTAAATGGGTGAAAATCGCTTGTATCCATAATGGGCAGCATTAATATATACCCACACGACAGCTCATGTTACTTTGTAATTCTACTCCACTACAATTCAGAGGTTAACCTGGTATTTTTACTTCACTACATTTAGTTTAGTTACTTTGCAGATTCTGATTAATGATGTGGAATATAAACAACCCTTAAAGCAGACTTTAGTTACACCTGAATAAAATGCAGTGAAGGTGATTGTCAAGTGTCAACAATCAGGAGAGATATTTGATAGTTGGTGCTTGAGAAGACTGAACATTTATCTGCAGATCTTTATAAAGTATATTCATTAATCGTTATTCTCTACTAATAGTTAATTAAAAACTATATAATGGCTATTTTGCACATCCCTTTCAAGATTTCAAGATTTTCTATGGTGTATTGATCTTATACACAACTTGGGTCGCAGGTTCCTCAACAGCGCATTACAAGACATCTATCAATATGTGTGTACTGTATACCTCCACCATTAAACTGTCATATTCTGCACATTTCTTATACTATCTACATACATAAGAGTATAATTAATGTGTATAATATCAGTTAAAATAAGTGCTTCAACATAGTTAACATTGCAGGAAAGCAATATTTTAGACGTTAAGTACTTTGTCAGGCTTAATATTCATCTGTAGATAGATACCCCCAGAGCTTTTTTGTTGTTTAAAAGAAGACCTTAACCTAAAGTATTCTTTAATGTGTTAATAAAGTTTAATTCGTTTTTCTGTTTTGCACATCCTCCTATTAATATCTGTGTACATCCGACACTAAACTGTTTTATTGTAGAGATCACTTAGTATCTTCTTGACTTTTTATATTCTATATTTCTATCATTGACCTTCTACTTTCCCCCTGTGAAAGTATGTACTCTTAATATTGTTTTAATCAAATAAGATTATTCAACAAAAATAATTCAATAACATGCTTTAACCACTAGGCAGTGCACACAAGGTACACACAGCATACTAATAATAACTTTGTATTATTAGTGTAGACACTTATGTATAACATCTGAAGATGTGTAGTTTTATTCATGTTTTTACATAATTTTACAGGATATTGCTATACTATTTCTCTTGTTTTACTTCTACACATTAATATCTGATTTGTAAAACATCACAGACAGAAAGGCATAGGCTATCCGTCATTTAATGGTAAGCTATTGAAATTGTGATTCCATAGATGTGTCTCCCATCACCCAAATCCCCTGACTATTCTCTCAACTCAGTATTTACATTCTGATATTCAAAGAAAATCAGTAATATCTTTAAAAACTACAAGTCCTTTTCTATCATCTGTGCACCGTTATGGTGTAAATATAACCTATCTACCTATAGAGAACCGCAGTGACGCGTCCTAAAACCCGGAAGTAAGTTAGCATTTTTAGCACTTCCGGTTCCTTCGTCAAAAAAGCAATGTATTTTCTCCATAGGGTTTTGGAAAATAGCTCGAAATAAGGTCTGTGGTTGACACAAATTTAAGAGATAAATCACGTTTTGTTCTACGACATTAAATATATCAGCAGTGACCCCACTGGTGATTGTTGAAGAGTTTACGTGTCTGAAAAACAATGGTTGTTACCGAGTGGCTGAATAGGACTACAGAAATGGTCGAGGCCGTTGTACGTCATTACGCCGAACACGTAAACACTCCAGCTAACTTTGTGTTCCCCCGTGTTCTGCTTGAAAGCAAGTACCTGCCTATCTCTAGTATCTGTAGTATCTGTATATCTGACCATTAGAACCTGTATTTTTTTTTAACACCGTAGTTTTACAAATTATAGAATAATTAATTACCAGTGTTTTCCAAGTTTACTCTGCAGTTTGTTTCATTAGTTAACGTTAGCTAAGGCTAGCGCTACTAGCTACGCAATGGTTTGTTGCTTTGCTCTGGGTTGCAGCCACAGGTCTTCGCATGAAACGTGCTCGTTCTTTCGTTTCCCAGCCAATGTTTTCAAAAGGAGAGTCTGGATTCGTGCCATGAGGTAAGCTGACATTACATTTTTGTCCATGTCATGGTGAAATGTAAATGACGGGTAGTGACTGTATCGCCGTTTTAGAGATGGCGCTGCTGAAAAGACCGTAACATAAGTAAAGATAATGAATACATCCTATTAAAACCTGTGTGGCTTATATGATAAGTCTAATTAGTACAAGCAGCATAACGTTTCACCATGTGACTAAAGATTGTAGTCAGGGAAATCAGTTTGACATATTGAACTAATAACAAATCACCTCTGGCTGGCAGAGAACTCTCTGCTCCATAGCTTCTCTTGGACGTAAAATCACATGTACATTTTACATTTATATTCAATTTAATATTCCATCCCTCACATACTTTTGTATATATAATAACAACAACTTATATTTAGTTTTTCTTGTTATGCTGCTGCAACACAAACATTTCCCAAATTGGGATCAATACAGTAATATCTTATCTTAATTAAGAAATCAAACTATTATAATTAGTGTAGCAGCTGACACCTATTTTCAATCTGGATTAATCTACCATTTATTTCTTTTAGTTCAATTTTGATCTATACAAATGTCAAAATAGTGAAAATGTTCACGAGACTTATCAAAGTGCAAGGTTATATCTTTAGATGTTTTGTTTTAGCCTATGTACTGTATGTCTTAATGCTCTTATATGTGACGGTGTGACTTCCATGAAACTAATATTTTATATCTTCCCAACAGACGAGCTGACAGGAAGCCCAATGCCAGTTCCCGCATCTGCAGCTGTCATTTTCCTTTACAAAAGAGAAAAAGGCCTGTTTCATTTGAAGCACAGAATGTAGAAGAGCATTCCTACTGTCTGAGAGGGATACTTGATGGAATGGAGGAAGGAGCTGCGTGTCTAATGACTGAGGACGAAGCAGGTCCATCAACACAGGCGGCTGCTAATGAAGATCCTCAACCACTATCTGAGAATGCAGAGGAGCAAGCAACCACGGTAGAAGAAAAACTTCAATCTCAGCAAAGACACATAATGCAGCTAGAGATCCAGCTAGAGGAGTCCAAGGCAAAGCAGAGTTACTGCCGTGACAAGTATTCTGCCTCTCAGCTGAGTGAAAAGGTTCTTCGGATGGAGACAGGATTGCCAGATAGAGACACATTCAGTGCTGTGTGTGAGTATGTTGCTCGTTTTGAGGGTTCCATTACATACCCAGAAGGTTGGTTCCCCAAAGCACTGAGTCTTGAAGACCAAGTTTTCATGACTCTCATGAAACTGCGTCATAATTACACACACCTTCATCTGGCTGCACTCTTTCACTGCGGTGAAAGCACGGTCAGAAATGTGATAGTAACATTTATAGAGGTTCTCCATAAATTACTTTTTAAGCGTATAATGAGTTCTGTTCCCAGCCGGGAGAAAAATAAAACCAGCTTGCCTTCTTCATTTCGGCACATCCAAAACTGCAGAATGATAGTGGATTGCTATCCCCAAGCAAATGGATATCCAGAAAGAGACCTACTCTGCTTACCGTGGCATGCACTCCTTCAAACTACTGCTGGGGGTAGCACCAAACGCTGTGATCACATACTGCAGCAAACTATACCCAGGATCAACAAGTGACAAAGAGATAGTACGGGATTCTGGTGTTCTTCAGCATTTCAAACCTGGAGATCTGATATTGGCTGACAAGGGATTCTTAATCGAGAACATTCTTCCTGAAGGAGTCACTGTTAACATTCCCCCATTCCTCTGTCATGGCCAACTGACACACAGTGAAGCACAGACTACAAAGCTTATCGCACAAAATAGGATTCACGTCGAGAGAGCAAATGCTCGTTTGAAAGAATTTAGGATCCTAAAGTTCATTTCATCTCACCTGAGGCACTTCGCAGATAAACTGGTGCAGGTATGTTGCGCACTAGGGAACTTCCAACGTCCTCTCATAAAAGAGGTGGCAGAAAAATAGTGTCTTTTCACATGTAAACACATGTGTTTCATACACATCTTTTCAACTCTGTAAGCCCCCCTCCCCCCTCTCAATCAAAACCTCTTGACTGACTTTTCTGTTTATTTTATTTTACTATATTTATTTGTTTGCCTGTCCTTGTTTCTCTACCCTCCCTCATAATGTAAGGCGTCTTTGAGTTGTAGAAAAGCGCTATATAAATCAAATGTATATTATTATTATACTTTGTTTTACATTTTGAGTTCATCATTACACTCAAACTGTCTTTTCATTGGGTGCATTTTATTTCTTTTATTTAGATTCTGCTGTTTAATCAATCCAGAAACATGTTTCATACTTTGTTTTACATTTTGAGTTCATCATTAAACTCAAACAATATCTTTTAAACTGGATGCATTTTATTTCTTATTTAGGTTCTGTTTAATACACATTAATTTGACTCAGATGTGCTGATAATATCTGCAAATATAAATCTTTAAACTGTCTTTTTACCTTGAAGTCTGGCCTCTCGGGTAGGCTCTGTTTTCTGTCTTTCTTTATCAAAAACGTTACTCCAAAGAATTGTTTGTGGTTTGGGATTCAGAGGCAGGCTTGAATCAAGAAACCACAATAGTTTTTTGCATGGACTGCCTTTTTTTATAAAGAAATATTATTTTGTAAATATGTTATTCTCTGTAGTCAGAAACCTAACACTCTAACAACCACAACATTGCAAAGGTGAGTAAATGTAAATTAAAAACGATTCACAATTTCTTAAAATTACTATATTTGAAAATGATAGATTTAATGATCTTTTTCATCGAACATATGAACGACTCAAACAAGGATCGCAGCAGCTACAAGAAAGATCTTCAAAGGGGAACCATAACGTCCTGAAGATGAGTTTTCTCTAAAAAAATATATTTAATTTTAACAACAGTGCTCTCTGAACTCAGAACAAGTCAATTAATATGCCTTTTTGTTTTTCTGTCTTTTTCAGAAAATAACCACAACAGTGAGAAAGGTGATTATTCCGGCAGTGCCAGCTTTGGAAGCATGTGGGCCTTGAAAAAGTCCTCGAGAGCCAACAGGTTAGGCTGCCAATTGTCATCTCGGGATATATATATCGGAATGATGACACTGTCTTTTGTAGTCCAGACCACAAAGTAGCAAGTCTCTCTTGCAGTGAGGTGAAGCTGACCTTGCACTTGGTGCCAGTAAGGATGCTCCTCACGCAGGCTGAATGTTTCTCCTTCCTTACTGACACAGAAGCCCTTGATTTGCAATGCTTCACTAATTGTCATTTCCCTAACTCTGTAGGGACACTTTACCTCCAGCACACCCTACCAGACCATCTGGAGATGCCCCCAACACTCCTGATTGGGAGAGCCACAAACCTGACTCATGGACCTGCATCTGAGTTGCAGTGGTGAATGCCCTGACGCCCTCACATTCATTCATAGTCCCCCACTGTACAGACAATACACCATCCAGGGCCTGTTGTTGCCCTAGCACCCTGGCACTAAGGGAAGCAGTCACACGCTTTGACCTCAGGACAGCTCCAAAGTTGCTGGCAGTCAACCTTCCTTTCCTGAAAATATGCCAGTTTGGGTTGGTTCGCTGACCAGTGGTAGCCACCTGAATTTCCCTCTGTTGCTCCTCAGACAATGCCATGCTTGCCACAATTGCCTCACGTCCCTGATGCCCAACAGATTTGATAATTTCAGGAACAGTAAGTGTTTCCAAGCTGTAGCGTTCCTCTTCTGGCTCGGGGGAGAGAAGCCAAGACATTCCTGAGAACCTGCCCCCGAGTCTGTCCCTCAGTCAGTCACGATCTGCGGAGGTGGGCTCTCTTGTCAGCGGGTTGAATGACTTATTGGTTGGAGGAAATAGCTCCTCCACTGAATGTGTACATTTAGCTGCCTTTGGCTTCTTCCACTGACAGGGGGTGTCAGTGCAGCGGAAATTGTGGATGGCAAAGATGGCTAATGCAGCTGCATGACTGCATTTCCATTCTCCACGTGGGCATTCACATTTTGTGGAGAGAATTCCCTCTTCTCCTGTAGATACCTGTGGTGGTGGGATTGTTTTATTATTTAAAATATATTTACATTTGTAATGCCTTCTCAATTATCCCTTTAACTGTTTATATAAATATATATAAATATAATATATATATAAACTGTATGTTTATTTCATGGATATTTCTGTGTTTTCTGGTGTGTAATATTTGTAATAAAGATTTCATGTGACACATAAAATGGATGTGTTGATGGGAATTAATGTCACTAATGTGAATAAATTAACTCTAGGTTAACGGTACTCTTGCTATCACTACTCACCGACACTCTATAAACCTTGTCTCTCATGCTGGCCCTGACAACACCGGTAAGCACACCTTCATCTAGGCTGCACTGCTGTACGTGTCCTGACTTGTAGTGGTTCTCTCCTCTATCTACACTCTTCTTGTCATCTTTGTAAAATGATATCAGACTGGCAATTGACACAGCCATGACTTCTAATGAAATTCAGTGTGGCTCAAATGAAAAGCTTTGTTAAAATATGCAAGCGCGCGAAAGTCAGTTGAAACGATCTTAAGTTGGCGTGACGTTGAAGTCGTGCGACCCTGCTGCTGGACTGGCTTGTAGTTCGTTTATAGCATAACGTTAGCATTTTGCTTCTGGCGACTAGATTTATGATTTCAAAATTATAAAAGTAGGAGAGACATGTGGATATTATCCGGCTGAACAAAACGTGATCCGTCTCTTAAATGTGTGTCAACCACAGACCTTATTTCGAGCTATTTTCCAAAATCCTGTGGAGAAATTGCATTACGTTTTTGACGAAGGAACCGGAAGGAGTTTACATCCGGGGTTTAGGACGCGTCACTGCGGTTCTCTATTGGATCAAATATAAAAGTCAGCCGAATTACTATTGATACTGCAAGGAGACGTATTTTGTGAAAATAAATTGAAGATGTTGTTTAATTGTTGATATATTTATGATCCACGTCAAGTATTCAGTTTTGGCAGCAGTTCTCCTGTTTGTCTCTCTCTATAAATAAAGAACTACGGCAGATGTTGTTGGAGTCTACCGGACCAGGTCCGTCCTCCGCGCAGATCGTTTGGATATGGCCAGAGCGGGGTCGCCATCCGGATCTGCCGATGACCTTTCTTAGTTCTGAGGGAAAAGGAATTGTGTCCTAGACACTATTCTCTGTTAGCTGTACAAAAAACTAGACTTTGCACTCCAATTAATTGTTTCTTCAAATAAGCACTTTAATACACAGTTCAACAAAAATATATCAATCCGTACTATACCACAAAGCGCTTTGGACTCCTTCTTGAGTTCCCACCGTGACAAGCTTGTCAGTGTGAGATCCCAGTTGAAGTGAGCCTTGAATTCTGAATATATCTTGTTCTTTATAGTCTTTGCTGTGAAGCCCCCACTTTTGGTGCTCTCTGTGCTGCAGTCTGCCTTTTTTGCCCAGCAACACCCAGTTTTAGCTAAGGTCAGGTCAGGGCCATACTCCCTTTTTTTCTAATTACCTGTTTTAACTGGTTTTCTCACAAGACAGTTGCGCCTGGTGAAGATCAGGGCCCCACATACCGTACCATGGTGTCCTTGAAGATAACAGGATGTAGCCGGCCAGCAGTAAAGTTTAACATGTTATTTTTCCACTCAGACAGCTCAATGTTTTTAGCGTTTCCTATAACAGGATTTACTATATCTTATATTCACAGTTACTTTTTGCCTTGTTTTTATCCTTCAATCCCCCTTTTGCCCCATTCTAATGATTGGGGCAACAAAACAACGCTATTGTTGATGTACATTTATGTCAGCTGTTTTAGGCTTCTGTCTCTCTTTCCCACATTCTGCCATACGGTGGTACTGATGGTGCTGTCGGGAAAGTGTCCATTGCTGCTGCTTCTTCTTCGCCTTCCTCAATGTCCGGGTTGTTTTCTAAGGATAGCAAGGCGAGTTGTTGGCCCAGGGGAGTAGAAGGTGCTATGGCGGTACTAATTATTTTGTCCACCATTGAGCGGATACATGGGATGCAGCAACACCCGCACAAGGTCAAAATTGCTGCAAACACGGCCATTGATATCTTGTGTAGTTTCATTTTGTGGGGAATTTGGATTATTACTTTGGTCAATGATTTGCCTCCCCCTTTCACCCACTATGATAATGATTATTCCAACAATGATGAAAAAACAAAGTGTTAAGGCCGAGCAATAGAGGTGTTGGTTAGGTCCTGAGTTCTTCTTTATCTTCGTTTTTCTTGTAAAAGTTCTTTGGTGTATCAGTGTAGGTGAGTGTCTCTTGTGTGGTGTGTGTATGTGATGCGTGTGGTGTACCGCCTACTTTTGGGGGAGCGGTCCCTTGTTGTGCCTCCTCGCTGGCTGTTATTTCCTGGGCTGTCGTTGGTTCTCCTGTTGTCTCCTCCTCCTCGGAAGTTGAGTCGATGTCCGCACTTGGGGGTTGGGGGGCTTTGGTTGTTTGCCTGATGTTCAGTTGGCCTAGGTCCTGGATGGTGTCAGCGAGGGTCCTGGTAGGTGCTGGTGCTTCCACACACCTGCTCCAGTGGTACCACGTGTCTCCTTTTCCGTCTACTCTGACTGCATGATCTGTTCGCTGGGTTACCTTGAGTGGTTCAGAGAACCTTGGAGCACACCACTTGGGTTTGATCGTCTTCAGGCGGACGTATTCAGCATCCCTGCTGCCCTCAGCTTCCTCTGTGTGTCCTTTGGCTCTGGCTGCTGTGGATTCGTCCGCGAACTCACAGCGTAGGCCCCTTTTAGGCCGTGTCTTTGTCCCCCCGATCCGCTTACTGCGGCTTCTGGGCTGCCTGCTAGAGAGATGTCTTCACGATCCTCCTTCTCCGGTCCACTGATGGCTCCTTCCGAGTCGACCTCCTCTGTGAGGGCCCCGTCCGTCCTGATGTCGTCTCTGGTCCTAGCAGGTGGTTTCCCCGCCACACACTGGCACCAGCTGTCCCCCTTTCCTCCTATGCAGACGGCATTGAGAGGTCCGCTGGGTCACTCGGTCGGGGCCGGAGAGACACTTTGTCCTGATGACCTTCAGCCAGACGAACTCCGCTGTGTCGGCCTCCTGGGTCCCCCTTTTGGCGCCAGCAACCTGTGTGGGGAAATCTGATACAAATCCCTCAAGCCTACGCTCAGGGCTCCTGGGCCCTCAGCTTTTTGATCCTCCACTGCGTATGAATACAGAATTCCAACAAACTATCATCAAATGTCTTTCTATTATGAATTCAGATGAAATGTATATCCCCATAATGACCTAAACAATAAAGTATATGGTTTTTACTTCTTTACCAGGCTAGTTACATGATGTTGTCTAAATTAAATGATGTGTCATTACATTACTATGTTTTAGCTTTAACTGTAATATGTTCTTTCTACATTTCAAACCTCAGTTACTTTAATACCTGTTGAAATATTACAAAATGGTTTCATTATCACAGGTCAACTTATTCAGTATTCCATTCTGGAATTACATCTCTCACAGTAGCCCCTAAAATAATGTGTTAGTCCAAAAGCATGCTTGATAGTCATTGTTTTAAATTATGCAGTTGCACTGATCACATGCAGACATACACTCACACTATCAGGTTTCTCACACTGACGAGCTTGTAAAGTCAAGTTTGGTCAGGTTCACCCCAGAGTCAGTCATTGTCAGTGCCTTCTCAAGTTACACTGTCGGTCAGGGTCAAAGGTCATTTGGTCTCAGTCTTTTTGGCCATGTGTCGTGCTCTGCAGAGACTTTGACATGTCAGCATAGGCCAGTATCCTTTGTCTACAAAAATATGTCATATATGGAGCGCCATCATTTATTAATTCACGATTACAACTATATTTTTCAAGATATCTCTAACTTTTCATTGGGACAGCTGTTTCCCACATTCCCTGCAACTTGGTACAAAACTCACTTCAGAAACTTGTGTCTATAATTATTTTATCAGTCAAAACATTATCAGGATCTGTAAAGCTCTGCTATGTATTTCATAACTCATTCTATTAATTTATCTTCAATTCTGGTGCACTTAAAGAACAATGTTACCCTCTTTAACAATGCGTGGAACCTTGGGTGTCCGAACATGCAACAATTACTCCCTACTTTATCAAGGATTTAAAAACAGAAGTCATTTCGTATGTCCATCCGAAAGCGCTCCTATGGTAATAACTATGTCACAATGGTGAAACCAGTACCTCAAATTGAAATACTATATTTTGTTTTAGAACTAGCTTTCCCTTCAACCTGACCTATATAAAGAAATATTTGTCTGATCTTATAGAGCTGTTACTAAAACTCTCCCTTTGAACTGATCAATACTGTAACAAATTATAACAATACTAAATTCACACTTGAATAAAAACTCTAAAAGAATAATTTGTAAACATGATGAAAAGGGTTCTACTCTGTACTCCTAACTCCCAAACACCCACTACTTAAAGTCCAGTGCATACCTCCATCACGCCCTCCCCCTCCCTCATCAGTGTGTTTTAGGATGATTTTTCACTTCACTTTAATAGTTTTCTCTTTTCCGCTATTTTTTATTTACCAATTGATTAATTCATGGTTAATACATCTTCTTATCTTCACTTATTTATCAAGTCAATTCAAGTTCTTTACAATACATTAGTAGATACCTTGTGGAGTATTCACAATAACTAATCCTCTCTAGGGTATGAAATCCGTTCATCTTTAAGCAGATACTATTTCCTTATTTATCTTTTGTTCATGATAACAATAGTATAACAACCATACGTTTTACCCATAGCTAGTTTCTATAACAAGATTATTATGTGTGACATAATAATCAGATGTCTTGTTTGCTAAACAAGAATATTAAACTTTAATCTTTTCAGTATTCCAGACCATCATTTAAACAAGCAGCCTCTTATCTAAACACTAAGCATTAAGGTTTCTACACCACCCCCTGGGAAACTCTTGCACAATTATGCTGTAAAATCATTGCATCATTCCTCCAGAACAATCTGAGACAAGCATGTCTCAAGATCTTGTCATAATGAGCACAGTCAGTGATGCAGCTGTAGTCAGTAGCAGGGTCCCCAAAAAGCTGGGACCGGCCCTGGTCAGTGGGCTCCAAGAAAACTCTCCCTGGCTTTGGGATGAGGGAAGGAATCACTTGACAGACACACGTTGTCGGCTGTACAGCAGAAATCCCCCAAAACCGCAGTACCTCTTCACACCACTGTTGCCTTGACAACGAGGCACAAGCATAATGTCAATATCTCCTATGCGTTCTTTGCACACTTCTTCTGTTCGCAGTGAGCAACTCTTCACCAACACACTGATTCAGAGAACCCAAAAGGTGGTGCAGAACTATCCAATGTTGTTGTAATCACATCCAGCCACTGAGAAAAACTCAATTTAAATCTCTCTCCCAACGGGTTGCAAAATAAAACGGCTGAGGTCAGGAATGCTGAAACATGTGAGTGTTAAAACAAACTAATGATAGTAGTCTGCCTATTCTTTATTACTTCAGTTCTAAGTTAATAGGCAAGACAAAGACACCCTCCTTAACCACTATACTAATCTTTTATCTACTTGGTTAATTCTATTCATTTTCAAATTGTTTATCTAAGTTGTGTTACAAGCATGGTGATGTTGTAACAGAATACACAAATAACTGTATTCAATCCGCGCCGTATTTGAAAGCTGTAATGAATTAGAATCAATGTTTAAGGACGTAATAAAAGTTAAATATATTGTTAAGCTAATTACCGTTTTATTGTGAAGGCATCTCTGGTGAACAGCGGCCTGTGGTTTTTATTTTGAAAGGCCGTTCCGGAAATATACTCCGTAATGTGAACACACAGTGAGTTTGACTTCTAAAAACACGGAAAGTTACGATAACAATCGTTCTAATGCATTAATTAAAGTCATGAAAGAGACAAGGAGGGGGAAAGGCGTGTGGAAGTAAGCAATGAACTGAAAATGCCACCTCTGTTTTAACGTGAACCACTTTTTACTTTCCCTTAACGTTACTGTCTGTAATATAATTGTTTTCCTTGAAATATAATTAAGTACAATCCTTCGTTAATGACAAATACCATGACATTCACAATGTAATGCAATGGTACCAATCAGTTCTCAAAACCCCTCATATAACCACAAAGTGACGTAACTGTATCCTACAAAAACTATGCTAAAAACAGAAAATTATAGTTTCTTATTTATTTCAATATCTACTACTTCAGCTCCCACATTGATCTATTAATTTTCAATGTTATTCACTCCTTGTTTTAAATGCAATGCTCTTTCTTCATGCATTTAAGAAGAGAGCAAACAAGAGAGAGAAAAAAGAAGGAGGGGGGTGTGGGTACTCTCACAGAAACCCCGGCTGGAACAGGCATTCCAGGAGGAGGGGGGCTTCCTTGAAATAAGAATGACTTCGTATCTATTTTTCTGACTTGGTTAATATGTGTTCACTTGTATTTATTAATACACTGGACAAATCTTGTCGTTACTCTTAATGTCCTTATTCTTATTTATTTGAATGTCCGTGGAGCAACACAGAATATTGAAGAACAGAGGGCAGCTGACCACAAATGAGCTTCACCTGTTATATAAACATTATTCTGACTGATAAGCGTTCAAAAACCCTCCTGCTTATCACTAGGCTACTACTTTTTGTTTTATTCATAACCTAAAAATACAATTGTGATGAATAGCTTGCTCTTTTTCTGATTGAAACAAAGAGTACTCTTCTACAGAATCCGAAAGTGGGGGGAGATTCTTTCACAGACAAATACTGACACCCCGGCTCCAGCTGGAGCTCTCAGCCTTTTCAAGAGAAGGGGGGCTTCTTTCAACAACTAACAACAAACTATTGGTATACCAAAACATTTACCAACATAAAACAAGGTCTTTACGAATCAACAATGACAACCAACAGACAGAACAATCAACAAACAGCAAACATTGTACACAGATATATTAGCTACTGATACGGCGACCAGTTTTACACCTTTCCTTAGATACTAGGGCCTCACCTAGTTTTACACTGTACTCATGGTTACTAGTTTTACACCTTTCCTTAGATACTAGAGTCTCCGCTAGTTTTACACTGTACTCATGGTTACTAATTGTATTAGTTTGACACCTTCTCTTAGATACTAGAGTCTCCGCTCGTTTTACACTGTACTCATGGTTACTAATTGTATTAGTTTGACACCTTCTCTTTGGACCGCGGCGGATCCTCATAAATTACGGGTTCCACCCGCTTCTTATCACAGATTTGTTTATACCCTTGTTGATCTATTTAGTGCACACCATTTTATTTACGTTTTATCTTTACTTTTTAGCTGAGACAATTATTTCTGCCATTTTCACACAATCCTAAAATGTAGTGGTATTTCAAACACATCCATTTGTTGTAACAGGCAGATGCTTACCTTGATTCTAAATTACCCGGGTTTTTGATTGTGTGAGATGGTTTCTTGTAAAAGCCGTAAACTCAATGTTTTTTGGTGTCCTCTCAGAAGGTCATCGGTGTCCGGACTCCCCGCTCTAGACCATCACGTCGGGGTCACCAAGCTGTTGGAGTCTACCGGACCAGGTCCGTCCTCCGCGCAGATCGTTTGGATATGGCCAGAGCGGGGTCGCCATCCGGATCTGCCGATGACCTTTCTTAGTTCTGAGGGAAAAGGAATTGTGTCCTAGACACTGTTCTCTGTTAGCTGTACAAAAAACTAGACTTTGCACTCCAATGAATTGTTTCTTCAAATAAGCACTTTAATACACAGTTCAACAAAAATATATCAATCCGTACTATACCACAAAGCGCTTTGGACTCCTTCTTGAGTTCCCACCGTGACAAGCTCGTCAGTGTGAGATCCCAGTTGAAGTGAGCCTCGAATTCTGAATATATCTTGTTCTTTATAGTCTTTGCTGTGAAGCCCCCACATTTGGTGCTCTCTGTGCTGCAGTCTGCCTTTTTTGCCCAGCAACACCCAGTTTTAGCTAAGGTCAGGTCAGGGCCATACTCCCTTTTTTTCTAATTACCTGTTTTAACTGGTTTTCTCACAAGACAGTTGCGCCTGGTGAAGATCAGGGCCCCACATACCGTACCATGGTGTTCTCGTCCTTGAAGATAACAGGATGTAGCCGGCCAGCAGTAAACTTTAACATGTTATTTTTCCACTCAGACAGCTCAATGTTTTTAGCGTTTCCTATAACAGGATTTACTATATCTTATATTCACAGTTACTTTTTGCCTTATTTTAATCCTTCAATGTGTAATATTTAATGCAGCCGAACCGTGTATTACAATGCCGTTATGTGATGACTTCCAAAGAGAAAAGCAAGCACACTCTGAATTAGCTATTATTTTATTTTTCGTTGTCGGATATCATATCTCCATATAATATCAACACCATATCCCAGCGTGCATTGCGGCTAAAACATCCAATCAACAAGCTTCAAGCTGAGGATCTTGGGTAATCAGTTTAGTGGGTTTGTGGTGTGTATCGCTCAAAATGTCCCGTCTGTTTCCGGTGACTTTATTTACGGCTAAAAAGCCTAAGATTATAGAATTAAATGAATAAATAAAAACAAGGATAATTGTGTGTTATTGTTGAGTAAATAACAGTGTGTTATTTAGAAAAGAATAATACATTAGAAGGAAAAGATTATAAAAAATACAGATTTCAGTATTTTGAGGCTCTGAGCCCCATTTCTTTTCCTCACAGACGGAAAAAAAGTCCGACATTATACAATTTAAAATAAAAACAAATAAATAAAAGATAAAACACTGGCATATAATTTACGTTAGAATAAATAGAATGGTTTTGAATAATAGATGAGATTAAAATCTACGTTACTTTACAGCCCCGCCCACTTTTGGGGAAACCAACGCTGTCATATGAAAGGCGATCAAGCCTGAAGCCACAGAGCTCTTCTGTTACTGTCCTTTCTTCTTAGAGGAAGTACAGAAACACGTAACTCTGGATTTGTTTTAATGTTTGAGGTGCAATAAACGACACAGCAGCTTTTTGTCATGTTAAAACTATTATTTTCTGCCTCGCTCATGAGAGTAACAGCTGGCGAAATTACAGCCTCACCTACCGATTTCAAATGTGTGCTCTAAAATGATATTTATAAATAACTATTATCATTATTATAAGCAAGACAATAAATGGAAAAGATATGTAGAAAATAAACGTATTTAAGATACGTTCATAACGAACGTAACGTGGGAGAAAATACGTTTCTATAAGACATGTAGAAAATAAACGTATTTGAGATACGTTCATAACAAACGTAACGTGGGAGAAAATACGTTTCTAGCTAAACGTAATTGAGAATGCAGATTAGTTCTGTGGGAACGTCATTTTTAGGAGACAGGGTTGAGCAGTGAAGGGTTTCCTTAAATTCAGAGGCATATTTGCAGGTCGGGTCTTCAACATGAATGTTAAAATCACCTAAGAGGAGAACAGATGGGGATATGGCAGAAAGCTGAGGGAGAATGTCAGAGAGGTCGGAGAGAAAGGAGGGGTTTGGCTTCGGGGGACGCCCCTTGTGGGCAAGGTTTGTCAATGTATGTGAATCCTGCTGGGGTGATTTGATTTAAAGAAAAATAGTCCAGGGGTTTTGCCACGTTTCGGTCAGATACAGAAAGTCCAGGTTATTGTCTTTAATGAATTCATTCAGAATGTGGCTTTTATGGTGGATGGAGCGTGTGTTGAGCAGGGCTGCTCTGAGGTGACGTTGCATTGGGGGGGGTTGTGTGGACCGGGGGAGTGGAAGGAGATTAGTCAGATTCACGTGTTGTTTGTTGTGATGGCGTAGTGTGGGCGTGTGACAGGACCGAATGGACGGGATGGAGTGTGGAGACGTGGAATGAAATAAAAACGTACAGCCAGAGCCTCTGTGTGGAGGACGGTGTTTGCGGAGTATTTCATTATCTGCGAGGATGTCCATGCAGTCCGGAGGCAGGCGGTTATTAAAGGAGTGGAGATCTGACAGGGATTCTTGGTTGGTTATGTTGGTTGCCACTGAGGGTGGTGCAGTATGAAGACCTAGTCCGGGAGAGAGGTTCTTTGCAGGACTTCACATGGTCTTGATAGGCTTGACGGTGCACGGTGAGGCCAGTTCTTATTGGAGTCTCTCCAGCCGATGACCAGAAGCCTTCAGAGTGCGGAGTTCAGTGGTGAACCAAGGGGCAGACCGGGTAAAGGAGACAGTCCGGGTTTTGAGGGGGGCTAGAGTCAAGGCTGAGGGATAGAGCTGTGGAGTAGTGAGCAACCAGGCCATCCACTGGTGGGAAGGGGAATGGAGGCTAAGTGGAATGCTATCATGCTGTTCAGGGCTGGTGCACTCAGTGTTTTGGGGTTCCTGAATGTTATGGTGCGTTTTGCACGCTGCATGGGCAGGAGGACAGGAACGGAAAAGAGGATTGAGAAGTATCATCACTTGAATACTACAAATGTATTCAAGTTCAATGTAACTACAAGTACAACATTTCCTTCTGAGATGTAGTGGAGTAGAAGTACAAAGTAGCAGAACATGGAATTACGCAAGGAAAGTAAAAGTTCACCAACATTGTACTTAGGTACATTACCTGAGTAAATGTACTTAGTTACTTCCCACCACTGCTTACCGTGCTGTGAATGGATCCGGTTCTTCCTACATCGAAGACATGGTTAAACCACACATCCCAGCTCAGTTCACTCTGCATCAACCCAGCTCACTGTTCCCCACAAAATGTTCAATAGCGGGGCCAAGTTTACCTCCTGTCCCTGTGTGTAACGTTGTTGTAGCCTCCTGGGAGCCAAGGTAAACTTCCTCTGGCCCCGCCCTCAGTCCAACGTCCAGGCAGTTTGCATGGGCGAGGAGATGGAGACTGCCTGCTGAGCGTGGCCTGACACCACCCAGCCTCCTGGGCTATGAAAGTGCTTTATTGATATTAAGACTTGTTTCCAAATCATTCTAATTAAAAATTCCAACCACAGAAAATGTAATAGTTCTTTTAATAAAGCTACACAGATATTCACATTCAAAGCACACGTTGAAATATTGAAAATAAATACATATTACTGCAGGAACGTAATTCCTTTTTGTCAGGTGTGGAAAAGTACTCGTCTTTTTAACTCACTAACCAGCTGCAGTTCATTTGACCAACATCCTGGTCCTCAGGATCTCTGCTTCCTGTTGGAACACCTTAAATACACTTTGTACAACATTCAGAATAGGCCAAATGTCTGAGCACATGGTGCTTTTTCATGTGACTCTACACAACGATACAGTGTTTCTAATATTGTGCCCTTCTTTTCCCTTTTCAACGTTCTGTCGGTGCAACTCTTCCTTCTTCTGATAACGTTACCTTGTCTTTGTTCAAACACATCTCTATGTGAAGTGTACTGACAGTGACAGAATGGACCCTGACACTTAGTACGTAGCACTGTGCTCAGTTCAGGCAGGTCTGACGGGACGGTGCTGGCAGGATGTCCCAGCAGCCTCTCTGGGTGCAGGCCGGCTGAACCTCACTTCCTGCTACCTCAACATGCAGGGAGGGGTGCATGCTCTCAGACAAAGATCCCTCAGGACAAATCCCTTCACTGCGGTCCCTTCACTCTGTCTCATCTCTTGTGGAAGCTGGGGCTGTGCATGATCTGAGAGAGCTGCCCAAACAAGTCCATGGCATCCACAGGGTCTTCTGTTGGCCTCCTCTGTTCCAGCTGCTCAGGGACATCCGGTCCAGGGTCCGGGACCTGATCCAGGCTGCTGATCCTGGGGAGGAACTGAGCCAGAGCCGGCATCCCTCGGTCCCGGCCCTGCTTCCTCTGCCGCGGGGTTCCCAGACTGAGCAGGGCCCCGTGTGTGACCGAGGTGTAGACGCTGTAGCCGTCCGGCAGGATCTGCTCTCTGAAGGTGCACGAGTCCCTGCTGTAGGTGGGCTGAGGAACATACGGTCACGCGTTAATCACGAGGTTCTGAATGATACTACAGAGTGTTCTATGACTCTCTATGCATGGTTTTAAGAGCAGATAACAAATGACAAACGGAAATGCAAAAAACCCATTGGGATGTAAAAACACAACGGCAGTTAGAGTAAAAAGCCCAAAACAGATGTGAATCAGGCTGCGAGTTCTTCGACGGCTGTTTGCTTTGGCATCAGAGCGCCAGTCAGAGGCCAAGGCTGACTTTCATTCAGCTTTTCACTTTGCAAACACATCCTGCCCTGCACCACACGGACAAAGGTTCACCAACCAGCCGTTTTAATGAATGACTGATTGGCCTGCAGTGTTTTCTCAACACGGAGCAGATTGACAACATGAAGAGCAAACTTCAGGTCGCAGGTAATATTTCCTCAGTAATGTTTGAATAAGTCGGTGAAGCACATTTCTTTTAGATACATTGCTGCGTTTTTAAAGCTCTTTCATTTTAAAAAAAAAGCTGCTACAGTACACTCTGTCACCGACCTTGGATTTGATCTCATTGTCTGCATGACTTTACCCGTCACCAATGTATCATCGTGTTTGTTTATCTCTGCATCATGTGTTTATTGTGTACTGTTTGTCTTATTTTAACCTGCCAAAGAACTAAAGATGAGAATTATCTGAAGATATAATATGGTACAGCGTGTCAAATGGTGGCAATTCTGTTTTAGACTACACGGTGGATTTAGAATACAATAAATAAAAGATAACCGTTGGTTTACTCTTTTGTAACAATAGTAAATAGTGAACAATAATACTATTTATCTAACCGTATCTCTTATTTTAGTCAAAATAGCCAACATTAATGGAATGAAGTAGCGCAGCCTAACAGAGGATAACACATGATGCTGAAACACATGTGAAGAAGCTCAAATAGGAAAAGTTGTCATTTAAATTGCAAGTACATAAAGTATAGCTTTCCCCTGAGCATACATTTCATTTCTGTTAAATGTGTGGAGATCTGTTAAATGATGCTCTTTCTAAAGTTATTCTAATTAGAACACATGCGTTAGGGCTCATTGTTTTGCAGTTGTAACATGTTACAGTAAAGCAAAGATGTCACAATAATACATTTCAAATGGGAATATAGAATACAGTTCCCATTAGGATTGTGCACTAGTTAGATACATATTAAATTACTGATTGGTTCATACTTAGCCTTATTATTATTTCCCCTCTGTTGTGGTAATTAGACACATTTATATTTGACCTCACTTATCATTTCATTTACATTAGTGTCTTTTTATGAATATGAATAAACAAACAAATTAATTATTTGATCCCAAATAATGAACTTGTGCAAATATATATATTTAACATTATGAATAAACACAGTCTGTCATGGGGAATGTTACCGTTGAGTACAGCCTTCCGTCAGGCTCTATGCAGAGATACGTTGAGGCTGCGACTCCTCGGATCACTACACAGCCTGGTTCCACCGGACTGATCTCCAGCAGGCCTGCAGGCACATGTGGATCACAGTGAGAACTCCCACAAGCCCCTGCAGTCACCAGTGATTCAGCAGCAGGTGTTCTGAAGTGCTGGACTTACTGTGTGGGGTCTGCTGCTCCGAGCCGTGGACCTGTCCGTCCCCGCTGATCAGCAGGTGGAGCCCGGGCCGGGCGGCGTACAGGTGCCGCAGCCGCACCACCGGGCCCCAGTGGTGCGAGGTGGGGGGCCCCTGTTCAGGCAGGGGCACGCAAACCACTCCAACAGCAAATAACATATTGGTGAGAGACACGGAGACCACGAGCAGCAGCATGATTTGACAAATCCTGTGAGGCTCCCTCCTGCCGTCAGTGTGAAGTGAGTTCATCCTCACACAGCTTTTTAAACGTGACCTTTATCAGCAGCAGATAACCCTCTTCCCCAAAGCCAGTTCCACGAAGCAGACCACAACACACCCCTGCACCATCCAACTGAATCCCAGCTCTCATTGGCCGGGACGAGCCCCTCGCTGCATTCAAAACTCGGCCAAGTTATATAGCTAAGATACTTGTTGGGTTCCTTCTTGTGTATAACATTTGACTCGGGACATTTTCTCAAGTGGCAGGACACCTTTTTCACTAGGACTCTACATACCTAAACGCAGATTTAAATGTGTACTCTTTACAACTTCACGAGAGGAGAGGTAACTGCTACCAAACGAATAGTTAGTCATAATGAAAGCAGGTCCCTCAGCATGCTAATACTAGTAGCGCAGTGATGGACGGTAATTTATATTGATGAGATTTTTTAATATGTGTCACAGTTGTGGATCAGCTCCCGCTACCTTAAGTACTTTGAATTTGCTACACTGTGCATTAACATTCCAATCGGTACTTGCACTTTTATTACTTGTAGTACTTGTAATAGATGTACAGGAAATGTGATTTACATTGTGGTTTTGCTTCCTTAATAAATAAAGGAAATACCAATGTATTAGTATACTAGTAGTAGTAGTAGTAGTAGTAGTAGCAGTAGTAGTAGCACTAGTAGTAGTAGTAGTAGTCATAGTAGTAGTAGTAGTAGTAGTAGTAGTAGTAGTAGTAGCAGTAGTAGTAGTAGTAGTAGTAGTAGCAGTAGTAGTAGTAGTAGTAGTCGTAGTAGTCGTAGTAGTAGTAGTCATAGTAGTAGTAGTAGTAGTAGTAGTAGTAGCAGTAGTAGTAGTAGTCATAGTAGTAGTAGTAGTAGTAGCAGTAGTAGTAGTCATAGTAGTAGTAGTAGTAGTCATAGTAGTAGTAGTATTAGTCGTAGCAGTAGTAGTAGTAGTAGTAGTAGTAGTCATAGTAGTCATAGTAGTAGTAGTAGTCATAGTAGTAGTAGTAGTAGTAGTCATAGTAGTAGTAGTAGTAGTAGTAGTAGTAGTAGCAGTAGTCATAGTAGCAGTAGTAGGCAAGGCGATGTGTTATTGTATCTTATACATGGTTATAAATCAGTACCAGTAGTATCAATCACTATAATGAAACAATGCAGTAGTAGTGAACTATCTGCAGTGACACACATAAATACTTTAATAATCCCCGGGGGAAATGGTTCTTGTGACAGAGCTGTACTCGGTCTTGCACTGTGCCTCTGTATGGATGTGTGTGAATGAGTGAATACTGACTTGTATATGCAAAGCTCTCTGAGGGTCACAAAGAAAAGCACTATATTGATGCAGTGCATTTACTTTTGACTCGGCTTCTGTCGAGTGTTGTCTGCAGCCCTGGATGAAGATGTAGTGAACATACAAACAGTAGTAATAGCTGTTGTAGTGTTAGTATTATTAGAGGTAGCAGTAGTAAAAGTACAGTAGTGATATTGTTGTTGTGTGTGGCAGAGTCAACAGGTCCACTCTCAGTGAACCTTGGCTCATGCCTATAGACATGTGTGTCTTATATTGATCACGTTGCAAAAAGTGCTACCAAATGTACCGTCAAATTGCAAGTTTTTTATTTGTGGATAGGGTAAAGTCTGCGGTTTGGTCTGAATCCAAGCAAGCTGTGAGGCTGGGTCACGCTAAAACAACAGGCTTCTTTCCGCTCTTATCGCGCTGTGGCCTGTGCTTCCGCTCATTGGCCTCGCTTAAACTCCAAGTTAAACTGTAATGGACAGCAAACATTGCAATTCACCAGCATGCAACCTGAGGCTCAGATTTCAAAAGCTTAACTTTTGGATTTTAGATTTGTAAATTGATCCTCTCTGTGTTATGGCGTTTTACCTTTAATGTGTGCACAGCTTTGGTCACTAGATGGCAGCCTAAGAATGCTATTTTCAAAGCCATAACTAAGCCAATCCAAGTTTCATGAAAGAAATGTAATGATAACTATTAGAATAAGACAAAAGGATGGCTCATACACACATGGCATTAACACAGACAGAAGGCAGATAAGGAGAAAGAGAGTGGAGAAAGGAAAACGTTCCAAAAGAAGAGATGTTCCTCTATGTATCTGTATCATGTAAGGCTATATCTCTGCTTCAGTATTGAAAAGCAGCTTATGACACCAATACAAAACAGAATACAATCATTAATAATCTGGTACTATCCATGAACAGCCTAATATCAGGCTTTGCCCATGTTTATACATCCATCCATCTTCTCCTGCTTATCCGTGGTCGGGTCGCGGGGGTAGCAGTTCCAGCAGAGAGCCCCAAACTTCCTTTTCCCTGGCAACATCAACCAGCTCTGACTGGGGGATCCCAAGGCGCTCCCAGGCCAGCGAAGAGATATAATCCCTCCACCTGGTCCTAGGTCTACCCCTTGGTCTCTTCCCAGCTGGACGTATTAGTTGCAAACATGTATTCCAATGGCTGTCAGGGCCCCATTATACAACAGGCAAAGAAACCAAGAAATGACAAGCATGTAATTCAATGGCAAAATGTCACATCTGGTGATATACAGTAAAAAGGACACATTTAACTATTTTTGTCTCGAATGACTAATTTGCATAGTCCAATCGAATGATACCGGAGGGTTAACAGTACTTAATGTCAGCTTAACAGACTAATTTCCACCACTCATGGACCACACCCACCTTTTCTTTTGAAAAACTGGGTGACATACTGTCGCCCTTTAGTCCCTCTCTCTTGTCTTTCTCTCCTTTCTCTTCTTTTCATAGAGCCTGACTTTGTTGGTCGTTGAAACATGGTACAACACACGTATGTAGGCTAAGTACTAGCATCCCTCCTCACATGCTTTCACTCTCTGCAAGTGCCGTGTCGCAATGCGTTTGGAGGCAGGACCAAACCACTACATGTAAATAGAAGGGGGTGTGCTTTGGGTAATTAACTTTTGGAAGAAAATAAGTTAAATTATCCCTAAATTGTTAAATTGTCCCTATCGACTTCGCCACCACCGTGGGCGGTGGTGGCGAAGTCGATAGGGACTTGGCTTGGCAACTGGAAGGTCACCAGTTCAAGTCCCGGCAAGATCAAGTGCTACCGAGGTGTCCCTGAGCAAGGCACCGTTCCCCACACTGCTCCCCGGGCGCCGTTCAAAATGGCTGCACACTGCTCCTAACACTAGGATGGGTCAAATGCAGAGAAACAATTTCCCCACGAGGGATTAATAAAAGTCCATCTTATCTTATCTTAATCGTAAGTTTATCGAGTAATTTATCAATATAATGTTAATTATTGAGGATTGATGAAAGGTTACTTTCATTTTTTTTCTTAATGTTCTGAACATTTTGAGGCCCCTGTCAGTCACGGGCCCTTAGAATCGTCCTAACTTTTCACCCCCTTACGGCGCTCTGCCTACTGCCCAAGCCCATGTCAGGTTTCCAGAAGATTTAATGGTTGATACAGAGCCAGCTGGCCGCAGGAAATCTTCTTTTATCAAGAGGGATAGCCTAATTGATATAATAGGCTCAATGAGGGAGAGTGAAAAGGAAGAAACAGCTGAAATGGAAGATTTAAGAAGCAAACTGGAGGAATATGGGAAACGTGGAAAACAAAGACAGGAAATGCTTCAACACATGCGCACAATGCTCAGGGACCATGCCCCAGCCCAACTGATGATGCTCAGTACATTTCCTTCCATATTGAACAGGGAGCACCTCCCCTTCACCATGAGTTTCCCAGCAGCCCTGGAATAATTCAAAGACAGAGAGGCCTTGCATGGCTCTCCTAAACAGGGCCTTCAGCCACAGCAGGCTACACCCCGGACCCAACGTTTGCCATTGCTCTATGAAGTGACCCGATTTCCAGTCCACATAGCCCACTCCCAACCTGTTCTTCGGGGGTCAGGTCCAGCCTTCCCAAGGCCACTCCTCCTTAACCGACAAATTCACCAGCCAAAGCCTCCTTCCCTTGAACCTGTTTTCCTCCAAGAGACGTCGAGAAAACATGCATGCTTCCTCTGCCCAATTTGAAGCACAAGATTATCAGTTACCAATGTCCCTAGATCCTGGGTGTTTCTCAATGTCGAGGATGCTTGCTTGGTAGCACATGTCTTCCAAGTCACTTCCTTCAGAAGCTAGGCAAGAATCCTTCCTGGCATTCGGAAAACAAAGAGTGGAACAGGCGAGCAAGTGTGCAGGTGTGCGTCATATGAGAGGCTCTGCCTTACATTTTCCGCCACAGATTTTGTGAAATTGGTCCGTGCGCAAAGCATTGTGAGGATTTTAAGACCGCAGAGTCTACACATGTGCAGCCTCGAAATTTCTCGCTACGAAGTACGCCGGCCTCGGTAGAATTCCAAGTATGCTGGACATTGGAACACCTTCGGCGGCACTCGATGATGTAGTATGCTTGAAATAGTGGCTCTGGAGCAGCCTTCCTCGACATTGAGAAATACCCCGTGTCTTCCCAGCCTCCAGCTTTGGCTCCAAATAACATACATTCTTACGAGCCTTGTAGTGCCCAAGCCAACTATTCCTTACTAAATGGTAAATGGACTGTACTTATATAGCGCTTTATCCAGTCTTTAAGACACCTCAAAGTGCTTTACATACTACATGTCATTCACCAATTCACACAGAGCAGTGTACCTTACTCTAGGAACTAACATTCATACACATTCACACACCGTTGGCCATGCCATCGGGAGCAACTCAGGGTTAAGTATCTTGCCCAAGGATACATCGACATGATGACTGCATGGGCTGGGATCGAACCCACAACCTTCTGGTTGAAAGACGACCACACTCCCTCGCAGCCACAGTCACCCTTTAGTACAGTGAAAGTGACTTTGCCAACCTAAAGCTGGCCCTAGATAATCTCCTTAATCATTACTCACAACTGAATGAGAAATATAAATATCATGTTCTTTTGGGATACCTCAAACTCCCTGAAGCAAAGATGATTGCTCAGTCTTGTCGTCATGACCCATCACCCTACACAGCAACAATGCAGGCTCTTCAGCTACAGTATGGTCAGCCTTACCAACTTGCACAAAGTGAGAGCTGCAATCCTGACAGCAACTGATGTGAAGGTTGGAGACTCACAAGGATTCCAGAGCTTTTCCTTGAGAGTCCACCTGCTGGCGAGTATGCTAATGTCACTGGAGGGACTGTTAGAGATTTTAGTGGAGAACTTGTCCGCATTTCAAATCTCCGCGCGTCCCTAAAACAAGCTGGTTATATTACAGGAAGGAGTCCAGAGCATACAAGTAACCGTTTCACAATAATCTACTTTAATGGTAATATACAATGCAATACAATCAATACATTACCATACAAAACCATATTATATCATATGCATAATGTCAGGAGTAGGCCCACTCCTGGCTCCTGCCCACAGGCCGCCAGAACCTTCCAGTCCGAGCGACGCGAGAAGAGAGCGAGAGCAGCAAGCTGGATAGGCTTTCATATCAATGATACAGGAAGGGGTGGGGTTTAAGGACAACTGGTCGTCTGTTCTGGTCATCTCCCACAAACACCTCTGACCCTCACTGTCTCCTATTTCTGCAGCTTCCACATACACACATCCCCCCCCCCACATTCCAGAGACCACAGTGGGGTCTGGCTCCAGCTCCCCCACAGCAATAAAACCCTTTACAGCCCTTTGTCTACCGCCATTTTAGTCCTCAAAAACCACATGTTAGCAGGCCCAAAACTCAGCTCACAGTTCGCTACACAAATCATTTTCCCTTTTAAGCTTATTCAATATTTGCATGAATACATACAAATATTTCCTTACAATTCCCTCTTTTGCACTCTTAAAAAAGAGTGCAACTTTACACAAGGCATTCACATTATAACCTGGGATTCAGACTATTTAAACATTCAGGAATGGCTCCATATATCAACTTCATATGACCGTGTAGAAATACCAAAATATGTAAATAACTCCATACATCAATTACATCACTTAGTAACAACAAAGTTAATAAAAAACCTTCAATCAGAATGATTGAGTACCGCTAATCGTAATAAAAAATCATCTCTCATCAGTGTTTAGAGCCCTTTAAACATTTGGAAACAGCCATTCATCTTATGGCAGAATGAGAGGGAGACCAAAAAATGTCAAAAAACTGCATCCTTGTCTGCTGAGTCTCCATACTTGTGAGGAGGGGGAGAAGCAGCTTTTCCCTCTTTTGTGGAACTGATTAGTCCGAATGGTTTCATCAGACCCCTCTGAGGGCAGGATGGGCTGGTTACACGCAGCACATTTAGGCGCCAGGACCTTGTGGCAGTCTTTCAGACAGTAGATTTTAAAGTCCTCTTCACAGAAAACCCTTCCTGCGTCATAGTAGAACGCCTTCCCTACTACAGGCGCTGCAGGTGAAGCAGCTGTCATGGTAGAGGCTGCCCATAGCTTGGCAGGCCTGGCTGGCTCCATACACCGTCTTGTTGCACTTAACACACACTCCTGTTTCAGCGGAGAGTGGAGTCCCCTGTGCCATCCTGGCTTGCCGTGTCTTTGTCCCCCCCGATCCGCTGGCGGCTTCCGAGTCGCTGCTGATCTTCCTTCTCCGGTCCGATGATGATGCCTCCTGGGACGACTGCCGGATGGATGTCCTCCCGATCCTCCTTCCCTTGTAGGCAGACGGCATGGGATGTCCTCTGGGTCACTCGGTCGGGGCTGACAGTCAGCCTCCTGCGTCTCGGGTCCCCCTTTTGGCGTCAACAACCTGTGTGGAGAAATCTGATAAAAATCCCTCTAGCCCACGCTCCGGGCTCTCGGCTGTTTGACCCACCACTGCGTAGGCAACTTGGAGCCTGTTGGTGGGGTGTCTTAAAACAACAGACGTCTGTGCACAGGTTCTCTAAATTAATTGTGCGGCTTCAGAATCTTAATACTTGGACTGTGCTAACTCAATAAGAACCCCAACATCTTTAGGTAAACTAAATAACATATTTCAATAGCTCTGAATTTCTGACAAGCATCTGTGTTTATCTTGAAATGAAATCCCTGAGATCCCATTAAAAATCTAAATATGAACGCTATCGGCAAGAGCAGCCACACAGCAGCAGGCTACCTAAGGCTAAAAGCCAGACAGCTGTCTACTATGGTGCTGATCCTGCTGACTCTTTTTATGCCAAGGGCACCCAGTTGACTCAGCAAGCAAAACCTTCAACTACACGTAACCAGTCAAATGTCTACTGTCTCTTCTGCCATAGCCGTGATCATTATCTTACAAAGTGCTCAAATATCAAAGCCCAAACTAAGAAGAAAATACGGGAGTGGATAAAAAGGGAAAACCCTTGCTGGAAATGCGGCCGTACACACTCAGCTGCTGACTGTACTATGAAGAAACCCTGCCCTGAATGTGGAGAGCTGCACCTTTACGCTTTGCATGCTTTAGCCAGGAAGAAGCATTTGCATGATACCACACTGTCCCCCAGCAGAGTCTACTTTTCACATGCCAACTTCTCAGACAGAGTGCTGCTAAAAGTAATTCCAATCTGGCTGTGGAATGGAAACCTTTCCCTCAAGAATTTTCGAATCATAAATCTAATCGCCAGAAGCAAAATGCTAACGTTATGCTATAAACGAACTACAGCAGGGTCGCTGCTTCAACGTCACGCCAACCTAAAGGTGGGGTAGGTAATTTTGACGAAACCAGCTCGAGTGCGCTAGAATTTGAAAATACACAGCTGGAAAAAATCTGCCACTTCCTTACAGAGCCTTACAGGTTGAAGCGTTTGTTTTAACAGTTTGCAGGAGGCAGGTACTTGCTTTCAAGCAGATCAGGGGCAAACAAACTTAACGGGAGTGTTCACGTGTTCGGCGTAATGAGGTACAACGTCCTCGACAACTTCTGTAGTCCTATTCAGCCACTTGTTAACAACCATCGTTTTTCAGACACGTAAACTCTTCAAATCACCAATGACAAAACGTGATCCGTCTCTTAAATGTGTGTCAACCACAGACCTTTTTCGAGCTATTTTCCAAAATCCTATAGAGAAATCCCATTGAGTAAAATGCTAACTCACTTCCGGGTTTTAGGACTCGTCACTGCACCACTCTATGGCGCTTAAAATGTCCCATATATATGTCTGTTTCCGGTATTGTTTATGACGGACGTATTTTGTTATACACACACTCCTTCACATTTTAATTTGTATTTACATTAAAGTATTTCGTGATTTAAAAAAAATTATAACTAGCGTTCTAGTTGAAGAGTTTGTAAATGAACATGAACCCAAGCTGTTGCCTGGCAAAAAAAAAGTCCGACATTATACAATTTTAAAATAAAAACAATAATCGTGGCTTGATATTGAGTAAGAAAATGTTTTTATGAACCACACAGCTTCCGGTCGTCCAAGACCCGACATGACAAAAAGACGTGGTGCACGCACGAAACATACTACCAATAGTAATGCATGGCTTTTAAAATCGTTCTGTGTGACACGAAAAAAATGGGAACATCGTGTTGGTGAACACGAATCAAAAGATTACATTTTGTGACTATAACACGAAATGCCGTGAGATTGGGTTGGCCCATATGCCGCAAATTGTTGTTTCTTACACGACCACTAGAGGTCGAAAACTTTAAAACGTGATTATAGGTCGTAATAAGCTGCTTGCACAATTGACCTATTTGGTCGTTTTTTGAAGGAGGACAGGCTGAAATAAAGAGTGTAAGGTAAGGAAACAGAGTGTGTGTTACAAATTGAGTTATTTGTCCGCTGCACATCTAAACGTATACAAAGAGTAAGCAACTCCTTCTGCAGGATTACTAAATTAGTATATCATGCTACTCGCCCAGAGATTAAGCCACCATTCAGATGGAAACAACATCCTACATTTAGTTTCCTAGGAATTTCAACATTTCAAAGAAGATACTGACGTCAATATCAGCTTTACAGCATCATTACTGAAATGAATCCAGGCCTGCACGAAGGGACAGAGTTGTATCATATTAGGGAATCAGGTTGTAGATGGGAAAACTGGGAATGCTTCTGCGTATCAAATCTCGTATTTTAAAGTATCTAAATAAATGTGATTAAAGAAGGTCACAATTAGTCCTAACATTTCAAAATATGTGTTGTGTTCAAAATTCCAGGAAAGAGAAACAACTTCTAAGTTCAACTATTTATAGCATAGTATATTTAGAGCAAAATATATATATTCACTTGGCCATGGACTCGTCACGTCATAGAAATCACAGGCAGCAAAGCTGTTCTCTGTAACCACTATTTCCGTAAAGAGCCTCGAACCCCGTGGGTCAATACATTTTATTACACAGGGCTTTGCCCATACATTTATGATTGGTTGAGACTAGTTGGGGAGGGCCGTGGTTTAGACTTTGGCTCTCTCTCGTTGGTGCACAGATTTAGACAAATGTCTCTTGGCAACACGATCTTACAATCAGCATTCGGCCAGCCTGTGAAGGTTCCTCCCTACTCTGTAGTCCTAGTAATTGTTTTTTGCCAAAGTTTCTACAGAAAAATTGGAATCCTTCATTACTGATTCCCAGCTATGCATGGGAGCGAAGCTCACCCATATCTCAAGGCCGGAGCGATGTTCGGTTCTGACTAACTCATTGTCTTCCTACAGTGTGCACCTGACTACATTAATATTGCAAGCTAAAACTTTCTTCTGTGACTTTTAATAAGAATCAGTATTATAATATTATATTAAAAATGCAAACACTTAGTCCATAAAGAGTTGTTTGATATAAAAAAATCCTTTCTCCTTGCACAAATTAGAAGTTGAATCAAGTGATGCAGGTATAAACAGATTGGCATTAGCAGCAATTAAATGTGTTATGCCATGTTGAAACGTTGTAAGGAATTAAACCCCTACTCATTAAGTACAAATTCAATTATTTATATAAAAATTATAATAGTTACACTTTTTTTTATAGCAGTGCAAATGGAGGGTAACGATAATTATGTTCTCAGGCATTAGAGGAACAATCTATCTACAGCGTATCACCGTACTTACAAACAGGGCTTTCACTGCAGAGATATTTTATTTAGAATGCAATTGCAATAGATGAAATGTTACAGATGTGTGTAAATGCTTACAGGCACATGACCTGCTGACATTTGAGCAGCAGTCTGCAGGGTAATGTTGATGATGCTGTTCCCTCAGAACCCCCCATGATGTAACCAGAGAGAGCTCACTGATGTGTTTGTAGACTGAAAGAAACTTTAGGACTTAGAAAGATGATGTCAGGCCACAAAACTGTGCAAGCCACCCACTTACAGGGTGACATGCTGTTAATAGTCACATTCATGTCCTGTAACTACTGTAAGAATAATCCTGCACCCTCAGCCTGACTCAATTAAGTCATATTGCGTTCAGGAGCATTTTAATAACAGCATAAAAACACTTTTAACTCACTTTGTGTTATATAATACGTTCTGGGGTTACGTTTCGTGCTCGAGGACACTTCCACATGTTGACTGGGGCTGAGGTGGTAATGGGATCTCAACCGCCGCCATGGGTCTAAAGTGGGGGGCCAATTGCTCCTTCCCCACTTCCAATCCCCCTACCTCCAGTACAACCACAGCAATATTGTTTTAGAGTTTTTATATGTTTAACTGCTATGCCTGTCATCTGTGTTTGTGTTGTCTCCTGGGTTCTGTAGTGCCCGGAGTGTGTCTTTTTATTTCCTCCCAAACCCCATCCCCTCAGGAAGCCTTTGCCTCCTGTCAGGTCATCATTGTAAAGAAGAATTTGTTCTTAATTGATTTTCCTGGATAAATAAAGGTTCTACTACTACTACTACTAACCTGCTCGGACCCTATCTTCAATACCACCATCACCAGCTGTGCACTTTAAAGCTACACGCATACTGTACGAGTGTTGTGCGGTGAAGATGGCTTCATTGTCTTTGGCTCCTCTCCAACTTTGCCTTTTTTTCCCGTATTTTTTCAGTGTTCACTTTTTGCCGTGTGCTGGTCCACAACATGCGAGCCGACCGCACCAACTCTGCAATACAATATAGCAGAGAGGAACATCTACAGTTCAGAAACTTTGTGGACAAGAGCTCACCGTCAGACAATGGGGACCCGCCATGGCTGCCTGCTGCTATCCAACCTGAGAGACGCAGGAGGAAGACAAAGCGAGGGTCCCGGGCCAGGCTGCTAGTGAGACTGAGGAAACGTGAAAACCGACCCCCTCTTCCGAGTATTCTTCTGGCTAATGTTCAATCGATTGAAAGCAAACTATATGAACTCAGAAGTCGGATTGCTTTTCAACGGGACATTAAGAACTGTAAGGTGTTAATTCTCATGGAGACTTGGCTCCACTCCGCTATCCCGGACTCCGCCATTATTCCAGACGGCTTCACTATATTTCGCCAGGATCGGACAGTTAATTCAGAGAGAAGCCAGGGAGGTGGTGTGTGTGTCATGATCAGTGTTGTGCTAGTTACTGAAAACCAGTAACTAGTTACCATTACTAGTTACTTCATTTCAAAAGTAACTCAGATACTTTACTGATTACTTACACCAAAAAGTAATGCGTTACTGTGAAAAGTAACGTTTTAGTTACTTAAAAATGGGCTCCCATTATATTAATGCCCTTATAGCCTTCATTTCAGTACTGTTATTGCATTGGAGAATAATACAATCTGTTGATCAACTTGACATGCACTATATGCAATCTGGATAGCATCGATATTAGCTGGCTTTCCATTGTTGTATATTCTTTCTCCAGGTAGTTGGAAAAAGTTTTCCGTCCCATATGCCGCCCGGACATGCTGTCATGCTAACTAGCTCCCTGAAAGCGGGTGACTCCACTGTAGCAATAGCCTGCATGTGTTCTACAACATACCGTGCAATGGCTTTATCGACTTTCCCCTGGCTAGCAGTCCCTTGGTTAAAATCCAGCCGCTGTTGCTTAGGTGCAGGTGGAGTGGCGTCGGCTGAGTCTCTGTGGTCTTAGCTACTAGCTTCGTCCCAGCATGTTGTTTTTGCAGATGTTTTAAGAGATTTGAATGACTGGTTTGGGCAGTAGATAGGCTCTTTGACCCGCCAGGACACCACTTACATTTAACTAAAACGTTATTTTCTTTGTGCTCGACAAAAGTGAAATAGTGAGAATATCTCCAGGTGGAGAAACTAGACTTGAGCTCCGCCGCCGCCATGATAGTCTTGTTAAAACAACACAAACACGCCCACAGCCCGTCTCCGCATGTGACACAGGACGTATTTAAGTACATTTACTCAAGTACAGTTCTCATCTCTGTTCACCTGGCTGTTGACTATATAAAAAAACTAACGCAGTAACGGAGTAACGCACCATGTAGTAACGGTAACTGAGTTACTGAATTTAAAAAGTAATGCGTTAGAGTACTAGTTACTGCCAAAAATAACGGCGTTACAGTAACACGTTACTTTGTAATGCGTTAGTCCCAACACTGGTCATGATAAACAATAACTGGTGCACAGATGTGGGATTATTTCTTCGGACTGTTCCCCTCATTTAGAGCACCTGATAATCACATGCCGGGCTTTTCATCTGCCAAGACAATTTACTTGCGTTGTGATTACAGCAGTCTATATTCTGCCAAACGCTGACAACAACACGGCGGAAATACACTGGACTATGTTTATTCCCCTTTCCGACGTGGATATAGGGCTCTCCCTCGCCCTCCCTTCGGCAAATCAGACCACATCTCACTGCTGCTACTGGCCGAAACTGAAACGGGACAGACCGGTGACACGGACTATACAACGCTGGAGTGAGGAGTCAGACTCAGCTGAATCTACAGAGTGGTGTGTGTTTGAGGACAACGATATCAACATGTTGCCACTGTCAGTTCACAGCCGCCCGAAAAGAGACCTAGACCATCCATCGTCGAGGATTCCTCTTCCAGCGATGAGTGCACTCAGTGGGCGCATACATTGACCAAGGGACGAAAATGTCGATGTTCTCAGCTGGTGGAAGGAGCATGCAACCAGGTTTCCGAATGTGGCACACATTGCTCGTTCGATTCTTTCAATTCCAGCTTCAAGCGCCGCGAGTGAGCGAATTTTTTCCACGGCTAGATTTGTGATCTCAGAAAGGAGAAGCCAATTGAAACCAGGGACAGTTGATGACATTCTTTTTCTGCATAGTAATCTAAAGAAACACTGAATTGTGAGATGAACACGGCGTTAGCCAGCCTGACTGTAAAAAGTTATACGTCTGTTAAAAAGTGTGATAGGTCTACTACATGTTTGTTTTGGCATTAGCCAGCTTGACTGTTCTAAATATAACAGTTTAAAAGTGTCAGACATAGGCCTTGTTGCAATTGCACTGGTTTCAGTTGGCTTCAATTTGTTTTATATCGTCAGCCATAATGACTAGGGATGCACGATAATTATCGGCCCGATATTAGGAATTATGACGTCATCCCGATAAACCGATAACAGTATTAATAGCCCCGATAATATACAATATATTCTTTGGGTAAAAAAAAGAAAAAAATACTGCGGTGTGGGTGGATTGGGATGAGGGGCGCTTGTTTTTCACTCGGCTCCTCCCGTTTTGCCAGTACTGTGGTGTTAGTGGTTTAGGAAGAGGGGAGTTCTTCACAAATCCAGCGCTCCCCAATACTTCGAACCTGATCAGTCACCTGAAACATCGCCATCGCTACGATGGTGTGTTAAAAGCGTACGAAGACAATAATACTATACAGTGTGTGTGTGTGTGTGTGTGTGTGTCTGCGCGCAAGCGTTGGAGCTATGTGCAACTCAAGGCATATGCTCGAACCGGAGCTGCCTGGGACGCTGCAATCATGTTGCTGAGTGTGCTGACTTTTCCTACAATGTCCCGCTGTCTGCTTCCTGCATCAAGTGAAGTGCTCGGCGCAGTTGTGTGGATAGAGCACTCCTCTGTTTTCATTTAAACAGCTCCTTATATCCGTTAGCGCAGCTAGCTAGCACCAGATGCTAACAACAACAATGCACGTAACGTCTCTCTCTTGCTCGCTCGGACCACACGTACACACACCCTCCCGGTCCTCCAGATGGCCAGTCGGTGCCTGCCGGTGAGTGTGGAAGTGTGGTCTGCCACAAGCGGGCGGCAGGAGCGGGGCTGTCAGCATCAGCTTGTAGATGGTATTTTAAAGACCCTGTGAAGTGTGTGCCTGTGCATGATCTGTTATGCTAATACATATAGTAATGACCAAAATTGTCCATTGAAACCCATATCAAAAGATGTTGGAATAGCAACTAATTTGATGAGTTTTGAATTTGCTGCCGTGAAATCCGCAGTTGACCTCCGCCTTCGTGGGCGTGGCTTGCGATCTACTGCGTGACGTCACGAGATGGTCGCCTCTGAAGTGTTTACATTCATCACAGTGTATTGTTTCTCTGTTTCAAAGTCGAATTTATCAAAGTTTTTGAGCGAGTATTTTACTGGAAAGTGTGTCGGAGTCGACTGGAAGTGATTGCCAATTGAGAAAACCTGACAATGGAGGCGACAGTGAAGAAAAAGGGAGGAAAAACACACGGGAAGCGATGCATTGCCGCTGGCTGTAGTAATGTCAAGTCTGCGATGTTTCTGTTCCCAAAAGATGATGGTGAGTCTGGCTGGTGTCATTGTTTCGTAGATTCGTTGATTGTTCATGACAAATAAAGGCCTCTGGTCGATTCGAGAGAGAGAGAAAGAGAGACTGAGAGAGTTACAGGGTTGTTGTTAGCATCTAGTGCTAGCTTGGAGCTAACGGAGATTAGCTGTTTCAAGAGGGAGAGTCCTCTCCTGTTGGACTGAGAGAGATAATGTCAGCTCAGGGAGGTAAAGGACTCTGAGTGATTAGATTGTAAACTGTAGCCTAAGTTATCTCAGTTGGTTTGGTCATCTATGTAAACAAATATTTCCATCTATGTTAGTTGTATAAAATAGGTTAAGAAATCCTTCCAATGTTTTTTGATTATTGAAATATATGTTTGATATGAGTGTTGAGAGCTGTATCCATAAATCTCTTAATGTTGCCCTCAAAGTGCACCAGATTGATGCCTTTAACTTCAATTTAAAGATAAACATCTTCCCGGGTGAGGGTGTGAGGTCATCACAAATAAAACAGGTTCACATGGATAGGATACTAGATAAGTGTGCACACTCATTATGTACATTACACATTTTTCTTGGATTTGTTAACACTATAGTCCCTAATATATTTGTAGAAAGGCAGGAAATGGAATTAAATCGAGAAAAACTGTCAAAATCAATCATTTCTCTCACACTTGTATCACTTTCCAAAGTCTTTGCCATGTTTACAATCACAACTGGGCCCATCTTGTGATGTCACCGCCGCTATCGTCTGCAACTTCCAGTAGGCTCAGACGGCCGTTATTATTAAAAAATATTTTTAAATTTTTCATAATGAATTAATCAATAATTACAATTATTTTAGCCATGAACAGGCACAATGATATGTAAGGAATGAAACTGCCATTTCATTTTGGCGCAAAAAAATGCACTTCACTGGCACTTTAAACTCGATGCTCTGAAGCTACGGGGCGGCCGAGGAAAAAAATACACATGCGTTAATCGCGTTAAAATAATTGGTGGCGTAATTTTTATTTGTATTATCGGTTATCGGTATCGGTATCGGTCTTGAGAAGCAGGAAGTTATCGGTATCGGTATCGGTTTCAAAAAACCAATATCGTGCATCCCTAATAATGACTGTAAACTAACATTCTGAAACCAAATAAATGCACGTGATTGTTGCATAACAATATGATAACGTTCCGTTTTTAATGAGTCAAGTTTTTTGGGAGGGGCGGATGACCATCTAATTGCTATGTGTCGACATGAATATAATTCAATGGAATGGACGGCTTAATTTAGGCTACATTGCATTTCCTGGATTAGGCTAACTTCGTTTTAAAATATACTATCCAAATTTCACATATGAAATGGCCAACAATTATCACTTTAAACGTATGGCTACTATAATTATTATTATGAAATTATTAACATCCCACATTTTTGAGCCAAATACGCAACTGCGTGTGTTCATAATTGCATCTCTAAGTTAGCAGCTCAAATAAATCGTCCAGCTGAACCTTTAGGGGAAACGCAACAAATGAATAGTTTATTTTCAGTAAGTGTTCAAATTGCATCGGTTCCTTCAGAGCCACATGCTCTTATTACTAATCGAAAGGCTGCCAGGCATGGGCGGCGCCAGGATTTTTTTGCTGCAGTAGCTTAGCAGTTGCTATATGACAGCACGGCGTTGCTAGTTCATTTTCAAAATAAACAAACAATAGGCCTACCAGTGGGCCAAGCACGAGCCTGTTCATATTGTAGCGTTCACCGCTATTCAAGATCACTCAAGCCTTCAATGTCGAAAATGTTCTCTTTATTTACAGAACCAATCAATAGTGTAACACTCATGACTTTCACGTAACACACACCGGAAAACGCACATACATACACACCTGGAAGGGGCGGTCTCTCCCTAACTCCTGTAATGTTGTTACATACTATTTGGTCCGGAGTTGTGGATACCCGGAATGTGATATGCGGGACACGGATTATTAGGTTGTACAGAGCGGGAATAAAGCACAGTTAACGATACTCGCTGTCTGCTGAGTTGTCTAAGACAAAGCAAGATACACATATGAAATGACAACACTACAACTGGCGACGAGGATACCGCAACACATCGCAGAATGAGGGAAGAGAAATAAAACATCCACAATTCTGGATAAGCGGTAAGCGAACTACGTTGGCTAACACATAAGGCTAACAAGCTAGCCAAGCCATCCACGGGACGCACCATGGCCAATCTCCCACATTTCCCGCAGTTTGATGTGCACACTGAACCCAGCTCTGTAGGCTCGAGGTGGAAAAGGTGGATTAAACGATTCACCAACTTCCTAGTGGCATTAGACATAAAGGAGGATACACAAAAACGTGCGCTATTGCTGCACTATGCTGGATCAGACGTGTATGACATATTTGACACGCTGCCAGGAACGGGAGACGCTGATGATTACGATACGGCCATAGCGAGCCTGCAAACCTATTTCTGCCCCAAAGTAAATCCTGAATATGAGATCTATATTTTCAGACAAGCCAGGCAAAATGACAGTGAGACATTGGATGCTTTCCACACGCGACTGAGACAGTTGGCATCAACATGTGACTATACCGACGCTAATAAGGAAATAAAGTCACAGATTATTCTAAACTGCAGTTCCGCACGCCTCCGCAGGGCGGCGCTAAAGGACAGCGACATGACACTTCAAAAACTACTGGATGCAGGCAGAGCTCAAGAACTGTCAGACAAACAAGCTGCAGGTATGGAGACAGGAAGGTCACAAAAAGAATTCCCAGTGCATGCTGTACAAAAGAAAAGCTTCCAAAGTCATAAACAATTCAATAAATATAATAATGTGAAGCATGAATACAAAACCTGCAACAACTGTGGTGGACAGTTTCCTCATGAGGGAGGACAAGCAAACTGCCCAGCAAAGGGGAAAGATTGTAAAACATGTGGAAAATTAAATCATTTCCAAAGATGCTGCAGATCACAAAACAAAGATTATACCCCTAAAGCTGCAGAAAAACAACAACATTACCGACCAAAATACAAAGTGCATCAAGTGCAGAAACAAACTGAGCAAAAGACACAGAGACCAGACACTCCAGACAGCTCAGCAGAAGATGACTATGTGTATGTTGTATGCACACTGCAAGACAAAGCAGGACACAAACGTACACAAATAAAAATTGTGGACACAGTAATACATGTTATTGTTGACTCTGGTGCGACAGTGAACATATTAGATGATGTTTCCTATGAAGAGCTAAAAGCCAGTTGTGAACTGCAACCATCTGCTGCCAAGATCTATCCTTATGGCTCATCCACTGCTCTTCCTTTGAGAGGAAAATGTAAAGCTGCAGTCCATTCAACTACTTCCACAGTAAATGCAGTTACATTCTATGTGATACAGGGTGACCATGGCTCACTGCTGAGTCGAAAGACAGCAACAGAACTAGGACTTCTGAAAGTTGTAAACTCTATGTCCACAGAAATGCCTATTTCATCCCCAAACCAGCTCCTCCGTGAGTACCAAGACATCTTTCAAGGCATAGGAAAACTCAAAGATTTTCAAGTGAAGCTACACATTGATGAGTCAGTGCAACCTGTGACACAGCCACACAGGAGGATTCCTTTCCACATGAGAAAAAGAGTGGAATCAGAATTAAACCAGCTACAGGAAAAAGGAGTCATCGAGAGAATCAGCGGCCCAACGCCATGGGTGTCTCCGATAGTTGCTACACCAAAACCAAAGAACCCTGACAAAGTTCGCATCTGTGTGGATATGCGCCTGCCGAACACAGCAATACAGTGAGAGCGCCACATCACACCAACTGTAGATGACCTCATCCACGACCTGAATGGAGCTGTAGTATTCTCCAAGCTGGATCTGAATGCTGGATACCATCAACTTGAGCTACATCCAGATTCAAGGTATATCACCACCTTCACTACACACACTGGCCTCTGGAGGTACACCAGACTGAACTTTGGCATTAACTCTGCTGCTGAAGTGTTCCAAAATGTCATTCAAGGAGTGCTACATGGTATCCCCAACGTCAGGAACATGAGTGATGACATCATTGTGTATGGGAAAACACAAGAAGAGCACAACAATAGCCTCAAAGCTGTTTTTCAGAGACTGAGGGAGAAAAATATCACACTCAATGCTGATAAATGTGAATACAGTAAACCAGAGCTTGAGTTCTTTGGCTATATTTTTTCTGAAAAAGGCATATCTGCAGATCCTAAAAAGATCACTGCCATCAAGAACCTTCCTCCACCCCAAAACGCATCAGAGGTTCGCAGTCTGCTCGGGATGATAACATACTGCTCACGTTTCATTCATGACTATGCCACGATCTCTGAACCTTTACGTCAACTAACAAAAAAAGACACTACTTGGTCATGGGGACCACAACAACAGTCGGCCATGGAGAGGCTAAAGTCAGAGCTGATGGAAAACACTACAATGGCTTACCAAAGTAAGCCATTGTAGTGTTTTTGTTGGGTCAAAACCCAAGGAAGAAATCCAAACTACTGGTTGATGCCAGCCCTGTTGGTCTAGGTGCCATACTCAGCCAGCACAGCCCTGACAAAGAGGGTAATGACCACATTGTTGCATATGCCAGCCGAGCACTCACACCAGTGGAACAGCGCTATTCTCAAACAGAGAGAGAAGCTCTGGCAATCCTCTGGGCATGTGAACACTTCCACCTATATCTCTATGGGTCACACTTCACTGTTATCACAGATCACAAACCGCTTTAACTGATCTTCAACAACCCAAAAGCCACACCCCCAGCTCGGTTAGAACGCTGGCGGCTAAGACTACAACCATACAGCTACATTATCAAGTACAAAGCTGGAAAAGATAACCCTGCCGATTACATGTCCAGACATCCTATTGAGGGAAACATACCAAGCAGATTGTCTCGCATGGCTGAGGAATATGTCAACTTTGTCATTGACAATGCTGTTCCAAAGGCAATGACACTTGCAGAAGTTCAAACAGAAACAAAGAATGATCCTACATTATGTAAAGTGATGCATTTTTTGAGTGCAGGACACTGGAGACATGCACCACAGGACTCAGACTACACTGATTATCCAATGCTGAAAGCACTCTACCGCCTATGAAACGAACTGACAGTCAACGCTGGAGAGAATGTCATTCTCAGAGGAACACGACTTGTGCTACCTACCTCTCTCCAACGTAAGGCAATAAGCCTAGCCCATGACGGTCATCTTGGTATTGTTAAGACCAAACAACTGGTAAGGGAAAAGGTATGGTTTCCAGGCATAGATGAAATGGTGGAAAAGATGATAAAACACTGCATACCATGTCAAGCAGCAACCTCCCAGAATCAAATGGAACCACTTAATATGTCTAAACTTCCCAAAGGTCCATGGCAAAATATTTCTATTGACTTTACAGGACCTTTCCCATCAGGTGATTACCTACTTGTGGTTATTGATGAGTATTCCAGGTTCCCCGAAGTTGAGATACTAAAGTCCACAGCAGCCACTACAGTGATTCCCAAACTGGACAGAATCTTCTCCTCCTATGGTATCCCACATGTGGTGAAAACAGATAATGGACCTCCATTCAATGGACAGCCGTTCAAAGATTTCAGCCACTATCTCGGATTCAAACACAGAAAAATAACACCGTATTGGCCGAGAGCTAATGCAGAAGCTGAACGCTTCATGAAAACATTGAAGAAAACAATAACAGCCACACACACTGAAGGAAAACCATGGAAACAGAACCTCTACAGTTTTCTTAGAAATTACCGTGCATCCCCACACGGTACTACACAGCTGACTCCAGCCGAGTTAATGTTTGGGAGAAAACTCAACACCACTCTCCCCACTCTTCATGTGACTCAACATCACACACCTGACACCAAACTCCAAGATATTGATCAGCGTGCCAAGCAGCGCATGAAAGAGCATGCCGACCACAAAAACAGAGCTCGACCTTCTATCCTCAAACCAGGTGACATTGTGCTATGCCGTCAGAATATCAAAGGCAAGCTCATTACTCCTTATGGAAGCAAACCTTACACCATCATGAAGATCAGAGGATCAATGGTGACAGCAGCTCGCCCAGGACATGAGATAACACGAAACTCCTCACACTTCAAACTGCTCCCACCTTCAGTTCCTATTGGATCTGACTCAGGAATGACTGACGAAGAGGATGATCTGGATCTACAACTTCCTGACCCACCAGATGAGGAACCTCATCAGCTCCAAAACGAGAATATCAACCCTGAAGGTCCTGTTCCAATCAGATATTCAATCAGAACAAACAGGAGACCACCACAACGTCTCATTGCTGAAATATGACTTAAAGAAGTCAAGAGACTGCAGATAGTTGAACAATTACAAAAAGGACATTTTTGCTTGTGACAAAGAAGACTCAGTCATTTAAGTTAAAACAATGAGATATTCATTTCTTTATTTGATTACTAAGAATAAGAGACCTTTCTTACTGCAATTCTTATTTACATTTTGTTAATATCAAAAGTCAATGTTCATCTGAAATAAGGGAGGGATGTAATGTTGTTACATACTATTTGGTCCGGAGTTGTAGATACCCGGAATGTGATATGCGGGACACAGATTATTAGGTTGTACAGAGCGGGAATAAAGCACAGTTAACGATACTCGCTGTCTGCTGAGTTGTCTAAGACAAAGCAAGATACACATATGAAATGACAACACTACAACTCCCACCAACAACATTGCCTAATAACGCACTTTTCCTCCTCTCTGGCCTCATTCTGTGACTCTCCTCCTCCTCCTCCTCCTCAGTTCTCTTCTCCTTATTCACAATTCCCCGTGTTAGATCTCACTGTCAGCACGCCTCGAACAATGCGCCATGTCGGAAAATACAACACATTCTTGATTAATTTAAAATGACCATTTGTAACTGAGAGGAGCGACTGCTCATTTCTGCCAAGATGCTCAAAGGGTGAGACACTGTGTCTGAGAATCACTGACTAGCAGAATTTGTATATTCTGGAGTGGAGCTCTGCAGAGAGCAGGGTGGAGGAAATGAGGGCAGTGGATCTTCACGTGCGGAGAGGAGCAGCGCTTCCACTGCAGCTCGTGGTAGCAGCTAGCTGGTCCTGCTGCTGCGGGTGCACCTGTTCTTCGTGGTCCCAATCCTCCCGGTTTTCATAGTGAACATCGGGATCCTTGAGGATAGCAGGGTTGTCCGGCTGGACCGGCTCCGTTGGAGAACGCGGTCGTTTACGCTGACTTGTGACTGTGAGAAATGTTTCCATTTTCGATCTACTGAGAATTAGCCAAGTAACAGTTCACGCAGTAAATTACAACGACCCGCCCCTGATAGATCCCGCGAAAATGTATCATATGTATACACATTCTCGCGGGCTGCGAGAATGTGTATAAATATGATACATTTTCATATAAAAACAATGGGGTTGCTAAGCCGTTGCTAGGCCAATTGTTGGAGTTGCTATAGCAACTCCTAGATACCCCCTGGCGCCGCCCCTGCTGCCAGGTGCTCTTTCAGCGTGGACAGCTCCTCAAACTCCTACAGCTTGTATTTAAGGCAGCGCTCTCCCTGGGGATCTCCATTTCCCTTTAATCGTTATCTTGATTGAACAACGTTGGGAAACCCTGGATAGATTCAACCTGTCAAACATATCATTCATGGGAAACTGCTCGACCCTATATTCTGTGAATTCTGTCAATTATTTCGCTGCTCATATGCGGGTTGCAGGTCTTGTGCAGACGGGTCGGGTCGGTTTGCGGAACTAATTGGCAATATGTGCGGGTAGCGGGGCGGGTTCGGTATTATTAGAAGTATTCGTTTCCAGGGCTCTCAACTTTTGAACAGAGTTCAGTGAGATTTTGGCAGCGGCGGGGCTTTGGGTGGGGACGGTGGTCTTATCTGATAAATGACACATAAATTCATACGAATAAAAACATATTTATTTCATTCTTAGTGAAGGGATATGTGTGTGTGGTGTGTGTGTGTGTGTGTGTGTGTGTGTGTGTGTGTGTGTGTGTTGTAGGTGTTGGTGGCAACCCTCTCCGCGTCGGCATTAGAGTGAGGGAGCACTAGAACAAGTTGAGCTATTTTAGTGAGCCTCCCAAACTGGCTCAAACCGGTCACCTTTAAAAAAAGGAGACTCTATTACTCAAATGCTTTGCTTTTGATTTCAATTGATTATGTGTATGTCATGTGGTGTCAAATATTTCTTACCTTGCACTTGATTGAGGACATACTCCCCCAAAACTCCTCAACATTAAAGGTGGTGGGATCTTGGGGCATGGGGATATCCATCAGCTGATATTCCAGGAACTCCTCACACACCTTGTCCTGTTCCTCCGCCCATGGAAAGGTAGTAGTTCCTGAAATCTAAAAAGAGCACCATGTGTAAAGAACTGATTAATGTATTTAATCAAAGTATTGAAATCCTGGAAAATGTTGAAACCCTTACCTGTCTATTAGTGCTGGGGGGAAACGATTATTTCAAAAACGATTAATCGGGCGATTATTTGATCGATTAGTCAACTAATCTAACGATTATTTTTCTGTTGTTCAATTCATAAAAAACGTAATATAAAAAAAGTAATGTAAAACGTTTCCACGATACTGTGTCTCAGGGGATCTTAATATTTAAGAACCTATTAATGTGTTATACCAGATTAACGGGAGAATCTCAGCTAATTGACGATACAAACCATGTTTACCAAAACAAAACACAAGTCTCATAAGAAGCATCTAAATGACCCATGAGCGAAAAATGCTAACGGACATTGGCACAGAACTCAAGATAAAAGTACCCTTATTACTTATCGTAGCTGCACATACAATATATCCGATTAAAGCTGAGACTCCACAGATTATGTCGGTATATAGTATCATCACTGAGTGATCCGGACTCGCGACAGGGGAAGCAAATACAGTCATCACAACACGTACCTTTACAGAGCTTCTAGGGAGATCGTCTCACCACCGTAGCTGTCAATCTGATCAAAAGACGTGTTCAATGGCATTAAAACGAGAAAACACGCGGCTGGATCGGTTAATCCATAGGTTTTAACGTCTATGTATAAAAAAATGATTGAATTTATAATCCATAATTCCATTTTTATGTAAAAATCGGAGAGCAAATGCTAGCTGCTAATGGTAGCCTAGCTGCCGCTTTAAATGTTCCAACATAGCCGTTGTGCTTGTGTGATATGCCAACTCCATTTGGCAAAGACTGCAAATGACAATATATTTGCGTTTTGGACAAACTTTAAAATATTCCCATGCTTTTGAAGACCTAGGGCGAGATGTTTTCGTTTGATGGCTTCGTGCGCAATCCTGTGAGGAGGAGGTGGTAGCCGTTTCAGTCTCCATTGTGTTTGAAGTGCGATTGTGAACTGCTTGTTGCTTTGTTTACACACCCACGTGTGTGTAGCGACGCGTCGACGCGGAAATATGTCGTCGACGATATTTTGAAGTCGACGCTACAGCACTACTGTCTATAAAGTATAGGGCAGAATGTCTAAATCCTACCCGGATACAGCCATGTTATTTTCTAATTGGCTGTTCGATAGCTTACATTATTTTGATTGGTTGATGCGTGGCTACAGTGATTCTGTACTAGTTTGTTTACAAAATTGTGGCGCAACTTGGTGGGCGGTACCCTGGAAAGAAATCTCTGCGTGAGAAATACAAGGTGTGGCGTGTGAGCGTGTGAATGGAGTGGAATGCGTGTGTCTCACGCCCTGCGACGCGAGAGAAACGGTTTCTCAATGGACAATGGAGTCTCTGAAAAGGGTAAAATTGGTTACTTTAATTAAGTAGCGCGGTAATGACACAAACAGAGGTGTAGTGGGACAAAACAGCTGTGAGTTCCGTTGGTGTAGCGAAGAAGAGAGCGAACAACTCTCGCTCGCTATCTATATATCCTCTGTTGGCTCCTCCTCTCATGGTGATTTAGGAGAAGAGACTGCGGTACTTTAGGCCCATTCCCAAACCGCCCCCTACACCCTACCCCTCCGTTTGCGCGTTCACGCGGAGGGTCCGCCATATTGAGGGCTGTTCCAAAGCAACGAGTGTGGAGGGGGAGTGGGCTATCAAGCCCTCAAACAGCGAGTCTGCAGCGGTGCTGACTTGAGACCGGTCTCTGCCTGACCGGAGTCACGCTGTGTGTGTCCGTCAGGAAACACGCTGTTTACAAGTAGTTCCAGCAAACATCCACTGATAAACTGCGATGTTAACAACCTCATGATAACCTCATATGTTTTTAACTTAGGATCATACCTGTGTTTAGTCTAGAAAAAGGTAAATGTGTGCATTTTATTATAAAGTTGTGTATATTTACAGACCTTTGCAAAAACTAAGAAGCTTATAAACATCAGGTTTAAAACTAAAAGAGCTTTGAAACACAATGAAATATGTTTGGAGTTTTATTTGAGTTATTCATTTTAACTTTTTGTCTGATGCTGATTTGAAACCGTTGTTACAAACAGTTACGGCATTTCCTGTTTGTGCCGGAGAGAGGGGAGGCCGTCCCAAAGCTTGCTGCTGTATTTACTCCCTCCATCTGACAGGAGGGAGCCTCGTTGAGCTGCGAGTGTGGCTACAGACGGAGTTCACTCCGTCACTGAGGGGTAGGGTCGAGGGAGTGGTTTGGGATTGGGCCTTAGAGAATCCGAATGCACTTTCACTATCCGACGTGTTTATGATGCGCCAGCGGACGTCATGAATGTGCGTCTGCTGCCGTGGGGAAACTATGGAAACTACAGTTTTCTATACAGCGGACTACAAACATGGATGTTCAATAAGAACGAGGGACTACTGTGAACTCATCTAGAGACTCTGCACCGTGCTCTGATGCTGCTGCTTTGCTTTATGAACGTGGACAACAGAGAAACATATTCTTCAGGACCAAAGTTGGAATTGAAATAAAAAAGGAAAGTGAAACTTATGCTTGTCACCCTGTCCCTCCGGTCCACATTAATACAAATGATCCCAATACGTATGATTGTATGAACTAAATCTTAAAATCAATACAGATGTATTTATTATAAACGTTAGTCCTTAACATCTATCACTGTGTATATCACCATTCAAACATCTTTTAAAAGTTGAACAAACCCCACACAGCTCAGTAAAGACTGAAATGTTGACTTTATTTGATCATTTCAGTGAAAACTAACGTTCATATTTCTCTTTTTGATTATAATACTGATGAACGTTCAGAACAAAGCACTTTGGCAACTTACATACGTTTAATGCTTAATAAGCACCGTAACTTTCATGATATCATTTGAATGGCCGACTGTTGTGTGACGTCAAATGCTGCGGTTGCAATGCATTGTGGGGCAGCATTTTCTCCTCTCCTTTCGGTGAGGGAGGTCCAGTGGTTCCTAAGCTAAAGGAGGTTATAAAGGAAGTTTTAAACCTCCTTTCTTATCATCTAGAGAATTCGAACAGCACTTATCATGGCTGCCACTGAGGGACTTCCGGGTCATTTCACTCCGTTAGGAAGGTTCCTAAGCTAAATGGACTATTTGAATGCAACCTTGGTCTTGTCTTAGTCTTGCTACTCTCCGGTCTTGGTAATGTCTTGGTCTCAGATAAGGTGGTCTCAACTACAAGACTACTGTTTACTGTAACAGGAGCAGTGGTGGTTCTTGACCAATTTGACTGGGGGGGGCCACTGGGGGGCAGTTATTTTCTGAGGGGGGCACAATGAATGCAGGACGAAAAAGAGAACTAGACAGTATGAAGTAATTGCGCATAAGAAAACAATGCAATACAGTTATTGGTATTTGTTTCAGTACACTTATTTATTTCAGATAGCTCTTATAGTTATTACTGTTAGCTTCAGCTTAAGTTATAGTGCAATGTTTGCACTAACACCATATATATATATATATAAATAAAAAGGCAATGAACAGTTACATCTCTACTTTACATAAGGGTGTCTGCACAATCTAACATTACAGCAACAAAATCCTGTTTTTGGCAAACCGAGTACCAGAAAATATACATTTAAATATATTTATTTTTTTAATTCATTGTTAGGGGGGCCACAGGGGGATCAGAGGTCAGTGTTAGGGGGCATTGCCCCCCCCTATAACCACCCCTGAACAGGAGGAATGATGGGACAGAAGCAGAACCACCATGAGCAGCCAGGTGGACTCACTCCTGATATACTAAGAGATGTGATCCAATAGCATAATGAGTCTAAAAACCACTTGGCACAATGTAACGTTTTTAGTTATATTGTTTTTCCTTTGTTCACCACATGACTGTCTTTAATTTGACATTTGTTTCAGTTGCTAACACACTAAAATAATAATTATTTAAACTCACACTCAAAGAGCAAAACCTCAGCTCAAATCTCCTAAACTCTAAACACATGTTCAGCTCTGCACCCAATTTGCAATTCAACTTGGCACTTTTTGCAAAACACTGCACACAGTTCTCTAAGTAAGACAGACATCTGACATATTCACTTGTTTGCCATTTTAAAAACACCGCCATTAAAAATGCTACACACATGAACCAATCAACAAATACACATGCCAAATGGCCGTAAACACCAAACTTCTTTATTGTTGAGTCATCAACCAGGATGTAAGCACTAGAAAGAGGCTTCCTGTAAGACATTTATAAAAACAACAATGCATATATAGATAGCAGCAAGAGGGAGAGGAAGAGGCAGGATAAGAGAGAGAGAGAGAGAGAGAGAGAGAGAGAGAGAGAGAGAGAGAGAGAGAGAGAGAGAGAGAGAGAGAGAGAGAGAGAGAGAGAGAGAGAGAGAGAGAGAGAGAGAGAGGAGAGAGAGAGAGAGAGAGAGGAGAGAGAGAGAGAGAGAGAGAGAGAGAGAGAGAGAGAGAGAGAGAGAGAGAGAGAGAGACCTGAAGTCAGATGAAGAGTTATCTGCAGCATAACGGTGGAGCTGTGTGAGCGTCAGGCTGCAGGTGGATGAGGGGCTGTGGTCAGACCCAGTCAGGGGGTCAAATGCTGCCTTAGTCTTTTTTCTCTCCTCTGTTTTCTCTACAAATATTTTTTGTATTTTTATTTCCTCAAAGTGTTCCTTTCACTCTACTGTATTTGACAAAGGCATCCTTGTGTTTACACAACTGTAACTATGTGTTGTGCAGGAAAGTTGCACCAATTTGTTTTGGAGAAAAACAAAAGTATAACAACTGTATGTGTGTTTCTGCACATATCTTTGCAGACTTGAACAATCGTTGTATGCAGAATTCTCTACAGACAGAACACCATAAACGATGCTTTAGATTGAGCACCACAGGGTGCAGTGGGTTGGACAAAGTGTCTTGTACTATAAGTCAAGTGTGCTTCATTTAGCAAGATACATGAGGTGTTCTGCACTTTGGGTGTGTGGTTTTGTGAATTGTGTTAAGTGTTTTGACAGAATGAGCCCTGTTGTCAAAAAATGTGTCTTAGCAATTGAAAAAAACTTTAATAACCTGAACAAAAACATAAATGCAACACTTTTGTTTTTGCTCCCATTTGACCTGAGCTGAAATCTAAGATCTAAGACTTCTTCTATTTACACAAAAGGTGTAAAGGTTTCTCTCAAAGATTCTTCACAGATGTGTCTAAATCTGTGTTCGTGATCACTTTTCCTCGGCCAGGACAATCCATCCACCTCACAGGTGTGGCATATCAAGATGCTGATTGTTGCACAGGTGTGCATTTGGCTGGTCACACAGCACAATGCCACAGTTTTGAGGGGGCGTGCAATTGGCCTGCTGACAGCAGGAATGTCCACCAGAGCTGTTGCCTGTGAATTGAATGTTCATTTCTCTGCCATAAGCCGTCTCCAAAGGCGTTTCAGAGAATTTGGCAGTACATCCAACCGGCCTCACAACCGCAGACCACGTGTAACCACACCAGCCCAGGACCTCCACATCCAGCATGTTCACCTCCAAGATGGTCTGAGACCAGCCACTCGGACAGCTGCTGCAACAATCGCTTTGCATAACCAAAGACTTTCTGCTGTCAGAAACCGTCTCAGGGAAGCTCACCTGCATGCTCGTAGTCCTCATCGGGGTCTCGACCTAACTCCGGTTCGTCGTCGTAACCGACTTGAGTGGGCAAATGCTCACATTCGATGGCGTCTGGCACGTTGGAGAGGTGTTCTCTTCACGGATGAATCCCGGTTTTCACTGTTCAGGGCAGATGGCAGACAGCGTGTGTGGCATCGTGTGGGTGAGCGGTTTTCTGATGTCAATGTTGTGAATCGAGTGGCCCATGGTGGTGGTGGGGTTATGGTATGGGCAGGCGTATGGTACAGTATGGGCAGGCGTATGGTATGGGCAGGCGTATGGTATGGGCAGGTGTATGGTATGGGCAGGCGTATGTTATGGGCAGGCGTATGTTATGGGCAGGCGTATGGTATGGACGACGAACACAGGTGCATTAGGGACGACGGCCTGTTCCAGTTCCTGCCAATATCCAGCAACTTGGCACAGCCATTGAAGAGTGGACCAACATTCCACAGGCCACAATCAACAACCTGATCAACCCTATGTGAAGGAGATGTGTTGAACTGCGTGAGGCGGTTGGTGGTGGTGTGTGTGTGTGTGTGTGTGTGTGTGTGTGTGTGTGTGTTTGTGTGTGTGTGTGTGTGTGTGTGTGTGTTGCACCGCTGTGCAGCAGGTGTCCTGTGAGGACATTGCAGAGGCAGCAGTGTGTCTTGTTTGCTCTGCTATTTGATGGATTAATAACTTTGTTAGCAACGAGACTGGAGGGCATTGGTTCCAATCGTTAATGTCGATCTTAACGTCGGGATTCATACTGTTTATCCCGAAGGCAAATGCAAACAATCACACAAACAATAGGAAAGATGAAAAAGACACATTCAAATCGGCCATCTCATTTCGCAACTGAAAACTCATCTTTATACACGACCTAAAACAAATACAAAGGAAACAAAGGTTTGGCTACTCCGAAATGCACCACTACGATGGTCTGGTGTATTTGTGTTGAGTGTTCCTGCACGATCATTAATTAGTGTGTCTTCATGTTTGAATGCACTTATTGTAGAAGGCTTGGATAAGAGCATCATCTAAATGCAATGTTGTGTTTTCTGTTCATATAATCGAATAAACTCAATCAGAAATTAAAAGGCGTTATTGTCGTATGCCGAGTAGCTACAGTGTAGATATGGCAATGGAAATCAAACAATGTATATTCAATGTAAACGCTTCAAGATTTGTCTTGGCAGATGAGAAGCACTATAAATTAAATGTATTATTATTATTATTATTATTATTATTATTATTATGGGCATAAAAAAAAATAAAACAAATTTGGAAAAAAACTATGAAATAGTGCAAGATTAGTTTGCGAGACCAATGTGCAATGATACACAGATACACAACAAGTGTGGGTCAGTTTGTGTGTGTGTGGGCGTGAAGGTATTTGACCTGGATGCTCCTCACCTCACAGTCTAGACTCAGACAGCAGGACATGTTGGCTCCCTCTCTGTCATGTTCGCTCCTCACATGCTGCTGAGCTGCCAAGGATCCGGCGTCTCCTCACACGGTGTGTGTGTGTGAGCTCGGCGCAGAGTGTGTGCGACGTACAGACAATAGGAAGAGGATGCAGGAGGCTCTATCTTTAACCCCGCCAGCAGAAAGCTGTCATTCTTTCAGGCCGTGACGAGTCCTGTTTTAGCCCCGGCTGCAACCGAATGGAGCTTCAGAGATATGTGCAGCCGCTATGGACACCTGTCCTGCTCTGAGCGAGGCCACGGTGCAACAGATACACCATCAAAGTGCCAGGCAAGCCTCAGAGGCTGGAGGAAGAATGTAGAAAATAAAACCGTCAGAGCGTAGATGATGGCAGAATCCTGAGGTCCACATGGTGTTTCTATTGGTTCTAAACAAAATAAAGTGCATTTATTTTGGTTAATCACACAATTATTTAGAATGTCTTTAAGTGATTCCTTAGGATGTCAAACGAGAATCACACTTGGAGAGTGCACACCTCAAACGAGGCCAGTGGTGCCTTCACAAGCTGCTCAGACTGGCTATCTTCACAGTTGGGAAGTTTTTTTCACAACTTTGGTGTGTTCATAAGCTTTAAGTCATGACGTGGAAACAACATGGAAGCTTCAGAGACATGTGTCTTGTGTTGCTCAGAGCCATCAACCCAACACTGACTGTGGTCTGTTGTCTCACTCAGCAAACAGCATGCCGGGTGGGTGAGTCGTATGTTGCCCTTACATTCTGTGTCCTCTTGTTCAAGCTCTATGAGCCTATTTCAGGGTTATGATGAATGAAATCAATGTTTGTATATTGCTGCACCCCCCCTATGGAAAGGAATTCTATGTGTTCGGTTCCTATTTTTTAGACAATCAAACAGAAATTGAGCCATCAAATGTAGTATCTCTGTAAACTTTGGATCTCAGAGCACAACAACCATTCTGTGTAAATGTTTGACTACACAGTGAGTTTTAATGATCTGTCAGTGTGCTTGGTGGACCTCAGGGCCGGTCAGCCCCTACTGTGAGTATGGAAATGTTATTTATTTAAAAGAACACACCAACAATGTTCCGAAGGGTCCTTGGCATTACAGTTTTGGCTTGAAACATTACATTAATACCATAAAGCCAGTGTCACAAAGTGTGGGCCGTGGAATATGAAGGATGTGAGGGTTAACCATGCAAAGGGTCCAATGCACAGGTTGCAGTATGGGACATGTGAACAGAGACTGGCTGAGACTTGACCACATCTTGACTTGATAGTGCTTTTATCTAATGTTCACCAGAAACCCCAAGTGGGTTGTTTTAAAGGTCCCCTAAGAAACACACTCCTATAGGAGAAGCTGTTATTGAAGGAAGATGTTCAGAGAGTAAAGGTGAGGACGAGTCTCAGTAAAGCTGACCCTGACCCTGTTGGTGTCTGGATGAGCAACTTCACATGCTGCGTGTATTACACGGGTCCTTCCTATGGCATGTAAACAATGCTGAGATAGTTTAACTGGCTCTCTCTCACGTATAGATAATGTTAATCAGGACAGCAGAAAGCTGTCACACCTTCCGGCGCAGACTGAAAACTCATCTCTTTCGACTCCACCTCGAGCGATAGAACTGCTAACAGAGCACTTATATACTAATAAAGGACTGGCTTATCTATAGCCAGTTGAGTAGCACTTGAAATGCTTGGCTCTATGAAACCTGATGTACTTTATGATTCTTTCTTCAAGGTAGTGTCTTCCTGGTCGAACGTACTTATTGTACAGTAAGTCGCTTTGGATAAAAGCCTCAGCTAAATGTAATGTTACTTTTAATTTGCATTATACCATGAATTCACTCAATGTCAGTGATACATATTTTTTAATTGAAAAAGTAGTCAAAAGACAATGTTATTACAAAAGACAGTTCAAAACACACCTTACATTTACAGGATCATCATTTTATTTTCAACTTGCCTTGAGTTAGGCTTCAGCCATGTGCACACAGTGCATACAGTGTGGCCTTTATTAGGCCCTGTATAAAACTGCAGGACTACTGATAAAAGTAGTTGATATAAAATTGTCATAAGACCACAGGACTCAGAATTACAGATAGTACAGTATCATATCATCACTGACAGAATAAAATCCTTTCCCTGAAAGCAGGCATCCAGGCAGCAGGGTTATCAACAGTTACACTTCAGAGATGAGTCCCAACCAGTTGAGCAATGAAACCTTCTTCTCCTTCATCTCTTGTAATGCTTCATGGATAAAGATTGGTGATAACATATTGTGTAGGCCAACCTGGAAGCTAGCGTCACAAGGGCTCCCGTCGTTGGTGTCGCTTAGTAGTCTCATTTAGTCGCTTGTTAGCCATTTTGATGACACATAAAAGCTTTAAACATTCACCAGTGGTGGCACATTTGACACATTTCTTGTCGTAGATTAAAACTTCAGAACATCTCTCCAGCTTGTGTTAACCACAGACCTTATTCTAGGCATCTAACCATAAATGAGGGATCCAGAAGTTCTTAATCAAATCCGGCCCGCGACTTCATTTCATGTGGCCCCACAAAAGCTTGCAAAGATTATAATATGTTTATTATACGGTTAAATGCCGCTTTACAGAAGCACATTGCCCATAAACTACATGTCCCATAATGCATCTCAAATTAGACTTTTTTTCTCGGAATTTGACTTTTTTCTTCAAAATGTTAATTTATTTTCAAAATGTCACCTTTTTTTCTTCAGAATTTGGCTTTTCTTTTTTGATCATTTTGTGACATGCACACAGAAGATACTTGCAATTGTTTGCCCTAGACTTCTGCTTTCAGACGTAGTTAAGTATGAAGTTATTACCCTATCCGATAATAATCCAATGCAGAGGCAATAATGTAATATAATACATAATTTTATATATATTAAATATTTATATATTTATTCTTATATATAAAACTGGCCCTTTGAGTGCAACCATCATGCTAATGTGGCCCGAGTTGAAATTGAGTTCGACACCCCTGGCCTAAAGCCACTGCAGCGACAGTTTGCATGATATTTGCAACTTAATTCCTAGCGTGTGTTCACTGGCTGGATTCTGTGTTAATGCATCATCACTTCTACTGAAAGCACTCTCACCCACAGACAAACAGAACAATCAGACAGGACTGCTTACAAAATATATACAATATATGCTATTGTTAGAGGAATGTTGAGCTTGAGATTTAAAACCTCTTGAATATAAGGCTGATGAAGTAAAGGAGGGTAAGCATACAACAGAAAACAGATAAAATGTCACTAGTCCTCTTTCTAACATGGGTTGTTGATGATTGGTGGATTTAGTCGTCAACGTGCCCAGTGGTGCCCCAAGACACTCTGGGGGCCCCAAGCAGAAGGGACATGGCTCCTCCAACAGCACCGCTGACCCCTCATGTTGTCGTTGCTGTGGACCTTCTTAATCTACCTTCTTTGGAGGCCCCCTTCTGCTCCGGGGCCCCAAGCAGTTGGTGTATGCTCCAACGTGAGCCAATCAAACGCAGCTCACACCTTTACACAGCCACCCAGCTCTGTTGGTTTAAAACTGTCCTCCGCCGAAAGGAATACCAGCACCTTCAGTTACTAGGGGGTTATATTTACAAAATATATAAAGAAAAATATAGGGTTACTGGCCCTAGCATATAGTACAGTCCAACAGCTGTCTGTAAATATTTCCCTCATGATTATCATTTCTAAAAGTAAATCACAGGGTAAAGATAGCCGGAACGTGACAAGACGCAACGAGGACAACATGGCCCCCGAGCTGGGCTGCTGTGTGCAGACACACAGGACACCAGGAGTCTGGGAAATGTGAAAGTAAAACATGAAAATGGGTGTTGGTTTAATAAAAGAGAGGATACTCCCAAGGGAATTGGAAACTGCTCGTATAGGAACTGGGGCCTAGTTTGTATCCTCAACAAAATGTATTTGTGAGCTTATTTTAACCTGAGTGTGTTGTTGTTCATCACCGCATAAGGAAATGACTGGAGGGGAAATACACTTAGTAAATGACACTGATGTATAGCCTGAGAAAAGATGTAGCTTTAAGACGATAAGATCACTGAAGGAATAGTTGGACATTTTGAGAAATATGTTTTTTGCTACTTCCTCACAGTGACAACAAAGCTTCAGAACCAGACTTGCTCTGACACCTATGGCGCTTTTCCACTGCAGGACCTAGCACGGCTAGGCCTTGGTAGGCCAGACTCACTTTATGCTGCGTTTCATTACAGTTTAGTTACTGTGGTAGTAACTATAGTAACGCAGTGTAGGCGGGGCGATCAGCTGTTCAGCGGGTGGAGCGACACTGCATAAAACTGCCGTGACGTCATCTTCAATGCGAACCACAAAACCAAAACATCAGCCGTTAGCTGTTAGCCCTCAGAGCTCACAGCTCCTCATATCTGTTCAGAAACTAGACAGAAGCTAAACAAGTACAAACCACAGACTGTCTGCGTCATGGCGAATACAGTCGCTGCTTTATTTATGTCTGTTGGCCGTTGTTGTGAGTGTGGACGGTCGGAGCATTTACAACATTAGCTTAGCCTGATCCATCCGATCTCCACACATGCATTTTTTTACTAACCGCTATCAGTATGTTGTTTCTTCGGCATCATTTTGAAACGTGTATTATAATTAAATCACGGTAAAATATGTTCATTTTGATGTAGTTGTCGCCCCCTTGCAACGTATGTAACGTTTGCTGAACATGGCTAAGTCTATTGGAGTAAGTTTGGGTGTTATACTATGTTATAGCTTCAAAAGGGACATAATATAACTTTAAGTACATCAAAGATGACGAGGTAAACAACATTTTCCTGACCAATTTTGTCCAACAGGCCCAAAGTTCCCGGGCGTTTCTTCCAGACCTGTCCTACTCTACACAATGTCCAACGGCTACCTGACAATCTGAAACAGCTGGACATGAGAACAGTCCTCTTCCACAGAGCTACAGTTTCTCTGTCGCATTTCAGCACTTTGACCTTGCATTTAAACTCCCAAATGCCCCACTTATATAATATCAGAGGGGATGCCGCTCTCTATCTGCAGTCTTCTAGATCTGACTGAGATTGACAGCAGAAAAGTTCAGAGTTCACCCCCCTGGCAGAGCTATAAACAGCCATTTCTCTCTCACAGGCAGTAAGATGATACTGTTTCAATTAGGCTCCAGTGCCACACAAAGGAGTTGGAGCATTTGGCAATCAGTGTCACTTCGAACACCGAAGACATTCCTGCCTCATTTACTTTTTAAGCTAAGACTCAAAACGGGCGTGTTGTGTAAAAGTCATTAAAAAATCATAGTTGGACCATAAACCTCTGCTGTGCACTGCAGTGCAAAGACAACCAACATCCAAAGACAGGATTTCATTCAGTAGCAGCAAACATGTGATAAATTAGAAAAAGAAAGCATAAATAATGTGTTGAGCATCTTTCATCTTACTCCCCAGTGACAAGATACCCTACCCTAAAAAAAATACAAAACTGGTTAAACATAAATAAAAAAATGAATATATACAAAGCAAAAGATCAAATATGATACACTTGCATAAAGCTTGGAGTGAAAGTGCATCATGGTCCCCCCCCATGTGAGTCTATTTATGCGGCCACTAGATTCTTGGCAAGAAATGTGTCACGGTCATGGCGGGTGACACTCGGTTTCCTCTTTTGGTTTTGCCGTTCTTACTCAGTCCGATGAACATCCTCGGGTAGGCAATGGACTCGTAGGCGTTGTAGTTGTTGGCGAGGAGCTTCTCTCTGAACTTACACTCGTTGTTGTAGTGTAACTGAAGGAGAAAAGACGCACACATGAGGATGATCGGAAAATGCAAATTGTTTGAAGGCAGAAACAAAACAAAGTTGCATTCTTGTGGAAGTTAGTTTTGTTCCAAGTGATTACTATCAAACAATTGCTCTATTTCTCACTCCAAAGCCAAAGTGCAATAGCTGCTACGTCCTGGGTTTCTACAAAAACCTGATTGTCAGATGATGAATGCTGGGAGTGAGGCGGGACGGACTGCTTGTGAGGGGGATATAGCTGTGAGCTGGAATCACAAGGCTCCTTGAGATGAAATACACGTATGAGCTCATCTCCTTTGCTGCTGTATAGTGTTGTATTCTTCCTTTTAGGCCTAAGAAATGCTAAACATGGCTCGAACCATCTGCAGCACGTCACGTGGACTTTAGCATCACATGCTGATACTACACGGTGCCCACCCGTAATCCGATCCCCGGCACATACATCATGACCAACATTGTCTGTGTTTGCATATACATGAAACACATTTGAATGAAAGCCATATCTCTATTTGAGGGGTGTGTGTGTGTGTCTGTGTGTGTGTGTACATTTCAGTTGTGACTGGAAGATAGATCATACATTATTACAGGGACGACAGATGACTAATAAAGCAGCGCAGCCTACAGTCTTTGTGAGTCTGCACCCTATCTGTTAAACGGCCCATTACAGTATGTTTGATTGTTGGGTGCATTTTATCAACCTTAAAATATAAAGTTATCATGTAGAGCTCTAGAGAGCCTAGAATAAGAGCAGGCAGTGGGTGAAGGTCAGACCTGGGCCCCGGAACATAGACATGACACATCACTGACAGCATGATAATAACATCTCTGTAATTTCTGTGACATGAGAAATACTTTGAAAATACTAATGATTGAAAATACAGAAGCTTCACAGAGCTACCTGAAGCACATTGAGGACAAAGCCAGAGTTTATCTTATTTCTATCTTCGGCCAACGCAGAGGACATCAGTTGAGTGTGCTTCAATGTGGCCCAGACATGTTAGCAGACCCTCTGCTGAATGATTGTGGCCGGAGACCCCCGTAGGCATCGATCTCAATGTGTGCATTCACAGGTTCAATTAGGATCACTAAAAACACATAATGCTGTCTGAACTGGGCCAGCTCGGCGACATCCTTTTAGAGCAAATAGTCAACTGCATTTCATTAAAGTTTACATCATTATTAAATCAAAAATGTTGATCAAGTGCCAGTAAAACACCTTGTGATTTATTCTTCTCTTCATTCTAAACCAGGGGTGTCAAACTCAATTTCATCACGGGCCACATTCGCATTATGGTTGCACTTAAAGGGCCGGTTGTAACTTTAAGACTATATAAAAAGACATATATGGATATTTAATATATATAAAATAATGTATTATATTACATTATTGCCTCTGCATTGGATTATTATCGGGTAATAACTTAATGTGAAAGCAGAAGATAGGGCAAATAATTGGAAGTCTCTTCAGTGAGTATGTCACAAAATGATTGAAAAAGAAAAGAACATTCTGGAGAAAAAGACAAAACAAAATGACGTTTTGAGAAAAGGTCAAATTCTAAGAAAATTGTCATATTTTGAAGAAAAAAAGTCAAATTCTGAGAAAGAAGTCAGATTTGAGATGCATTGTGGGACATGTAGTTTATGGGCAACGTACTTCTGTAAATCGACATGTAACCGTATAATAAACATATTATATTCTTTGCAAGCTCTTGTGGGGCCACAGAAAATGAAGTTGCGGGCCGGATTTGGCCCCCGGGCCTTGAGTTTGAGACCCCTGTTCTAAGCAGACCTCATATTAGCATGCCAAGTTTTCTCCATTGATAGCGAACAGTTGCCCCTGGCAGTCACTGGTGCACATATTCAGAAACATCTACAACTAGTCTCTTGGGTGCAACTTGTTTTAATTTTAATGAATTGCTTGAATTAGTTTAGTGCTGTGCTGATCTCAAAATGTACACTTGAGCCTTAACAAGGATACATATAAGAAGGGTTGGTGGACGTGCTCCTGAACTAGATTTAAGGAATATTCTGTCAGCCACTGACAGCTGATAGGGACCGACCCAAGGCCACGTCCTCTGCATTATTCTGGGTACATTTCTGAATTAGTATTTTATATGCAGATTCCAGTATATGTTAAGGCTGAGAGGAAACACATCAATAAAGGTGGGAACACTCACAGATCCGTACAGCTTCCCCCGCCGGTTCATTGCCACAAAGAATCTGCTGCGGACCCCCAGCAGGGTCACCACCCCCCGCTCCACCGGGGAGATCTGCAGGACACCTTCGGGGGAAACAAAGACACACACTGAAACACACACACTAGAACATGGAACACACAGAGACGTGTTTGTGTTTTTTATCTGAGATGGAATCTGTAAATGGAGATGAACTGTGACATCTTTCAACATTTTACAGTGAGTTACTTCATGATGCTGTACGAGTACACTCTGTGTAAATGGGTTGGTTTTGACAAGGTGTGACATTGTGCAAGCCTCATCTCTTTGTAGATTCCTACACCAATTCAGAGCGGTAACCAGTGGCGGTTCTAGCTGATATGGCGCCCTGGGCGGTGCACCTTTCGTCGGCGCCCCCCCTGGCATGAATATAAAAAACTATAGGTTATATGAATAAATAAAAAGACGCATCCAATTCAGAATTAAATAACTATATTGCATAGGGATGCACGATAATTATCGGCCCGATAATTATCGGTCCGATATTAGGAATTATGACGTCATCCCGATAAACCGATAACAGTATTAATAGCCCCGATAATATACAATATATTTTTTGGGTAGAAAAAAATACTGCGGTGTGGGTGGATTGGGATGAGGGGCGCTTGTTTTTCACTCGGCTCCTCCCGTTTTGCCAGTACTGTGGTGTTAATGGTTAAGGAAGAGGGGAGTTCTTCACAAATCCAGCGCTCCCTAATACTTCGAACCTGATCAGTCACCTGAAACATCGCCATCGCTACGATGGTGTGTTAAAAGCGTACGAAGACAATAATACAATACAGTGTGTGTGTGTGTGTGTGTGTGTGTGTGTGTGTCTGCGCGCGCGCGTTGGAGCTATGTGCAACTCAAGGCATATGCTCGAACCGGAGCTGCCTGGACGCTGCAATCATGTTGCTGAGTGTGCTGACTTTTCGTGCAATGTCCCGCTGTCTGCTTCCTGCATCAAGTCAAGTACTCGGCGCAGTTGTGTGGATAGAGCGCTCCTCTGTTTTCATTTAAACAGCTCCTTATATCCGTTGGCGCAGCTAGCTAGCACCAGATGCTAACAACAACAATGCACGTAAGGTCTCTCTCTTGCTCGCTCGGACCACACGTACACACACCCTCCCGGTCCTCCAGATGGCCAGTCGGTGCCTGCCGGTGAGTGTGGAAGTGTGGTCTGCCACAAGCGGGCGGCAGGAGCGGGGCTGTCAGCATCAGCTTGTAGATGGTATTTTAAACTCGATGCGCTCTGAAGCTACGGGGCGGCCGAGGAAAAAAAATACACATGCGTTAATCGCGTTAAAATAATTAGTGGCGTATTTTTTTATATTATTATCGGTTATCGGTATCGGTCTTGAGAAGCAGGAAGTTATCGGTATCGGTATCGGTTTCAAAAAACCAATATCGTGCATCCCTAATATTGCACACATTTCTCCAACACACAAATAGAACAATGTGTGTAATCAAAATAACTAAACAAAATTAAATAACAATATCACATAATAAACATGAATATAAAAAGTAGTAGGAAACATACATTAATAAAGAAAAAGACATATAAGCTATAGAATGAAAAGACTAAATTGCACAAATCTTTCAACACACAAACCGAACAGAACACACATTATCTGCTGCGGACCCCCAGCAGGGTCACCACCCCCCCGCTCCACCGGGGAGATCTGCAGGACACCTTCGGGGGAAACAAAGACACACACTGAAACACACACACTAGAACATGGAACACACAGAGACGTGTTTGTGTTTTTTACAGAATTAGGCATCTCTAAATTCAACTCCCAAAAATCTGACCTTCCTTGCCTTCTTTGATGCAGTTAAATAAAGCTTTCATTTCAGTATGCACAGTGTAGGCCTATTACTTTTTCAGAATAGGAACTGTTAGAACAATAACACAACTTTCCACACTAATTCTTTCTTGGCATAACATATCTCACAAAAGATGGGCTACAACATATCAGTACTGTAGGCCTATATTACAGACGTCTTTTAATTAAGCCTCCAGTATTGAAAATTACACAAAGGACTTGTCAGTACAAGCACTTTTGAGGTGTTTGCTAAATGAAGGTGACTAAATCAATAACGGTTATAGTGGTTGTTTCTAACGTTTTTATTACAGGGCTACACATTATCGTTCTGAAGTAAGACGATTTGAAATGATTCCAATGTTAGTTGCTGAACTGACGACGGAACACAGGCATCTAACAAGCAGCAATGGAGTTAAGGTTACCGGCATAATTTAATGACATGCTTAATATAAATGAGCTGTTACAGGTGCATATACCTTTATCTTTTGAGCGTTTCATTTCTTCTTCTTTCCTTTTCTTTCTAAACTGGGCCCCTGATGCCTTGTGCCTTTTTTTCTCCATCACCGTAGGTATTAATGTTCGACACGAGAATCAATCTATAGCGTACCCCTCCACCAACACTGTCAACTACATGTCAAGACTGTACCAATTTGCCGAAGTCAGTTTTTAAATAATTCTTTATTGTTTCATACAACCCAGGCCAGTATGCAGTACTACTTTATAAACATCGAAAGTGTTTATTTGATAGAGATAGTTTACCCGCCGCCCGCCTCTGTGTCCCCCATAGTGAGGCGACCAGAGATTACCCCCGCCCTTCTTTGAGTGTGAAGCACCGTACACACGGTTCCGTTGCGTGCTACAAAGGAGACACTTCCCATTCACTTTGAATGGGGTGACGTCACGCTTTGCCGAACTGAATTGTGGTTCCGTTGCTTTGCTTCGCTTTGCTCGTGGTGAAAGTTGAGAAAAGTTCAACTTTTCAACCGTCGACGGAAGGGCCAGCCATATGCCAGTACAAGCGCAAGCCAATCAAACCGCGTGCTTGTGTGTCCGGGGCGGGAGATTAATGTGATGCCAAACGGCGGTGCTACAATTTCCGTATCAGTCCGTTACGTCACATTACTTTTTCCCATTGACTAACATTGGGAAAGAGACGTCTGTAAATCAGCGGATATTTTGTAACTAAATAAACTACCCAGTATGAACACTATAGTCCTTATTAGATTCATAAGGTCCTTAAAGTTGTAAAATGCACTAAAAGCTGAATCCAGATTTATTTTCTCTCTCCATTCATTCTACTGAGCCGAGAGCGGGAGCTCGGGGGGTGGGGCTTAAGGGGGAACTCAACTGCGCATGCTCCATGAGCGCACATACGGCTACTTCTGCTCTGACAGCCAGGCATGACAGCTAATCTGTGACATATTGCTCTCGAAAATCTCAGGCCATTTTATCCTCATGCGCCAATGAGCAGCTCTCATAGGAAAGAACGAGACCCCGCCTCCGACGCTGTATCTAGTTCATATTATACATCCATGGCTTCAATGCGACGGAACCATGTGTACGATTTTTTTCATTGCGCTTGTGCCGTCCCCAGTCAAAATGCCGCCCTGGGCAACCACCCATGTCGCCCATATCAATATCCGCCACTGGTGGTAACCTATTTTATTCAAACTCCTACTCAACTTATTTTATTTTGCCTTTTATATGCACTGTCCAATTGCTGTAACAATGTCAATTTCCCCACTGTGCCTCAGAAAAAAACATTTTAATTTTGATTCTGAAATAACTTAATCCCCAAACGGGGCTCAAATCATTAGTCACAAAAGTCCAATATTTACTCTGAGGTTTGATGGCTTAGAATTGACTAAATATCAGTCATCATTATTGTATTGTTTTGTAAGTGAAGTGGCATTAATTGAGATATTTGAAGTTTTACTGATGGAGTTTCTCACTTAGCCTAGCCATGTGGGTTACAGTGTGTGTGTGTGTGTGTGTGTGTGTGTGTGTGTTTGTCCTTTGTCCCTGCTATCATTTTAAAATGCTTTACAGTGGCTTGAATTCCTTGCAGAGATCTCCTGTAATGTATCTCCCTGAATTGTTTTGCCTTGTCTGGAAATAGTACAGAGGCAGGAGAAAACCCCCAGCATGCTATGAGTTCTCAGAGGCATTCTGTCAATTCCTCAGTTCACATTTGACAAAGGGCCCACACTTAACAAACACAGTCTGACAGGGATTAGATGTGACCTGATAGGTAAATCAACATGTGTTATTCTTTGTGTCTCAGGGAGGGGACTGCTGGGGTCCGTCTATCCTCACACAGAGTCTCTGCTGCTCCTAACTTTAGGGGCTGGCTGGGCTGCATCACAGAAAGCTCTGGTTACCACGAGCGGAAAGCACCGGCACTAAAGGGTGCTCAGCGGCACTAGGGCAGGACTCCAGATGTGGTACCAATAAGTGTAAAGGCTATAAGTTGGTTTGAAACAACACAAAGTAAAAGTCCTGCATTCACAATTGTACTTTAGTAAAAGAAGAAAAGTACAAGTAGCCTAATCCAAATGTCTATTTTACATTTGACAATTGTTTGATTAAAATGATTGGTGCATCAGGCCGGTTTTTGGCTGCATATGCGGTGGGCGCTGTTACTGTAAGTGATGAAAGTGGGGGATGTTGGCTTATCAGGCGCCCGCAGCTCACAAACCAAAGTGTGAGTGAGCCTTCGAGCGAGCAAGAGAGAGAGAGAGAGAGGGCGCGCATTGGTACCGCGGATTGTTGTTGGATTGAGGCTGATAACTACAGCTCAGTGAGGTAAATGACTATGAGTGTTTAGAGTGCTTTAGTCTAAGTTATCTCAGTGGGTCTCAAACGAGTTGGTCAAAATTTATGTAAACAAATATTTCCAAGGCACTCCTTTATAATTATTAGGATAAATAACAACAGGTTTGAAATCATTTAAATGTATACTATAGGACAGTAAACCAAAAATATCGATTAAAACTGGAGAGATTACAAAAAATGCATGAATAAATAAATGTTAACTGGCTAAAATAAGATATAAATGAACAACAAAAATAAAATAATTTACATTTATTTGTTATTGGCTATGGTAGGTTATTGGTTATGTTCAAATACTTATTTGATTATTACCCCCTAGATCTAGTCTCTAGTAATTCTGCTCAAAGTGCACCAGATTGAAGCATTTTACTTTAAAATGTTAAAACAAATCTTTCCGGGGGGGCATACCCCCGGACCCCCCTAGAAGATGTGACGTCCACACCCCAATTAAAACATGTTCATACAATACTGAATACATTTGAAACCTTATTTATTAACCAACATGTCAATACGTTTACGTTGTTGTAGTTTATTGGTCTTTTGTAGAGATTTTTCATCTATTCTTTATATATTCTATTGTGTATTCCTTGGAAGGGGGGGCACCACATCATAATCTCGCCTAGGGCACCAAAATGTCTAGAACCGGCCGTGGGTGCATGCAGATGTTGGATCAATAGGTGTAAATTGTTCTCTGATTGACAGCATCAGGAGTCAGACGCTTTGGCTCAGACTCATATTGTTAGTCATCGAGTTTATTTCTTATAAGCCTACTATAATAAAATCTATTTCTCAACTGAAACGCTGATTTTCTTGATATTGTTGTTTAAAACCAACATAGGCTACAGCTTTCTGTAAGAAACAGTAAGTTACAATACACGTGTTTTGAATTTAATAATTAATAAATGACCCAACTTACTGTGGCGGTTTTCGCTGTGTACACCCGTTATTCTACCGTCCGGTAACACCTGGATATGAAAGCCGATCCCAACGTTGCAATAGAGTCGCCGCAACCTTTTAATGCCCAGCAGATAGTCTCCGTTCCGGCTGACATCCTCCCGCTTCTCGCCCGGGATCCGCGCCAGGGAGCGGGAGTACAGAGCCTCCCAGCGGTCCGCCGTGCCGTTCAGCCCGGGAACGCAGCCTGCCAGCCCGGTCACCAGGCCCAGCACCAGCACCGTCTGCAGGGCCGCCAGAGAGCCCATCCCGGGGGTGGCTCTGAAAGCAGCCTCCGGGCGTTTGCCTTTCCACTGAAGCGAGAATAGGAAGCGGCGGCGGGTGGAAGTTGCGCTCATTCCCAGACCGACAGGCGCACTGAGTTCAGCGCCGGGGAGACATTGATCTGCATGGACGCTGCGCAGCCATGCCTCTATATTTATACCTGCAGACACATTACATCACAGCTCCACACTTAGAAGACATCTACAAACTACAATTTGACATCAACAGAGCTGGAGGCTTTATTGAAATCAAATAATAGTTGCCTTATCAGAGAGCAAAGTCAGGAGTTTGTAGAAATACATGAATAAAGGCCTTATTATGATAAAAAAAACGTCTTTGTGCGAGGCTTTCATTATCAGCTGCGGAATATCATTATTTATGTATGGGAGGATGTAAAATAGGAAACGGCCAAGTTAACAGACCGTGGTGTCGAGACAGGAGACAGTTCTATAAATGAACAATAACAGGAAAAAACACAGGTCCAATTCAACCGAATGAAAACGCGCTAACTTAAGAAGGGAAATCATGTCCGGGCCCTTATGGAAACAATGGTAAGACTAAATAGAGAGCTTGCAGCATGATAAGTAGGCTGTCATTGTTGGCCCCAACTGTACAGCTCTGATGTTACAGGCATCACATGTCAGCTCTGTGAACTGTCATATGTGGAGGAAGTGCTCAAATAATTAAGCAAGTAGCAATACTACAGTCAAATATAATCAAGTACAATTTTGAAAGTAAAAGTAGAAAAGTATTAGCATCAACAAATACTTTAAGTACCAAAAGTCAGGCTACACATTATGCAAAACAGCTATTTTAAGCACTGTATTTCTAAAAATGTATTTTATAAAATGAATGGAGCATTCATTTATCACTTTATGTTGATCATGGTAAAGGTGGGGTTCATTTGAACTACTTTAGTTCAAGTAGATTAAGCTATATTAATATATTATAATGTGTGTCAAATCATTTGTTGTGTTAATTACTTAAATGCAGTGGAGTAAAAAGCACAACATTTGCCCAGAAAATGTGGTGGAATAAAAGTATAAAGTAGTTTAATGCGAGAATACTCAAGTAAAGTACCTCATTTCATACTTAAGTATGTACTTGAGTGTGTGTATGTATTGCATTGCATGTCATTTCAGTAATGAGAGCCTGCCTTTCCGTCGTACATTCAGAACTGTTAAATGAAATGACGATGCCCAAAACAGGGACAGTCAGTCAGTCAGTCAGTCAGTCAGTCAGTCAGTCAGTCAGTCCACCTTTGGACTTGTGTAGGCAGAATGAGTATCAGTTAAAGTCAAATGCTTCTCTGAAATAATAGATTTGTGTTTGAATGATTTGTTTGGATTATATGAACCAACTGTTGTCATGGCAGCCTGTCTTTGATGTGTCTTGCTTGACTGTCATGCAGATGCACTGGTGTGTTGCTTTTGATGTATTTTGAAAGAAACCAAAGTAAATGGCCTGCCCTCCCTTTATTTCACTATTTCATCACTGCTATTATTCCTGCTATATATACACGTTGAGCACTACAATCTACCCTCTCTGTTGAGTGTCCTATTATGTGTGTGGATGTTGGAGCGCTGAAGGTCCTCCCCTCTGTCAGCCGGGTCCTTTGATCTCTGGGGTGGCTCGGTCCTGCTCCTCATTGACCACGCATGAAGCGTTTTCTCACGTTCACATTCGGCTGATCCTCAATGTACAACAACATTGTTTCTTTGTGTGCTGCAAAGTGGCTCCATGAATGCAGTCAGATCTTAGAGACAATCATGTGGTGTTGAGGCGCCTGGTTGGTTTCTACCAAGCCCCGAACATGGCTGACTTACCAGCCAATCAACAGGACCCGTCGGGCTGTCCGATGGGCCTGAGGAGGCATCGTCCAAAATAATGCCAGTAGTTTATAAAAAATTATAGAATGACTGAAAGGGCCAGAGTAACGGCCATCATTAAAAACCCATCAAGCTGGAGGCCGACTCTGCTGGACATCTAGGTCAACTGATGAACTCCTACAACTCAAAAACAACCAAAACAACTTATTGACCTCTGGATCTCCAGGAGAACTCATTGACCTCTGGATCTCCACGAGAACTTATTGACCTCTGGATCTCCAGGAGAACTTATTGACCTCTGGATCTCAGGAGAACTTATTGACCTCTGGATCTCCACGAGAACTTATTGATCTCTGGATCTCCAGGAGAACTTATTGACCTCTGGATCTCCAGGAGAACTTATTGACCTCTGAATCTCCAGGGGAACTCATTGACCTCTGGATCTCCAGGAGAACTTATTGACCTCTGGATCTCCAGGAGAACTTCTTGACCTCTGGATCTCAAGGAGAACGTGTTGACCTCTGGATCTCCAGGAGAACTTATTGACCTCTGGATCTCCAGGAGAACTTATTGACCTCTGGATCTCCAGGAGAACGTATTGACTTCTGGATCTCCAGGGGAACTCATTGACCTTTGGATCTCCAGGAGAACTTATTGACCTCTGGATCTCCAGGAGAACTTCTTGACCTCTGGATCTCCAGGAGAACTTAAGAACCGCTGGACATCAAACATTTTAGAAACAGGTTCTCAAAGAAATTAATAACATTATTGGTAAGACAATAAACATCTCTCCATCATACCTCAACATGTATTCAAGCTCATCAAAACCCTCCTCTCTGCTAGATGGTGCATTTTATTAAAGTGGGTGTCAGAGAAATCCTCAAAGGTCACACAGTGGATAAATAGTGTGTTAGAGTTCATGCCTTTTCATAAAGAACCACTAATCATGGGCTGATGGATGTCTTAGGCTGCGGCCACACGAGGACGAAAACGGCTAAACGCATAGGATTAACGCAAACGCAATCGCAAACAAGCTTCCGTCCACACGCAATAGTTATCCGGATAGTGTCTGTCCACACGAGACCGCTCCGTTTAGCTCCAACCGCTGGAGAAGCTGCAGTACATATGCCGAGCCTGTACGTGGCACTGTAACTTCCTCCACAAAAGCAGCGAAGAAGCATGGTTGTCATGGTTGCCCTTCTGTTTATTCTCCGCGGTGGGGGCCAAGGGAACCGGGCAGAGTTTTTCGCCAGTCAACGTGTATTAAAGTTTAAATCTTCCGGACAAAATTATAAAAGTGCCGGTCAAAGGTCTTCTTTGTTATTTATTGAGCTTTAAAACAAATGAATAACGACTCTATATAATATAATAATAAAATACACAGAGCCTCTCTTTTTCCTCCCTCTCTTCGGACAGCGCCATGTCTGTCTCATGCAGCAGCTCATCCAGTAATGAGTGACCCGGCCGACAGTAAAAATAAACATATTTATAACTAGTTTAGGGAGTCTGAGAGGTAATTAAAATAGCTAAGGGTGATGATCTGACTTGAAGTGTGTGTTTTGCTGCAGCGGGAGGAGCTGCAGGTGAGCTGAGCTGCGTGTCTCCGTCCTGTCAGATTACACTTCACTCGCGTTTAGGTCCATATCGAGAGAAAGATAAATAATCTGAATTCAGGGTGCAGTTTACTTTGACGCGGGGGTGAGCAGCAGAGATGGGGAGAGGCGGGGCTATTGCCTCATCATTATTGCTGTAGATGTTGCACAAACAACTGTAGCATGGTCAATAGCGTCCGGAGCACGATAGCAACTCTGCGATCCGCCATTGTTGTTGTTGTTGGTGGCGAAACACTTCAGCAATGGCGCGGGGTAAGCGGAGGTGAGCAGAAGAGGTGGGGAGAGGCGGGGCTATTGCGCAATCACTATCAGTGATCTGAAAATGTTCGGATAGGGCGTACACACGGAGCCGTTTGACCCCCCAGAGCGTTGCGTATGCCTTTCTATCCACCTTGGGACCCGTTATCGTTTCCTCAGTCGTTTAGTGCCGTATTCGGTCGTCCTCGTGTGGCCGAACGGTCTATATGACACTAAACAGTAACGCAAACGACCAAATTCGTCCTCGTGTGGCCGCAGCCTCAGGTCCAGCTCAGCGTGAGGACACATGCAAGAAACAGCATGGCTAACATACCATCAAACCTTCAGAGAAACTGATTGCCTTCAGGAAAACAGGGTGATCAACAGTAATGCATCTTGACCTCTGCAGCAGAGTATCACTGCACTGTGTGGGAGACTCGTGAGCTCTGGACCTAGAGAAGGACCTCCAGGGAGGCTGAGGGACCACTGGAGCTGGCCTCTTCAGAGTGTTCCTGGAAAGGAAGTCCTGTGCTGTCACTGTCCATGGTTCTGTAACCTCCTACTATTACTTTCAAACTAAATTACTTTGAGATGTTTCTACCCAGCGACTCACATTGGCCAGTTATGTGCTGCTTTATTTTGTTTTAATGTATTACTGAAGTCATTGTGGTTTTAGGTTTCATGTAGGCAATGAATTATGCTGCGGGAAAGAGGTTTTAGATTTCACTGGGTGACAGCTGCAATTCAGATCTTAAAATGTCTCAACATTCACCACAAGCATCCGGTCACTCACGTGTTTATTGAACACTTTCAAAGCCAGGCACCACATCTTCTTATTGATTGTAAACCTAGGATCATGATACTTCTTTTTGAATGTGCTTTTAATCAGCAGTAAGTGATTTTAACTATGGGAGTGTGTGTTGAGGAAGAGAACGGTATTCCTTGTTTTGGTTTGACCCAAGCATTTTTTAAACTTTAAAAATAACATTGATCGTTAAAAGAAAAATACTTTTTCCAACATTGGAAATATGGGGCACATAATAGATGCCTAAAGTGAGCTGATCTTCTGAATGTTGTGTGTGTGAACACTTCATTTCGTCATGAAACAGAATTAAATCCACTATTTCTTTCCCTTAATCCCTTTTTTGTGCCTTGCATATAAACTGTGTATCAATAATCTACCAAAAGTCAAACCGAGAGTATCAGACAGTTAACACTGAACTGTTCATGTCCCACATGTCGGTGAGGATGTAAATGGCGTGTTACCTGTTAGTGGATGTAAATCAGTGTAAGGTTCATAGATATCCAAACAGAGGAGCCGTGGTATGTCATCTGATGTTGTTGGCACAGCGTGGTTGGATGCTGGCCAGCGAGACAGCTGTCATTGAACTGCTGCCAGACTGGATCCACCAAGTGGCTTGTGCCTACACATGAATGCTGTCTACTCTATGTATTTCTTTGTTCAGAATGGGCACAGTTCCTATTGCCTTTACTGCCTTTTCTGACCAATCAAGTGCTTTTGAATATTCAGATCATCGGGGCAGATCAGGCGACATTATGTGTAGCTATGTTCAACTTTAGTTCAAGGATATGGTTTGAAGCGATGACCTTTAGCTGAGCTTCTGAACATTTTCATTCTGTTGGTGAAAAGATGAACATTTGAAGGGTTGTTGAAACATCACTTTGGTCATATTTTTGTTTGTCCCTATGAGAGAGTCTGGAGTGACTGGGTGTTGGATGTGTGTTTGCTGTGTGTGTCCTGCCTGCAGAGGGCATTGAGCTGATGAGAGGAGCACAAGGCACGCTGTCTGCCTCTAGAGGGCCCTGTTCACAAAGTGACCCTCCTGTTCTATGAGCTCTGAAACCATGTGTATGTGTAACCCTAACTGTTACTGAATGAACCTCATGGATGTGCTGGTGAGAGTCAAATCTAACATCAGCAGGGAACACGATTCTCTCCAGTCCATATACTCACGTAACATGATGGCAGCATACCGATCCTCCTTCAGTCATTTGGGTTTCAAATGTGTGCAAACAGAGAAAGCAGCGGTGGGAAGTAGTGGAGTACAAATACTTCGTTACTGTACTTAAGTACATTTTTCCGGTATCAGTACTTTACTCCACTACTTATTTTTCTGATGACTCTTTACTTTGACTTCTTACATGTTTAACCCAAATACCTGTACTTTCTACTTCTTACATGTTGAACACAAATACCTGTACTTTCTACTTCTTACATGTTGAACACAAATACCTGTACTTTCTACTTCTTACATGTTGAACTCAAATACCTGTACTTTCTACTTCTCACATGTTGAATACAAATACCTGTACTTTCTACTTCTTACATGTTGAACACAAATACCTGTACTTTCTACTTCTTACATGTTGAACACAAATACCTGTACTTTATACTTCTCACATGTTGAACACAAATACCTGTACTGTCTACTTCTTATATTTTCAAAACAGGTTTGTTACTTTAGTTTGAATCTGCGTTTCATTACATATATTAGAGCACTTTCCGAATGCTCAAAGCGCTTTCCATTCCATATTACACATATCAGACATGCAACAGTGAATATAGAACATGAGGGTGAAGGGTCTTCCTCAAGGACACAAAACTATGGGTACTTTTTACTCAAGAACATTTCGAAGCCCATACTTTTTTACTTTTACTCGAGTAAGAAAGTTTAGTCAGTACTTCTTAAACACGAGTATCTGTACTTCTTGAGTAACGGATGTGTGTACTTTTGCCATCTCTGAAGAAAAGTAATACCTTTTTAAAGCACTATTTTCAAAGGGTTAATAAGTTGTAAATAACAGGTTCATAATGGTTTATAATGAATGCCTATTAGAGCAGTTATAGAACTTATAAAGAATAGGAACATTGTGATTGTGATTTTTAATATTTATTACGTTTCAACAAAACTAAAAATGCTTAATACATTAAAAATCATGTGGTGGCCAGACTCCTCTTTAGTCTTAGCAGTCAAAATGCTTTTTTTCAAACCTGGCATCCCAACATGTGATCTTATTAATGGTTCATAATATTCCTATAAAGGCAAAGTCTTTCTTTGCACAAGACCATTAGGTGCTCCTTTTGAACCTATACACGGTTATCTTGTTAGAGAGGCTCTCGGATGTAGATGAGGTGTTCATATCAACACATGGTTTGACTGAAGAACACAACAGAAGTGTGTCCCATTCATTCCCAGCGTGCTGATAGGCTGATAGAATTACTGTGATTGAACATGTGATTCACATGAAACGCTCTTCCATGAATCCATATCCCCCCCCATCAGTCCGGCAGAGAGGCAGATGAACGTTTTTTTCCTGCCAGGCGAACAATGTGATTAGCAATATGTGATAAAACCCTAACAATGACATTCAGAAGAGAATTGTTTCTAAGGGTAGCAGGCATGCAGGCAGAGGGGCCACAAAGGGCCCAACCTCTCTGAGGTTCTGCATTCCTGGAGAGTAATATTAGAGTTTGGCATTCATAACAAACCATAGCAAGGTGTTGCACTTTGTACAGTTTGTGCTTTCAGGAGGGCCTGCCTTGTGTATCCACTGTGATGTTTCAGAAAGAGCCCACAAGTCTCAGGCGGCCTTGCTTCCCAGGCCCCCCCTGGGAGCAGCCATTGTGCGGGCCAGGAAGCCTCCCCAGCCCGCAGGTATAGAATGACAGGGCTTTATATGCAGCTACGTATAGACGGGAGCGAGGCAAAGCTAAACCTGAACATCTAAGAGTCACAACGCTGCTTATGATGACTTTTGCATCGATGGTTGTCTTTGTCGTGTGTGTTCGGCTGTGTTCGGCTGCAACAGGTGCAGCAACTAAACAAATGAGTTGCAGCAGGCAAAGGATACTGTCATAGATAAAGACAGAGGGACAGAAAGCGTACAACTCGCAGAGCCACCCTGAGTAGTCATAAAGCAGCTAACCAGGCGGTTTTAGTTAGAGGAAACATGTCCCACAAGTCATGACTACACTACATGGATGCTTTTTAAGATGCTATCAAATAATCCACGGTGTGATCAATCATAGCGTACTGACAGTAGCATGACTTGATTTTCAATTGAAATGGAAGGAAATCTGGCCTCATCGTTGGAAGCAGCAGGCGGTGAATGAGAGGGTCTCGTTAGAGACCTGCTGTTTGAATAACAACATGTGCCACTGTGTGTTTGAGGCAGTGCTGCGTTCAAAGAGCTGCGGCTGAAAGAACTAAAGGAACATGAACTGCACCCGAGAGATGACCAACACACAATATGTCCCACACCTACAAAGAAAGGGAAATAAATACCACTGCGATTTAGGAATTGTTTCAAAAATAAAAACTAAGGATTATGGATGCATTGAAATATTGTAAAGTTAGGTTTGAATGATTTTGAGGTTAGGTTCAAGGTGGGGTAGGTAAGTTTGAGAAACCGCTCAAGATCGCTAGAATTTGAAAATACACAACTGGAGAAAATCTGCCACTTCCTCACAGAGCCCCTCCTCCAACCACACGAACGCGCACATGACCAATGAGGGCACGAGATAAGTTTGTGCCCCGATGGAAGGCTGACAGGCAGGTAGGCCATCCGATTGGTTGTACTTTTTACAGTATTACGGCTTCTACAGATGACATTTTTTTATGGATATTTTGTCAAAGCACTTGAGATATTCATTGCTATCGGGATGTTAAGAGCATTCCATGGAATATAACAAAAAGTGTATCTCGAGCCGGTTTCTGAAACGTACATACCCCGCATTTAAGGTTAGGTAAGTGATGGCATAGCATTCTATTCATCGTGGTAGCTCATAATTCAATGAGACGTGAGGGCGGCGTTCTGAAAGAAGACATTGTCACGTACATTACCGTACATTCAACAGCTGATCCATGAGCCGCGTTTATCTCTATACTTAAACACAATCACAACACGTCATTCTGTTTGAGGTCAGTGAAACCTTTCTGAACAAATCAGAGAAGCGTCAGAACAAATGCACCAGTAGCTTCCTCGGGTCAGTACCATTGTGTTTTATGTTGGAACAGGTGGGGGGTGAAAACTATGAACAAACGGCAACATTGGTGAAATGCAGAAATAGTATTATCAATAACTTACAACACAGGCACCAAATAAATACTCATATCATTAGTAAAAATATACAAAGTACATCTCTCCTTTACAGACAGTAGACTATCACATTGTTACAAAAAATACAGCAGACTGTTTACTCCGCTTCTCAATGTGAATCTGATCAAAAGTGCTTTGCTGATTAAAGTCCTCTCTGAAATATCCGTCATATCTGTTAGCACTTCAAATGAGCAAAATATTATTGAATATACCGTGTTTGTCATCACAGCTTTTGACAAAAGAAAAGCTATAAGTCGCTGTACATGCATAGTGCATACTGTATGTACAATAGAACCAGGACTTCTCTCCGTGGGATGGTGTCATCAAATCCCTTTACAAAGTAACAATGTTTTAACTACATACACACGTGTTTACAGGCTGACAGTAGCGCTGGCAGGGACCAGGAGACTATACCGCGCTGTGTGAGCCACAGGAAGTGGAAGGTTTGATATATGTGCAGTGAAAACACGAATGCATTAAATGTATAATGTCAACACATGTCCCATTATTGCAGTAGATTAGATGAAAGCATTCATAGAAAGTTTAAATAAAAAACGTTAGGTTCAACTTAACATAATAACTTTCAACTAACCTAATTCAGTTATGTGTATTCTGTTGACATGATTTAATTAAAGTCACGGTTTCAGTCTTTTCAGAGTGTGCCCAACACTATCTATCCTTCTTCTATCATTTCATTGTCTCTGTGCATCAACAGATCTGTTCGTCCCGGCAGGGTCCCAACGCGTCCCCCCCTCTGCGCTCATCAGGGTCCATGTTGCTGAGCCAGCCCCTCAGTCCTCTGGCCCTCGGCCCCGGCCCTTCCTGGCCCGGTGTCTGCGTCTCCGGCGTTCCCCTCGGCGCCCGTTGTGATGCGTGTGATGCGGTGCGCTCTGACTGTCCCTCAAACGCCTCACCATCTCATGGTCCTTGTTGCCTAGTACCCGAGGCAGGAAGAGCGAGGCCTTGTCCGTGCTCCGGGTCTTGAAGCCTCTCCGGGGCCGGCCCTTGCCGTTGATGGAGACGTACCACTGCCGCTTGGCGCTGGCCCGCCGCCGGCTGCCCCCCCCCGGGGCCAGGGGCTGCTCCGTGGAGTGGTGGCGGGAGGCGTAGGTGTTGTACCCCAACTCGTGGATCCGCTCCACAAACTCACACTCTTGGTTGAACACTTCCTGGGTAGAGGAGAAAGAAGGAAGCAGTGAGCAACATGCGTCATGTGACCTCAACACATCACTTGTTAGGTTGGTTGAAAGCAATTATATGAAGTCAACCTAATATCTTTGAATTAAATATTATTGCTTTCAACAATATAACCTACAGTTATGTGACATCTGAAACATTTCATTAAACCCAACATTCCAGTTCTTATAGTTCCCACAGCGAGTGCTTCAGCTCAACGTGTCACCCTCAACATTATCTGCTGCTACTGTCGGACACAAACAATGATAATAATAATTATTGCAATTATCACTTTTATGTGAGAAACATTCATTCTCTCTAAATGTCCAAACATTTGTATACTTTGTTTTATTATGTCGTTATGTTATTAACTTAGTCTTTTACATCGCTGCTACTCATCTCCTAGCCATGGCTGTGTACCCTTTTTCCTTTGACTTATATGTGCTTGTCTTCCCTGTATTTCATAAGTTAGCTAGTCTGTATCCTTGCTTGCCTGGTTTGACCTTCCATCAGTTCTGCTGTAACAATGTGAAGTTGTTCGGTTGAAGGACTTCTGCTGGTTCTGAAAGCAGCAGCCCGGTAGATCAAGATGCAGCGCTGCAGCGGGTCAACATCACACCGACAAAACCTGACAGTTCACTTCAATAACTGTTTTAGTTGAAAGCAATACGGTTGCGTTATAATACAAGTATTAGGTTCAACTTAATAGAGTTGCTTCCAACTAACCTAACAGTTGTGTGAAGTCTGTTGAAGTAATACTTGTAATGAAAGTCATGTTCTTCAGTGCAGCAGGTACCCGACTCTCTCTCTCATAACAGACCCTAACCTGTAGCTGTTGGACTGAAGGGGACCGGCTAGGTGATGACCTCTACTCACCGAGGCATACAGCCGCCCCTTATCATTCATGGCCAGATACCTGCCAGAGAACAGGCCCTTTATGGCCACCACTCCCACATCCACGGCTGTGATTTCCATGATGCCTGCAACACACAGAAAACAGTCAGGATGCTGTATGTAAATTCATCATGATTTAAAAGATCATTTGTGTTCTCTGTAGCTTTAATGATTACCCACTGATAAGCCGTGAGAGGTGGACATCAATTATAAAGAGCGAATGAAGCCAAAACAAACAAACACACAACTGTTGTCGTTTCCAATACAGGAATTAATTTCCGTTGTGTTTGCCACCTCGTGCCGCCCCATTCAGTTTGTTTATTGTCCTTTTTAATCAGTGCTTGATTAGTCAGTGACCTGTTCAGCCCGAGGGAAGCTCTAATGGCCGCTGATGAGATAAATACATCCGTTAGGACAGCGCCTTTGTCCCGCCGCGATGTTAATACTTTGCCTGATACTTGTAATTAACCTTCATGTCGGCCGCTTTACCATAACAATAACATGTCACACACACACACACACACACACACACACACACACACACACACGCACACACGCACGCACACACACACACACACACACGCACGCACACTGAGGACTGATATATGCTAAATCAATCATTTCATAAACTACTAAAAAAAGACTGACAAACAAATGTAAAGAAATCAAATGAATAATAGGCTTATTTGCAAATATTTATTGTAGCCAAACCTTAATAATACATGTAGGCTAAGTGTTACATTTAAAAAACAACTCTCATTTAACAAGTTGACCTCACATTTAAGAATAAATGTGAGGTCAAGGTTCATTAAAGCACTGATATAATATATTGTTGATGTATAAGTGTGTGTGTATGTGTGTGTGGTGCATATCCCTGCGCGTAAAGCAGAGCACACTCACTCAACGGGTTGTGTTCCTCCAGTGATCCGTCTATCTTCCCGTTGGAATTGATCTGTAAATGATATTTGGTCGCGCAGTAGAGCTTTCTGCGCCTCGGGGCTCCTCCGAGGTGTTCGTACACTCCTCCGCGGCCCCCGGCGTCCCTCCGCGGCCGGGGGTCGCACGCCTGGCCCGGGGCGCAGCGGACCCGGGGAGCAACGGGATCCAACAGGCTCAGCAACACCAGCAGGTAAATCATCAGCATCGTGGCATGGCCGGGGAGCGACGATTGTGGGGGGAAAATGTAGAACTCCAATCCGGCTCTCGGGGTCCCATTAAAGTGTCGGGGCCCCAACGCTCCAGAGCTCCAGCCTTGCGCACATCCAAGCCCGAGACACACCGCTGACAGCACCGCCCTCAGTCCTCTGCCGATGGAACCTCCTGCGGGTCTGACTCAGAGCCGGAGCGCAGACTGAGCGCAGATATAAAAGAAGCTTGTGGCGACAATAGGCTGAACTCCGACCAATTGATACAAAGGAAAGGGGGAGGCAAAAGGTATCAGCCCTGTGTGAAGTGAGAGGCTGCGGCGTGGATACAATTACACAGTGACTGAGTGCGGAGCAGCTCCCTCTGAACTCCTCTTCTGCAATCTCCTGAAAGAGCACTTACACATCCAAGTGATCCCGAGCTGCCACAGCTGAGCAATGCGTGTTCCTGGGTGTCCTGATCAGTTATTAACCAACTCAAACGTTTAAAACAACCTATATATATATATATATATATATATATGTATATATATATATTATTATCTAGTCACATTACAACTTTTTCAACTGAATTGTTTCTTTCTTTAATTCAGACCGGAGTCTGAGGCCTCTCCGGTCTCCAGCCAATGCCTCTACTATTTCTGATTTCCCTTGAATAAGAGCTCCTTGGTTCAGAGCGTTCTTCAGAGGTCAGACACTTCCACTGCTGGTTGACTTAAGACTCTGACCCAAGCTCTCCTCTCAGCAGCTAGCAGGTCACAGCCTCCTTTGTCCTTCAGTGTTGCGGTGCTCCTTCCTCCTCCTGACCTGAACGCATGCTTCGAGTCAGTTCTGTTGAAGGTCGATGAAGAAGGAAAGACAAATGAATGGCCTGTCACAGAGTTCCTCCTGGCTCCACAGAGCGCCTCGCTGTGAGTTCAATGGTTGCCCTCCAGCCGAGCAATGGCTTGTCCCAGACTGTTCCCATCCTAATGCCCCGGCCCTGGCGAGGCAGCAGCCGGTGGGCGGAAGAGCAGCAGGCTAAACGACTACTGCCTAAATTGCTTCCATCTTGGTCGCATTATGGTTTGCATTCTGGTAATTAGCACCATCATCTACAAACCTCTCTGCCCCTTGGCGCTGCTCCACTGCTGCGGTGAAGGCAGTGAGAATCCCCCAGAGTCCCCGGCTCATCTGTCTCCCCCTCCCATGCATCACCCGGCGAGCTGCCCCTGTCACTTTACGTACCCCGATGATCAGGACAAGCAGCTCTCTTTTAATTACACATGTGTGCACATTATGCATGCAAGACCCTCGCCAGACGACACCCCAGAACGTGGGTCCGGGCCGCGTGTATCGGCGGTTCTTCTGGTGGCCGTTTCTAAGTGAGACGCTCTTGATGTGGTTACATGCTGGAAGAGGGCGGCACCTCAGATGTGGCGTGCTGTTTCTCTCAGAAACTATTTTAATTACGCTCCCTCCACGCCGCCCACAACGCATCCAGCAATAAGCAGGGCCAACGCTCTCAATGTGTGATACACACGCACGCACACACGCACACGCGCGCGCGCACACACACACACACACAGGATAAGTTGTCTTTGATTGTACTTTTCAAGGTTAAGATGTCAGCTATGAGACAGAGATGCATCTGAGCCGGACGCCTCGGGCAGATCTCATAATCTGCTGCATTTGAGCAAATATTAGTGGAAAAGTCCAATCGGAGTTGTTCCCGCAGTGAGTGGCTTCTCCACATGTGTCTCCATGCTTTGAGGTGTCTACTTTTCGCTGGAGAGGCAACATGCTGGCCTGGGTTGTACCAGCTGTAAACTAAATAATGTCTACCTGAAAGACATTAGTCACAGCTAAAAGTCGCACTATCCTATTTGGGTGCCCGGAAAATTACAATAGATACAAATGGAAGCAATTAGATATTTTGTCCTTCAACAATACCTTTGAATAAAACTGATTTAAAACATATTTGCATGGAAGTAACCATGTGGTCAGAGCTGGGCATGTTCTGTTGGGATCCTGTGGACTCAGGCCTGAAACCTGGCAGAGAAACCAGAACCTTCAAAAGCCAATTGGACCCACCAGAGTCACATTGGGTCTAGATTACTGACAACCAAGTGGACCCTCGAAGACCTCTAATGGGGCCGGGCTGGGGTTAGAGCATGAGAGGGCATCTTGACAGATCACTTGGACTGGACTTCCCTGCTCCCGTTTGAATGTAAAGAAAGTTCAACCTCAGCTGGAAAGGAAAGAAACACGTTTGTGCTCCGCCATGGAGTGAAGAGAGGGCTGTGAGCAGCTGCTTGATGCCCGGCCCGGGTACAGGCTTCACAACCCGTCCCAGATATTTGGCAGAGGCAAATCAACTGTTTGGGAGCTTTGTTCTGCTATCTACACAATGCAAAGTTGACTAATTGGTCCTTCAATGTGGCCAGGGAGCCATTCCAGTTCACATTACACTGCACACTTACATTCCTGACCGCCCCACTGTGGCTGGAGTGATCGGGTCCCACTCAATGCATTTTGGAAATATTCACACCTGTGTTTAGAAGAAACAAGAAAATGACAAATGCCTTTCCGTCAAGCGAAAAGCACGGCAATTCTGGTTTATTTACCCAACTGAAATATTAAAACCATTTATCTTGCCATCATCCACTTGACGAATGAATCCAGCCAGCCACATGAAGGGCTTTCAGACAAAACCCAAAAGCATACATTTTAACTTTCCCATTTCCTCCCCCAGACATGAATAAAAGCAAGAGTTTCAGGGCTGCTTTTTTAATTGACCTCCCCAAAATTCACCTCCACCCCAAATACCCTCTTGGCACAAAAGGGTTTCTTTTCTGCAATAATACAAAGGTTATTAGCCAGGTCCTTTTCTTGGCTCCCCTTTAGCGGAGGGAAAGGAGGGACCAGTAATCCAGAGTAAATCAAAATGACCTTTGAACCCTTTCTGCTGTACTTTTTCTCAGGGACAGATTTCTTTGGCGAGGCGGTGATCAGAGGGCTGAACTGGCCGCTGCCTCTCGTCTCCTGACAAATCGCTGCTGAGCCTCCTTTGTCCTCATGACTTTGATCTCACCTGCTTGTCAGGCGCTTCAGAAAGAAGTCTAGTACAGTTCCAGCACACAGCAAACAAATTGGCAAGTATTTTATTCAGCCTCCCTCTTCCTCCCTCTCTTTAGCAACCACACAGGTCATTGAACTCTATACATGTAAAAGTACTTGCTTTTTTATATAACATTTCAAATGTCACCCCGGATCACCTTCATCATGTTCGCCGAGAGCAGGGGTGTCTTAAACACTTCCATTCAGGGCCGCATGCAGCCAAATGGGATCGCAAGTGGGCGGGACCAATACACAATCATAGCTTAATAACCTATACATAACGCTAACTCCTAATTGAATAGAATAGAACACATTTAATGAACTCTCTTTTTACAGATCTAATTCTTTACATTGATCTCCACACCTCCATACACACTAAAGTAAACTATGAGGTTAGGTTCAGTAATCCCCTGCCTTTGTAAATGTATAAATGTATACATACAAAATATATTAAAGTTGTGAAAATTGCAGTTAATGTCTCATCCGGATTGGACCCTTTGCGGGCTGGTTTTGGACCGTGGGCCGTATGTTTGATACCCCTGCCTCAAAGTGTATCATGGTGACTTTTAATTTTATATTTGTATTGAAGACACATATAACACATTTGGTACATTGACAGGGACCACAGTTACTAGTAACCATTTAGTCTCTACTATTGTGCATCAATTGACGAGCCATACATGGTTAATTTTCTCTTGAAGGCATACGTATTTAAGCCACCTTCATAACTCAAACAGACCAGGTAGCCAAATATAAGGGAGTAGTGTACCGACTGAACTAAACAAGATAATAATAGCAATAATAAAATAATAATACTAAAACAATACAAAGACAACAAATTAACATAAATACATAATAAAGAGGAAGGGGGGGGTGTGCATCAATCAGTAGCCAACAATGCGAGAGATTGGAAGAAGCTTAAGAAGGGTTGCCACTTAGAATAAAACATAGAGTTTCTGCCTCTTAAGGAATACTTAATTGTCTCCAATTTTATAAAAGACATGACATCGCTGCGCCACTTAGCATTGGAAGGAGCTTTTTTGGATTTCCAGTGAAGAAGAAGTCGTCTTGCCAATAACGAAGTACATGCCAGAATATCCAAGTGCCCGAGTGGTATCTGTTGTAGTCCTCTGGGCACCCACATATGGCAACATGGGGACAGACTTTCACAGTGAGCGAGAGTACTCTTCTGCCAAAAGGAAAGCACTAATGGGCGGGAGAAGAACACATGGGACAGGTTGCAGGGAGAGGCTTGACATGTGTCACAGATGTCAATAATCATGGTGACTTTTGATCTAGCGCCATCATCAGGTGGGCATTGCAATCACTCCAACACTTTGGTTTATGACCAAAGTCTGCAGATGTCAGAATGCTAACATGCTATACAATAATGGTATCATGGTAAACACTAGGGATGGGCAGTAACAAGGTTTCATCCACGACATGGATTTTGCAAAATGTCTGTTAAAACATAAAAGATAACACATTTTGATTTAGATACACACGGCCAATATATTTGCTGCAATACCTGAAGTGAGTCCCACAAGTGAAACTGTCTCTGGTTGTGTATGGGCTACTGAACAGTATATACTGCTGCCCCCCCTGCAGATCATCTTTTCTTTCCATGTTTGCCTAGATCCACACAGGGGATGGAAAAAAGATAAACACACCAAATGTCTAAGGTGTGTTACAGACCCCCACGTGTCTGTAATCTACAGCCGCCTCCAGGTCTGTGGACTGTTACAAGTCAAAGACTCTACATATATACATATATATCATTACTATTATTATTATAAATACATACTATTATTATTATTATTTATTAAATTACAGATTTTATTTGTATACTCCTGGAAATAATTACAGCACTTTATTCCTTATTCCTTTATTGCTTATTCCTAAGTATGTATGCTGCGTGTATTTGTTGTCTTATGTTGTGATGTTTTTCTGTTTTGATGGAGAAGCATTTATTATCTCATTGTACATGTATAATGGCATTAAACTATTCTATTCTATGGGTGAGATGTGAAGTACGCTTTTGGCTATTCAAAGTTATAACTGTTGATGGAATAATACAACAATATTATTTTATTTTTTTAAATGTATTTATATAAATATATTTATTTATATAAATATATTAATTACACGCCGGGATCCGGAGTCATGGATGATCCTGTGGTCCTGTGTCCTGGATCGCAAGCCCTGGATCGCGAGTCGTGGCTGTGGTCCAGGATCATCGGTCCTGATGGATATCCTCGTGGATTCATCTTCCTATTATACACACATGCATTTCCAAACATCTGGACTACCTATGTTGCAAATGTATTATCTTTTCAATTTACACACGGCATCTATTGCACGTCTGTCCGTCCTGGGAGAGGGATCCCTCCTCTGTTGCTCTCCCCGAGGTTTCTCCCATGTTCCCTTTAAACTGTGGGTTTTCTCCGGAAGTTTTTCCTTGTACGATGTGAGGGTCTAAGGACAGAGGGTCTAAGGACAGAGGGTGTCGTATTGTCATACTGATATTCTGTACACACTGTGAAGACCACTGAGACAAATGTAACATTTGTGATATTGGGCTGTATAAATAAACATTGATTGATTGATAAATAAAAAATAAACATTGAACAACAGTGGAATTTAATCAAACAATTTAACAACATAATTCATTTAATATTTTGAATTCAAATATAATCTGCTCACATTAAGGTTGTTCAGCAATACACTTCAGTCACAACTAAAAAAACCACAGCATGGTTTCATTCACCCATTTCATTTAGCCCCCTTCGGTGCGGCAGAGGTTATGGCTGCCTCCGCTGGTGCTTTTTCAGTGCCGTTGTATGATGCGACCAGCGAGCCTAAATATCATATACGTGAAATAAGTTATTTAGAGACTATGGATGGCGAGGATAGATGTAATAAAGGGATCTACAAACATTACATTGGTGACATACAGTGAGATGGTGCAGGCATGCGCTTAGTGCCCGCGCTCCAGACAGTTACGGCCCCTACACATGGCGGCGTGAGTTGCCGCTTCAAGCAACACACTCTCACTCCCTAAGCGTCCAATAGCGACGTTTGGTCAGTGTCCGTGGCGTCCAATTGTGACGCTCCTAGGCTCCTTCAGCGTCATAAAGGGACGCAAATAGCTTTCAACTGATTGCAATGTATTCCCATCTGCGTCGGGATTTGACGCTCATGGAAGCACGGCATTCGTTTATGTCGGCTGCCCTTAAAGGTAATGTGAGCGTCCATTCCCAGGAGTAAAGGATGGCAGAAGACACTACACTACCCAGAATCCCCAGCTATCGTTTGGACTACACCATGTGCTCTTGACAAACCCCGTGATAGTCCTCAAGCTCTGTGATTGGAGAGTGTGCTCCGAGGGTTAAGCCGATTCTCAAACAGCACTTGAAATGGGATGGAACCACGGCAGACTGTCCAAAACTGGATTTGAACGGGTCCACCGCGTCCCCCCTCCCCCACCCCGTCCCCAGAACTACACATGCTGGCTATTCTCTTTCGCAACATGTTCTCTATGGCACGTCTCTACTGGGAGTTGTAGTTTTAAAAGACGTTTTCGTATTTCCCATAATAAGAAGTTGCCAGTATTAAACTGTGTACATCCCTGGAGGTTTAGGGGACAGGAAACACTCACATTTAAAACATATAATTAATACATGGGTGAAAATTGCTTGTGCCCATTATGAGCAGTATTAATATATATACCCACATGCCAGCTAAGGTCAGAAGAGCTTTATTTAACAGCTGGTCTTATGTGTGTGACCCCTGTGATAACATTACATTACATTAATTGATAAGCCTGAAACATGCACTTGTCAAGGTTCAGAGGCACATTTTGCAAATATGGCAGTAGCCATCGATCAGCTTAAGATAAGATATACTTTATTGATCCCAAGTTGGAACATTTCCGTTACATCAGCATGTGTAACAGTTAAATATGCAGTTGTGTTTATTTGAAAATCATTTAGTATAATCACATACATTCTGTGTTTTATATTCAACAATTCTGTGTTCTTTATTTATTGATTGTTCAATACCTGACAAGGCCGGAGATGAAATATCTACATACATCTTAAGAGTATAATACATTATGTATAATATCAGTTAAAATAAGTGCTTCAACATAGTTAACATTGCTGGAGGTATGCACAAATATTGATAGATGTCTTGTATTGAGGACATGGGCTTCTGCCCATTCAAAGTGAATGGGCAGAAGCCCACACAGCGGCGTGCGTTGTCGCTTGCCGGCGGGGGGGAACTGAAACTCGACCAACAACCAATCACATGAATCTCCCGCCCCAGACACACAAGCACGCGGTTTGATTGGCTAGAGCTTGTACTGGCATATGATTCGATTGGCTGACGCCTCCGTCGAGGCGTCAAAAGTAGAACATTGCTCTACTTTTGCAGCGAGCACCGCGAGAGAAGCTACGCTTTTGCTCCCACAATGCAGTTCGGCGAATCTGCCCATTCAAAGTGAATGGGCAGAAGCATTGAAGCGGCAACGCACTCCGCCGTGTGTAGGGGCCGCTACTGTGGGCTTACATGAGGCAGAGCTCGTCCCCGCCACACTTCTCATCGCTCCCATGTAGTTGTAGCGGAGCTCACCAAATTTTCCGATTTTGACCATAAAAAGCGATTGGAATCAAACAGAAATCACATTTACAACACAGATCAGTGGAGACATTTTATTATTATTATTATTTAGTTTTTCTTTAGTTTATTTCCTGTTACATTGGAGTATGACAGGTGAGGCTCTGCCTCCCCTGACTGCACGTTGCTGGTGCCTATAGTGTTATAGTGTTCATCGTAATGTCCGTAGATCATGAAGTATACTGGTATACAGTACGCCGTACTTTAGCAGAAATATTTTTATAAAAGCTGGGTTTGTGCAGAATGTCCTGTTTGGGATGATTATCTCTGACCAATCAGTCGCTTCGGAGAAAAAAGCTTCAGCTAAATTAATTGTAATGTGGTCTGCAGTGTTTTAACTCCAAGCCTTACTTAGTATTGGACCGGTGTGGTCCCAAAGAAAGTACCGTGTACCATCTGCAGCTTTTGCTAACAGAAAAAACATGTTGAGTGTGTCTCACAGTAGTATGGTATATAAGAGACATAGCGCTCAGTGTTGGATTCATCAGTTTATGCATTTGTTTCATATTTAATTTGAGTTATGTGTGGAAAATAGAGGAAATGGAAATGGAGCATTCAAATCGAATCTGTTTTTAATCGTCACACACATGTAGAGATTTAGTGTCTGGATTTAACCCATCCTAGTGTGAGGAGCACTAACAGCCCTCACGGGTCAGCGTTGGGGTAATAGCATGTAAGCATGCAAATAAATTATATCATCAAATCCCGACCATGTGTCATTGATATCGGAGTTAACAGTAGCGTTAGACTGAGCAGCAGACATGGACTTCCTGTCACATGCACTTGGAACATCAAAGGGAAAGGAGTCCCTTTATGAGGACAGACACACAGCGGGCTGGTCTGTGTCTCATGTATTCATTGTGCTATCAATCGATTCTCATGCAGAACAGAGGACATCTGAGTGAGCAGACACATGCTGAAAGAGCTGGAGGATGGAAAGATGGATGAAAATAACAAGCCCATAATGTTTGTCTCTTTTTCTCTTTATTACACGCTTTTCTTTCTCCACTCTCTCTCTCTCATTCTCGCACTGTCACTCTTTGTCTCTCATTCACTCAGTCGCTCTCCCTCTGTAACCAGAGAGGTCTGTCCTATACTCCTACAGCTCTTTGATTGTTACTTGCAGGTTTCAGATGCCTGCAGAGTGGCTGCACCTTCCAACAGGCAAATGATTGTGGAAGCATGAAACTCTAGAGGCCATCAATGGCTGTGACACATACACACACACACACACACACACACACACACACACACACACACACACACACACACACACACACACGCACGCGCACGCACGCACACGCACGCACACACACACACACACACACACACACACACACACACACACACACACACACTTCTTCACATACAAGGGACACATGCATATTCAGAGCACAGGGACATATATATAGAATGTATACACACACAGCATCCGTATGTATTGTGTGAGTGTTGGGGGTGGGAGAACGCTATACGAGGTGTGGTGTTTAAAGAGTTTATCTCTGTCATGCTCTTTCCTTGTTTATGTTTGAACTAGAAACCAATATAAGTACTTTTTTACATAACTTAGCTGTTTATCTTTAGATATGACCAAAGTTAAAGTGACATGATGAGTAAAGCATGCTACTGGTTCATTATCTCTCTGTTGCCAACGTGCAGCTCAGCACAACAGGTAGCCTCACATCCAAAAAGCACACATCTCTTGTTCAACAGAACTGTTACAGCTGTTATCCCACAGTAACATATTGTCCCCAAGAACGCAATGACCTTAAACAACAGGTTGCATTACAATCTGCAGCACTGTTCTCGTTGTATATTTCATTTAACCCTAGATTCGACTACAACAAAAGAAGGGCAGGTCTTTTTTGCAGCATTTTGTTTCCCTTTGTTTTAAAGCAATGAATCACCAACGATGAAAACAATGCCTGAAAAATCCGGATTCCTGGATGGAAATGTTGTTGCACTCCAGATATTCTGCCTGGCTAACGCGTTAGCTCGTCCATTATTTGCCAGTGATCTATTGTTGACCGCGATGAGAGGGGGAGACTTGGCTTATATCTCCTTGTCTCCATAAGTCAGGAGCCAGCTCCCCTCCTTCGTGTCTTCGGTTTAGTCAGCATCCTCTGTGTCCTTTCCCAGATTTCAGTTTGGATAGCTGTCCGACCACTATGCTAGCTGGCTTAACCTGATTAGTTTCTCCCTGGTACAAGGCAGGGTGAAATAATTGAATACAAGAGGGCACAGCTTATTAACTTATTAACAAAAGAATAACAAGTAAGATCTAATAAGAAAGCTCAAAGTTGAAAAAGTTGAATCTAGCAGGAACAGCAGCACTTAACTAAACTACACATTTGAAGAATAGAAGTGAGTTAAGTCAATCATTGAAACAATCATATGTTTTTAGTAGAGCCGGGACTCGATTAAAAAAATTAATCTAATTAATTAGAGGCTTTGTAATTAATTAATCGAAATGAATCGCATTTTTAATCAAATATACATATTTGACCTGAGAACAGTGAGAAGCAATTTTCACATGGAATTTACTCCAAGTGGTCTACAGTCCAAGTGCATGACATTAAGGATATTGGGAGATGGCCCTGTGGGCCATCTAAGCAAATTTACAGATGGCCCTGAGCCCAATTGAGATTGCCCTGAAAAATGCACGCGGACGAAATGGCACGAAGTGTTTGGGGGGCCTCCGTCCCCCTAGAACATTTTCATTTTTGCAGGTCTTAGATGCTGTCTGGTGCATTCTCTAGACTGAATTATAAGATGAACCACCACAATATTATATTGTACAATTTCAATTGTATTCTTCATTTAACTTGTTTGTTTGTTCTTGTTTGTGTTTGCTCGCTTGCATGCCCTGCATAGCTATAAGAAATACTTAAGTTGTTGGTCAAAACACTTTCCATCTGATGAAGGCAGATGCCTTCCCAGATGGAAAAAAGTAGAAAACATTACATTCAGTTATAACTGCCAAAACAAACATTATTTACACTATTATGGCCCCTGTTAAAAATGTTTGAAATGTTAACTACTGTAAATTGGTCGAACGAATGCCTCCTCATCCGGAAGCTGACCGAGCAGAGCCGAGCAGCAGTCGAGAGGAGCCGAGCGCATCCGCGAAGCACACGTCAGAGTTCCCGTTAGCCGGCAAATCTAAATATCTTCGGTCAAAATAATTTCCCTTTAGAGCAATACCGCTTCAGTTGCGCCACTTATGTGACAGACAAGAAGAGTATGTGACAGACAAGAATAGTCAACTCTAATGTCTAGCACTTAATGTGGAGAAAGAGATGTCCTGGATGGGTTGATTGTGCATTGATCTGTTGGTAATGCCTCGGGGTTCCGGTGGGCATGTAAACAAATGCATAATGCTGCGCTATACTTTGTGGCCTCATCCAGTTGCATAGCGACACTTATTGTGTAGTTGTCTTTTAATAAACAGGTAGTCATATCATTAGCTAGAACTAGCTGCATCTGATCGATATGGACATAAACGCGAGTGAAGTCTAATCTGACGGGAGAGAGAGATCAGCTGCTGCTGACGAGTCGAGACTCGACACGCAGCTCTGCATCACCACATGCAGCGGTGAGCGGAACAAAACACACACTTCAGGTTATCACACGTAGCTATTTTAATTACCTCTCAAACTACCTAAACTAGTTATAGATATGTTTAGTTTTACTGTCAGGTCACTCATTACTGGATCCGCGAGCTGCATGATACTGGCATAATAGATTGCCCGATCGGGCAACCAGCAGGTGAGGCTTCATTGCCCGAGCTAAATACGAGATGTCCCCGGGCCATCGGGCAGTCCTTAATGTCGAGCCCAGAATCCAGTGAGTTGGTTATTTTCTCAGACGTGGACTTACGTATCCTGGCCCTGAAACCAGTCATCTGGTTGAGTGTGGGTTGGGTCAGGGTGTGGTTCCTTGCACTCGGAGTCGGGCTAACGTCCACGCTAGCTGCTATATGCTTTGCATGTAGGTGATACTTTAGGCTTGATGTGCAAATTATTTGTTGCATAATTTGCACACAACCGTGCTCTTGTCGACGCTTCCATCCGTCCGTTTTTTAAAACAAAATGTCCCATCCAAGGGGCCGACCAAAGCGGTCTCATCAGCTTGTTCGTTCATGTTTGACTATTGTTCACGGTGGTTTGTTGTTGTTTGAAGTCCCATGCTGAAGTCATGAACGTTAGTTGGTGCTCCAGTATAATCGGTACGCCTGAAACTCATACAGTGAGAAACGTTCCGCTGTGCAAAAATAAGTGCGATTAAAGTGCGATTAAAATGCGTTAATTTTTGTGTAATTAATTAATCTTAATTAACGCGTTAAAGCCCGGCCCTAGTTTTTAGCCCAAATACTAATACTTTTGATCATGTTGTCTGCAAAACATCAACTGCATTCTTTCCCCAGCTGATGCTACACAGTCCCATACAGCCGTCCTCTCTTCCTCTGTATGGAAACAGTAGGAGTGTGATGGATGGGTGGATGTTCCTCCAGCTGACAGTGATGAAGTAACTGCTATTTGAAACTGAATGTTGTCACATTTCCCATTAAAGGATAAACCCTGACCACTCCACAGGGGGCGCTGCCTGAAAAAGCTGCTGCCTGAGTGAGCGGAAGATGGATGGATGGTTCCACTTCACTTGAGAGAACCACCTTACCATTCCACCTGAGTGTAAATGACACACCTGTGAAGCTGCAGGACTGAGTCACAGAGGAATATAGTCCGAGTTCCTCCAGGTTTACTGAGGGGTTTCCTCACAGACCCTCCATCACTCAGTGAGCTGGTTCTCCAGATGACAGACGCCTGTCTTGAAGGCACTCGAGGGGGCAATCTGTTTGCTTTTGTATTTCAGCCGGCATGCTGCAGCTATGTTAATGCCTCTCTACAGCCTCTCTGCTTTCTCTCCCAGCAGTTCCCTCATTCTCCCCTCCAGAAAATATTTCTTGTCCGGGTTGTATGGAAAGCCGATTTAGCTTGTATTCATTTCTGGAGAATATCAAAAAATGTATTCTTACTAGTAAGAATGCTAATTCTTGATATCAACATTTTAATTCTTACTTGTAAGAATGCACATTTTGAACTAGTTGAAATTGAATTCTTGATATCAGAAATTGGTATTTTTACTAGTTTTTAGAGTCCCAGCAGCTTCTACTGAAGCCAGTCCCCAACTGAAGCCAGTCCCCAACTCCGGGGACTTCCGGCCGGGGACTTCGGGTGGCAGTTTACGCCGTGAAGTTGTTTGCGGCCTGCCAGTAAACCCAAAGCAGAAGAAGAAGTGACGTCAGCGGCTTCATTTGCCTAATCCTTCCTCAGGGACTTATTCCGGTGTGAACTAAGTTCTGGGAACTAAGTACGGCAAAGTACTTGTACGTGTGAAAGCGCCTAATGCTATCGTTCAATATCTCTCTTTGCTGTTACACTGGCATCTACCTTATTGGATTGACCAATACATATTATTCTATGGAATTTCTATTATTCAATTAGATCTTTGATCATGTGTCCATTGGAAACCACACTCTATTTCGAATAAAAGTATAGCCTTATCAATGGATAAATTAGGACATGTTTTCATATTTAAGGTTGTATTTAAGTATACAAGCAGATGGTAAAGGAAAACATATTTTAATTGATAAATTAATATATAAATTAATATAATAAAAAATAGCCTTACTGTTGCATTTAACTCTGTATTAGACTCTATTGATTTCCGTCAGAGTGTAAATAAACCAACCCACTGCTATAATCACACTCTCGACCTTGTTCTGACTTATGGTATTGAAATTGAGCAACTACTAATCGAACCGCATAATCCTGTTTTATCTGACCATTTCTTAGTAACTTTTGAAGTACTGTTACTAGACTACAAAGCATTAGTAAAAAGCTCCTGCAGCAGAAACCTATCTGTTAGTGCTATAGCCACATTTAAGGAAGAGATTCCACCAATACTTAACTCGATAGCATGTCTGCATGTAAGGAAGGAAACGTATACAAAATGTACACCACCCCAAATTGATCATGTTGTTGATAGTGCGCTGCGAATAAAATTAGACTCTGTTGCTCCTTTGAAAAAGAAGAAAAATAAAACAACATAGATTAGCTCCATGGCATAATGCCGAAACCCGCAAAATAAAGCAAAAGTCTAGACAACTTGAAAGGATATGGCGTTCCACTAAACTTGAAGAATCTCGTTTAATTTGGCATATTACTCTCAATGAATATAAGAAAGCACTGCGTAAAGCGAGAGCAGCCTACTACTCTTCATTAATAGATGAGAATAAGAATAATGCAAGATTTCTTTTCAGCACTGTAGCCAGGCTGACAGAGAGCCACAGCTCGATTGAGCCTTCTATTCCCATAGCTCTCAGTAGTAATGATTTTATGTGCTTTTTTAACGATAACATTGTTACTCTTAGAAACAAAATTAATGACCTCTTGCCTTTGACCAGTATAGTGTTGTCAACAGCTCCCGGAAATGTAAGTTCTAATATTACACTAGATAGTAAACTAGAATGCTTTTCAGCCATAAACCTTGAACAATTACATTCAATGATTCTCTCTTCCAAACCATCAACGTGCATGTTAGACCCAATTCCAACTAAGCTGTTGAAGGAAGTTTTTCCATTCATTAAAGCGGTCGCAAAACAGTTGTGTGATTCCTTAAAAAACAATGATTTATTTGAAGATTTTCAGTCTGGCTTTAGAACACACAGAGACACACAGAGACAGCTCTGGTCAAAGTCACAAATGACATTCTAATAGCCTCAGACAAGGGACTGTATTCTTGTTTTGCTCGATCTCAGTGCTGCATTTGATACTATCGACCATGATATCCTATTGCAAAGACTAGAGCACTTAGTTGGCATACAGGGAACTGCTTTAGGCTGGTTCAGGTCCTATCTATCTGAACGCTCTCAGTTTGTACGTGTCAACGATGAATCTTCCATGCAAACCAAAGTTAGCCATGGAGTGCCACAGGGCTCAGTGCTCGGACCTATTTTGTTCACATTATATATGCTTCCGTTAGGCAATATTATAAGGAATCATTCTGTAAACTTTCATTGTTATGCGGATGATACTCAACTATATTTATCCATCAAGCCTGATGAAATTAATCATCTAAATAAAATTCAAGACTGCCTCAAGGCAAAACGTGGATGACCTTAAACTTTTTGATGTTAAACACGACCAAAACTGAAGTTATTGTACTTGGCCCGAAGAATCTACGAAACAAATTATGGATGGCATTAATTTGGCCTCCAGTAAGACTGTAAGGAATCTTGGTGTTATATTTGATCAGGATTGATCCTTTAATGCCCACATAAAATCAATTTCAAGGACCGCCTACTTCCATCTCCGTAACATTGCAAAAATCAGGCATATCTTGCCTCAAAACGATGCAGAGAAACTAGTCCATGCATTTGTTACTTCTAGGCTGGATTATTGTAACTCTTTATTATCAGGGTGTACCAAGAAGTCAGTCACGTCGCTTCAGCTGATTCAAAATGCTGTGGTTCGTGTACTAACCAGAGTTAGGAAAAGGGACCACATTACTCCTGTTCTGGCTGCCTTACACTGGCTCCCTATAGAACACAGGATAGAATTTAAAAATCTTCTTCTCGCCTACAAAGCCCTTAATGGGCAGGCGCCATCTTACCTTAAATAACTCATTATACCCTACTGTCCTACTAGGGCATTGCGTTCCAAGAATGCAGGGTTGTTGGTTGTTCCTAGAATCTCTAAAAGTTCAATCGGAGCCAGAGCCTTTTCTTATCAAGCTCCACATTTGTGGAATCAGCCTCCAGTTTGTGTTCGGGCGGCAGACACCCTATCCGTTTTTTAAGAGTGCGCTTAAGACCTTCCTTTTTGATAAAGCTTATAGTTAGGGCTGATTAGATTCAGCCCCTAGTTTTGCTGAGATAGGCTTAGTTTGTCGGGGGACATCTTCCTTCTTCCTTCTCTCTGTCTATACCTGTGTACTCTCATGTTCCCATTAACCCAGCTTCCTCAAATGTCTTTCTTTTTGGTGTCTATATACGCCGGGATCCGGAGTTATGGATGATCCTGTGTCCTGGATTGCGAGCCCTGGACCTTGGTCGTGGCTGTGCTTGTTGCTGTGGTCCTGGATCATAAGTCCTGGATGGATATCCTCGTGGATTCATCTTCTTAGTATAGACACATGCATTTCCAAACATTTGGACTACCTATGTTGCAAATGTATTATCTTTTCAATTTACACACGGCATCTATTGCACGTCTGTCCGTCCTGGGAGAGGGATCCCTCCTCTGTTGCTCTCCCTGAGGTTTCTCCCATTTTTCCCTTTAAACTGTGGGTTTTCTCCGGAAGTTTTTCCTTGTACGATGTGAGGGTCTAAGGACAGAGGGTGTCGTATTGTCATACTGATATTCTGTACAAACTGTGAAGTCCACTGAGAAAAATGTAACATTTGTGATATTGGGCTATATAAATAAACATTGATTGATTGATTCATTAATTAAAATAGCCCCACCTTCACCAGCTGCAATATTAAAGTAGTGTAAACGTTTTTTATTCAATAATATAATGTATATCTTTCACAAATGGGGTATTTTGCATGGAAGCAATACTCTAAAATGTTGTGCAAGTTTTTCTGTAGACCCACACAAAAAAAGACAATAGCAGGTGCATGCAAGCATTTAACATTTAACACAGACGACAACAAGCATGAGTTCAGGATTCATAGTTTTCCATCACGTCAGCAAAGTGGAGATTTGTTGGGTAAAAGAATGACGGCTACGACTCACAATAGGACTTACATAGTGCTGTGGCACAAACATCATCATCAAATCTCAAAATGTTCTTCTTTTACAATCAACACATGTTTAGATTATTTTTCAAATGAATGGCGATGTTTCGCTAATGTTACATGTTCATCCCCTTACTGCTGCCAAGATGAAAGCTTACAAAGGTACTGAAAGTTTTTCCCATCTGGATGGGTCAGTAATGCTGTTTTTGGGTGATAATTGGACGCTGTAGCAATCACTCCGGGTGTGTTAAAACAAAAACCTTAGCATCCTTTTGTCATGTCATCCCAACATGATCAATAATGTAAAGGGCCAAAAACCAACAAACTTGGTTCCATTTCATTAAATAGGATGTAATGCCTTATACAAATCAAACATCATGTTACTATGTGCGCTAACTATGAACACGCTAATTGGGATTGTTCCATTAAATACATCTGACAAAAGGTTAGCGCACCAACTACTGTAATGGTATGGATAAACATAGGTAACGTACACACACATCAAGATTTCATAACATAATGGCATGGACAGCAGTGGCGGCCGGTCCATAGGGGTGCTAGGGGCGACATTCTAGATTGTCATTCAAACAATTTTTTTTAATTACATTTTTAAAAACAATTTTTAATTTAATGAACAAGGTACATATTGTATAGTTGGTGTCAGTTAAATGTATAATCTACAATAAAATATTGATACAAATTGTTTTACGATGTCTAAAGTGACAACAGATAGGAGCAGCTCGGGGTGCACCCAAGCAGCGCCCAAAGCAGCTGTTGACACCGCCAACAACTAGGGGGCAGCAGGAGCTTCAGAGTGAGTGATTGACGTTTGAATGAGAGAGAGTTAGACGGAGACTGTAAACCAAACTAGATAGCAAATATGGAGAAGGAAAATTATGTTATATCTTACACAGGCTCAGCCCTCTACTGGACTCGATGGGTACTACCCTCAATCATGCTATGTGAGCATTCACCTACTGAGATATCTATAAACACCCCTCGGGGCGAGCCTAACTGAATGCGTGCACAAGCCCAACGTATATAAGGCGGCCACACCTCCTGACTGTCATCCTTTTCTCTTCAGCGAGCATTTGAACATTTGAAAGAATCATACCTTCATGGAGTTGCCACTTCTAGAGACCCGGGCCTGTCCTTCGTGCCCTGGCTTAATAGCGTGCACTGATCCCCACCACCTCTGCTTCAAGTGTTTGGAGACCAGGGTGGCGTTCCAATAATCCAAAAATCAGCTCCTAAATTCTAACCCTATCTCCTATTCCTTGACCTCTGAGTGAAACGTCACGGGGTTAAGGGATAGTGGATAGGAGAATTCAAAAGGACTTAGGAGAAGAGACTGCGGTGCTTTAGAGAATCCGACTGCACTTTCACTATCCAACGTGTTTATGATGCGCCAGCGGACGTCATTGTGTGCGTCTGCTGCTGTGGGGAAACTATGGAAACTACAGTTTTCTATACAGCGGACTACAACATGGATGTATAATAAGAACGAGGGACTACTGTGAACTCATCTAGAGACTCTGCACCGTGCTCTGATGCGGCTGCTTTGCTTTATGAACGTGGACAACAGAGAAACATATTCTTCAGGACCAAAGTTGGAATTGATATAAAAAAGGAAAGTGAAACTTATGCTCGTCACCCTCTCCCTGCGGTCCACATGAATACAAATGATCCCAATACGTATGATTGTATGAACTATGAAAAGATCTTAAAATCAATACAAATGTATTTATTATAAACGTTAGTCCTTAACATCTATCACTGTGTATATCACCATTCAAACATCTTTTAAAAGTTGAACAAACCCCACACAGCTCAATAAAGACTGTGAAATGTTGACTTTATTTGATCATTTCAGTAAAAACTAACGTTCGTATTTCTCTTTTTGATTATAATACTGATGAATAGTGCTGCGTACCTGGACTCACATTCAGGTTCAGGTCCGGACTCAAGTCCAGAGGTTCAGTTTCAGGTCCGGACTTATAAGTCCGGACCTGAACCCATGGCTTGTGTCAAGTTGTGTGAGTAACTAAAGTGAACTTATTGTGAGCTAATTATCAATTGAAAATAAACTCATAATCAACTCAAATTCAAACTCGTCAGGTTTATTGTGCTCCCTTCCAACTTGTGTCTACATTTCTCTACAAAGTACAAATGTAAAAATACACTTTTTGCCACTTAGTCTACAAATAACTTATTACAGCAACTACAGTGAACTACTACAAAGTTCAAACATTTATTTCATTTACCAAACTAAAGTAACCAAGCAGTCCCTGAGCTGACTGAGCCTAAATCCCTAAAGCGTTGCTGAAAGGTAGAGTGTAGAGTAGATTATACGTATTACACTGTTACACACCTACTATACAGTATACACTGTAGTGACTGTACAGTCAGAGTGTACTGGACTGTCTGTACACCATGTCTTTTCTACAACTCTGTGTGTACATTATACAGTACATACTACATACATAGTGATGTACATACATACTGTTAGAAATTCAAATCAATGTTGATATGGCGTAATTTGAATTAAATACACTATTTATTTTAAATCAGTTTTATTCTGAAAAAAACGGAAGTTCACACTTAACTTAATACTTTTATTCTGAAAATTCTTCACTTCCGGTTAGCATTAGCATGTGGCGAAATGCTACGTTTTCAAACCGTGAATCGAAGGTGAAATGACATGTGATGTTGAACACTGAGCACTCATTTATTGATGCTGAATAACGTTTATCAGGGAATGTTTAAATAACCACAGACACCAACCTGGGCTGACGGGAGATGAGGAGAACGCCTCCTTTTGCAATTTAATTTGTACACCACGGCATCTTTTGTGTAATTAAATGCTGTTAAATGTTATAAGTTTCCCTTGACTCTTTTCAGTCTCTCCTGCCTTCAGGGAGGTTTTAGATGGTTTAGAACAAAAAGGAGAATATATGTAAGTGCTAGTTTTTTTGCGAGTCCAAGTACCGGTTCCCGACGTTCCGGTTTTAACCAGACTTGAACCGAAACTTTTTACAAGTCCAGTACCGGTTCGGCGCACCGGTACGCAGCACTACTGATGAAAGTTCAAAACAAAGCACTTTGGCAACTTACCACCTACGTTTTAAAATGCTTAATAAGCACCGTAACTTTCATGATATCATTTCTCGGTCATAATCGGTTGTTTCCGTGAACGGCCGACTGTTGTGTGACGGCAAATGCTGCGGCTGCAATGCATTGTGGGGCAGCATTTTCTCCTCTCCTTTCGGTCAAACAAAAAGGTTTCATCAAGCTGTAAAACTAAAAAGAATGTCTTGAAAATATTACATCATAAATAATAAGAAAGTGTTTCAAGAGCGCAAAGTCGTTTAAAAACATATGCCAAAAGCTTCCGTTATTTATTTTGGTCTCTCGGCTCTCATGTCTATTGGCTTCTTAAAAACAGCGGGGATCAGCTGTTGAACAGATGTTGTCTTTTGCCGGGCTCCGGTGATTGTCAAATCCCACTCGTAAAAAAAGGCGTATTCGCCGTGTGACTGCATGTGCCGAACCGTGACGTCCGAACCGTGACGGTACGGGACGAATACGGATACGTTACACCCCTAGCGGACTGTACTGTTACTCTGATCCGGTTACTTATGTTCTGGCAGATATTTAAGTAAGCTTTCTTAACACTAATGTTATAATAGTCAGATTGCTCTGAAGATGGAGGTGATATTCTATTAAAGGAATGGTATGCTCATGACACTCATTTTTAAATAATTATCATCCGATAAAACAGACCAGTCTCTGCCAGTCTAATCCGATGACATTATCAGTGATTTTAAACTGATTATATACCGAAATAACATCAACACTGTGGGCGCCGCCATTTTCCGGACGTGACGTAAACCATGCGTTTGGTTTTCGAAGACACGTCGATCTCCATGTTATTTACTGTAGTTTCTCTCTTCAAATATGCCTCACTGTATCGCGAAATATTGCCACAATTCTGATGGGAACAATCCACGGAATGCTCGGTTCCATCTGTTGCCAAAAGGTAAGCGTAAGAAGTACATTCGGAGGCAGTGGCTAGCGAAATGTGCTCGGCCCGAACCGATAGATTCACAGGCTCATGTAATGTATGCAGCGAACATTTCAAATTTCCGGACGACTACTCTGAGAGTACGATTAAACTAGTGCTGTCAAAATTATCGCGTTAACGGCGGTAATTAATTTTTTGAATTAATTGCGTTAAAATATTTAACGCATTTAACGCATGTGCAGAATGGCCCGCCCCATACGTGCCACCAGTGGCAGCACCAGGGTATGGCTGGGGTAGGCTACACCCATACCAAGAAATGGCTTAGCCCCACCATGAAAAATGATGGGCAAAATAAGCAAAATAAAGTCTGCCAACTCGCGGAGTAAATTGCACAGACAGCAGTTAGTGCAGGGGTCACCAACCTTTTTTAGGGTGAGGGCTACTTTCAAAAAATAAAACAAGTCGAGGGCTACTTTTACTCCTCTTTTTTTTGTTTTTTGCAGTGTATATATTTAGCACATTTTAACATTATTATATGCTGACCTTTAACCTTTGTGTGCTGTTTGGGTCTGTGGGACCCGTTTGTAGTGTTTACTAAAAGAAAATGTTTGCAATTTAATTAATTTAACCTGCTTTATTTGGGGGTGGATCTCACCTCCTCTAGGGGGGTCTTCACCACCTCATGAGCATGCATGGAAGATTTTTTTTAAAATGTTGAAGTGAAATGCATCAATCTGGTGCACTTTGAGCACAACATGAATTGATGGATACAGCTCTCAACACTCACATGAAAGGGAGCTGTATTTTCAATAATCCATACATCTTTAGAATATGATCACAACCAATAACAAATCATTTAAACTTGTTTATTCTTATCTTATGTTACCTATTAACTATTAGCATTCTTTCTTTTTCTTTATGCATATTTTACTAACCACTCCCCTTTTAAACTGTTTTTTTTACTGTCCTATAGTACACATTGGAATTATTTCTTACTTTATCTATATTAAATAGATAAAGGTGTGCTCTCCCTAGCTCTCTTTCTCTCCGTCTCTCTCTCGGTCTCTCTGTCTCTCTCTGTCTCTCTCTCTCCCTCCCTCCCTAGCTCGCTCACTCTCTCTCTCTCTGTCTCGCTCGCTCACAAAGGCTGTGTGCTCCTCCGTGGCGATGACGGATTGCGTTAAAAAATAATAATAAACATATTTGTAAAGTGGGGACACAAAGGTGATTTCGAAAAGTGCGGGGGACATGTCCCCAGTGGAAATTACGCCATGCGTGTGTGTGCGTCAAGTGCAATACATATATAAGTTACAACACACAGAGTAAAACTCTGCCCCTCATGTGTTGTATAGGCTCGCATGATAGGCTGTGTTCAATGGGGCTGATGTATGGGGGTTATTCCCTATCTTTATTCAAGAGCATGGTATTTAAATTTGAGAGCATACTTTATGTATTTATTTCCCTCAAACTCTGTCCTCACACTCAAATAGTGCCCTCGCACTCAAATAGTGTCTGCTTGCACTTAGATTTGCTCTGCTTGTGCTCAAACTATACGCTTGCACTCAGATATATTGCTGCTCAGAATTATTCTGTGCGCGCTCGAAACTTTTTCGGCTCTCAGAATTATTCTGTGCGTGCTCGAAACTTTTGTGCAACAATCCTGTCAAAATCCCTCAACCAATAGGAGGCCAGGTGTCCTTGCGGGTGCGTTCGCTTTACTGTTATTACAGCGTCCCGTCAGGGCGGTTACTCTTTGGTTTATAAACTCCAGCCCTCCACGGCTTTATAACATGTACTTCACTTGTTTGATTTACAACTTTTTTTTGAAGCACAGTTAGTGTATATATATACCAGCACCTTACATAATAGCTACGTTCAGTGGCGTACTGGGACTAAAAATCAGCCCGGGAATCTCGACCGGCCCTCGTTATCGCTAGTAAATTGTCAACGGGGGGAGGGGGCAGCGCCATATAGAGAGCTCTGGGAGGGGGGATTGCTAGTGAATTTTCCGACCGGCCCACTTCTTCCTCCAGACTGTTGTTCTGCTCCAGCACTGTTGTGCTACGGCTTGGTTCGGCCCGACGCGCAGCGGAGTGTCGACAACCATATTGTATAAATATTCGTATATCACGGCCTGAAGTGAGCTATTGCATTTATAAAACGGTGACCAAGTGTGGCTGGCAATGTGAAAGAAAAATACACACTCCAATTTAAATAGTTTTTATTATTAAATAATGATGTTCAAAATAAAATAGTCCCTCCGTTGCCTTCGTAACAAAACATAATGCGAGGTGGTTGCTATGCAACAACAATAACAGCTTGAGAACATATTAGACAGACAGCATTGTCGTCGTTTAGGTGCTTTTTTTCTGGAGATAGGCACTTCTCAATCCACTCCTCCATAGTAAGGCCACCCCGGAGGTCGAAGTTAACCTTAAATGTTTCCATTTTAAGCTTTGTAAGTTAGTTAGTTTCGTGACTGACGTAATGTAACAGTTGTAACCATATGGTTGTAACGGTTCTCAGACGCGGAGGGATACTGACTTGTGAAAAGTAACTACAATTATACCCGGGATATACGCTCATTATATCACGACTAAGAAACATCAGATTGCTTGATTTGAATTGTCCGTTTTCTAAACATGTACTAACTGTGCTTACCCCCCAAAAAAAAAGTTGTACAGCGAAGTGATGTACATGTTATGTTATAAAGCCGTGGAGGGCGGGAGTTTATAAACCAAAGAGTAACCGCCCTTACGGGACGCTATAATAACAGTAAAGCGAACGCACCCGCAAGGACACCTGGCCTCCTATTGGTTGAGGGATTTTGACAGGTTTGTTGCACAAAAATTTCGAGTGCGCACAGAATAATTCTGAGAGTAGAAAAAGTTTCGAGCGTGCACAGAATAATTCTGAGCAGCAATATATCTGAGTGCAAGCGTACAGTTTGAGCACAAGCAGAGCAAATCTAAGTGCAAGCAGGCACTATTTGAGTGCGAGGGCACTATTTGAGTGCAAGGACAGAGTTTGAAGGAAATAAATACATAACGCATGCTCTCAAATTTAAATACCACGCTCTTGAATAAAGATAGGGAATAACCCCCATACTGATGTGTAGTGTAGATTCTGCCAGAAGGAAAATCAGCGGGCAGGTGACAAATTGGTTTTCTTCCCGACTGCAACGCTGGTCCCGCAAATCAAGCAAGAACGTGATTGGTCGATATTCATTGTGGGGGTGGGGGAGGGGTGTTATAGAGTTGTAGTAAGTAGATAGAGTTCGCTATGATTTAGGTTTCGTTTATGCATAGGGTAGATTCTTTTAATTACATTTCCTTTTTTGTTTTGTGTATTTTATACATTTTGGATTTGCTTGGCGAGCTATTTTTAGAACATGCCCGGCGGGCGACTCACGTTGCCCCTGCGGGCGACTAAGTGCCCGCGGGCACCGTGTTGGCTACCCCTGAGTTAGTAAGATTGATTTCAGTAGCCACGGTTTTGAAAACTTTTGTCACGTAGTGATCGTCTTCTTAATTGAACATCTTTGATAACGGCGTGGTGTTGTTGCAGGAAGTCCCGACGCAGAATACTTTTGCTGTAGTACAGGGCAGAGCCATATAATAGTAATAATATGGCTCTGGTACAGGGGTGCACATAACTGGTACGCAGGTTATGTGCGTCACTTGTGTCACAAAGCGCATTTGCGTACCGACGTACGTGTGAAGCTTTTCCAGAAGGCGGTTAGATCACCGGACGACATAGTCGGTCTCCGTGTGCACAGACAGGGCTGCTGTTAACGTCGGTCTGTGCAACGGAACTGTTCCAAAACTACGCCAACCGGCTGCGGAGGGAGACTCCCCCCTTCACTGGAGAACTGCGCTATAACAGCTGATCACAACGTTCACACTCTGTGGTCACGAAGTACTCCACTAGCCGCCGCCCCCCCCCCTCTGTCGACTTTCCTGAAGTACTCCCCCGTTGATAGGAATCAACACGTAATGAATTAAGACCCCACGGTTTGATGATTGATAGGTGTGTGGATTGTCTTTCATTTTGACATGCAGAAAAACGTTATAATAAACATAGATACTGTATGTTAAATTGATTTATCCGCCTTCTTTCATTTATCTTTCCATTCCCACAACAATATACATAAATAAATGGCATATTTTGGACATAGTTCGAATGGTGATTAATCATGATTAATTAATTTTTAAGCTGTGATTAATCTGATTAAAATGTTTAATCGTTTGACAGCCCTAGATAAAACATAACATGGGATTTATGGAACAACCATTACTTAATGGAGATGCAGTACCATCGGTTTTTCTGGTGTCATCATCGACCAGGACACCAGTTCGGCCAGTTGAGAAATCGCCCTCTGCAAGTGTGAAGCGACGGAGGAGCAGAAGTAGTGCTCGGAGTAAGAATAAGGTATGTTATAGCGCATTTCCATTGCAGCGGTTAGCCCCGTTTTAACGTCCTTTAGCGTCCAGGCCAGGACAGTTTTTGGTGGCCTTTCCATATAGCGTAGTACCGGCTAGTGTGTATTTTCCCCCAGTTTTTTCCGGCCCCATAAAATGGTGGTTCTATGGCCAGGGACAACGAAGCAGAGTATGCTAAACTAGAGAGGGAATCGCTAGCAAGGGTGGTACTACATGCATACATATAGTATCTTATATCATCTTCCTATTATACACACATGCATTTCCAAACATTTGGACTACCTATGTTGCAAATGTATTTTCTTTTCAATTTACACACGGCATCTATTGCACGTCTGTCTGTCCTGGGAGAGGGATCCCTCCTCTGTTGCTCTCCCTGAGGTTTCTCCCATGTTCCCTTTAAACTGTGGGTTTTCTTCGGAAGTTTTTCCTTGTACGATGTGAGGGTCTAAGGACAGAGGGTCTAAGGACAGAGGGTGTCGTATTGTCATACTGATATGTATGGCTGAATTCCCCCATCCAATCTCTTCACATTGGTCAAAACTTCTTCCTCTGCTGACGAGTCCGAACTCAAATACTCCATGTTTCCGTGTGTTGACAAAGTGAACGCATGGATGACGTCACGACCATCACGTGACTACTGAAAATGGCAAAAATGGCGGCGGCCAGACGGAATATACAGGTTTTGATAACAAAGAGCTATAAAATCATTATTTACCGGGGAATATCACTGATTTCTTCAGGGTATGGTTTAAACATAATGTTTCACTAAATACTGAAGTTTTGATTAATTATCTAATGAGTGGACCATTCCTTTAATGTTCACGTTCACACAGTCGGTGATTTTTTCCGGCCGTCTTTCCTGCAACGGTCAGTTTTTCTGTATTTCCTTTCTCCTGTAATATGACTTGATTGCTTTAAACTCCGCACACTGAGCTCTGATTGGTCAGCAGGCAGTGCTTTCACTGAGTTGATCTCTTAGCCTGCAACCTAACCTGGGGGGTATACTACGAAGCAGGATTTTCGCTTAGACGGCTAACTTCAGGGAAAACTCCGGCTTTCCGGTCCTACGAAGCTGGTTCTCTTTTTAGCGGGCTAGATCTCCATGGTAACTTATGCTGTGCGGCTAACCTGGTCAGGACCAGGTCAGGTTGCAGGCTAAGAGCTCAATTCAGTGAAAGCACTGCCTGCTGACCAATCAGAGCTCAGTGTGTGGAGTTTAAAGCGATCAAGTCATATTACAGGAGAAAGGAAATACAGAAAAGCTGCCGTTGCAGGAAAGACGGCAGGCAAAAATCACCGACTGTGTGAACGTGAACATTAATAGAATATCACCTCCCATCTTCAGAGCAATCTGACTATTATAACATTAGCGTGAAGAAAATTGACTTAAATATCTGCCACAAGATAAGTAACCGGATCAGAGTAACATTAAGTACAGTCCGCGGCATATCACTTCATAATGTATCATATATTTCCTTATCTGAGTCAGCTGAGCCGTATCTGGCCGTGCAACCCTCACAGTGTCACATACTGTATGCAGAAGTATTATTTTAAGCAACACATTAAGTTGAGGAAACACTCGAGACAAATGTAATTAAAGTCAGATCCACTCGTGTCTTAGACGGGGCAGTGATATCATAAACTTGTTAATGTACGCATTCAAACACTTTTTCTTTTACCAGCTATATTCACCTTGCAGGTGCAGCTATGTGGCTTTGATCCTGGATAAAGTGTTTAAGTCATCTATGTTTAAAGTTTAACTTCTTCATATTTGACTAATATTAAAGTTCACTTTTCATTCAGGAAGTATGACGCTGTGCTGTCAGTACGCTTCTCCATGTTTGTGATTGCTCGAATGCTCCAAATACCACCCCTTTCATGTGAACGCGCACCTAACTAGATAGGGCACGGCTGGCTTGAGCGATCCACTTGATAACCCGCGTCATAGTACCGTTTAGCGAGAGCGCGTATGTTTTGGATTACGCCAACCGGCTAACTCAAACATATCCAGGTTAGGTTGAACCTGCTTCGTAGTACAGGCCCCTGGTCCCGACCAGGTTAGCCGCACAGCATAAGTTACCATGGAGATCTAGCCTGCTAAAAAGAGAACCAGCTTTGTAGGACCGGAAACCCAGAGTTTTCCCTGAAGTTAGTCGGCTAAGCGAAAATCCTGCTTCGTAGTATACCCCCCTGGATCCCAACGCGTAGTGGAGGGATCTTGATCAGCTGAAGGGTGTTATTTTCCCCATAAGGAGCAAGTCGCTGCACATTATCCCGCTTATTACATGGCCACATTCTCAACGAAGTAACGACATGACTCCCAATATTAATGGAAATGCTTTTATGGATTTAGAAAATGTTTTTATTGATTTAAAAAATAGTTGTATGTATTGATTTAAATTGACATGCATCCGCTAAGAAAAATAGTCCGTTGTTAGAAGGTAAAAGTATGAGCATAACAAATAAAGAAGTGTAATGTAAACATTTACATTATAATTATTATGATTATTTAATATATAAAGACTATATATTATTGAATTACAAGATTAGATATACTTTAGTTGATCTAAAATATTGATGTGTTCAAATGTTCTTCAAAACACAACTGAAAGTCCATGAAACTTGTCTTTCTGTATTTGTGAATGAAGCGCCATCTCCTGGTTAAAACCTGAAATTTAAAATCTGGCAACGCCCTCTTGGAAAATAGTGGGAGGGCTTAACATTCCTCGATACTGGTTTTAGGCAGGTCGTAGGCAGGAAGCTGTAAGCTGGAGTCTGAAATGAGGTGCTACATCTGTACCTTTGCTGTTTTCTGATCAAAATGTGTGTTCAATGGCATTACAACGCATACAAACGCTGCTGAAGGTTAATCCAATGTCTCTGTGTCACTTTGAATTGATTACTGATAATCCATCATAACATTTATGGCAATAAACGTGTTTTTCATATAGAGTGTAATGAAGCTTTCGGTTTGGGAAAACTGTGTGCGCATCCCTCTCACTCCTCAATGGTAATGTTTAGGTGGATTCAGGAACCCCCCCTCAATTATATTGGCTCTAACAGTTCAAAAGAGGTGTCAATCATCAAAATCGACCAATGGGTTTCAGAGCAAATACACCCAAATGTACCCAGAGGTGGATTTTTTAATTTTTCTAAAGCTCTCTAAAAAGGTCAAATGTCACTTGTTTTGTATTAGTTTAGTTTAGTTTAGTTTATTTATTTATAGTGTCGTGGACAGTCCCCATCGATGAACTGTCACAAAAACAGTAAATGGAGCAGCTTTAGCCGACATGGCTAATTTCCAGCCGTTGTCCCCGGCCAGATGGTAATAGACACCCTTAAAATTACAATATATCAACAGCATTAGTTATAAGAAAATATATAAAATAAAATAAAAAGGAGGAAAGACGATAAAAGATATAGCACAATCACAATCACATCACAGAAACGAGGGGCAACATCCATGATCACAACATGTAACACAACATGTAACACTCACGCCATACTTAACACAGACTAGTGTGTACAGGTGTAGTTCTCAGTGAGCCATGTTTTTAAGTGAGCTGTGAAGGTGGGATGTGTATGTATGTCTTTGATTTGAGTGGGTAGAGAGTTCCAGTTTTGTATTGCTGTGACCGAGAATGATGACTGACCAAAAGTACTCTTCCTGAATGGGACTGATAGGTCGCCACGTGTGGAGTTTCTAGTGGCCTGGTTTTGTTACATTGAGTAACCAATGAGTTAAGAGGTGGAGGGGCTGTATTGTGCAGGATTTTGTAAACCAGAACGATGTTCCTATACTTTATTAAATCTTCCCAACTCAGGATGTTATGCTTGTTGAGGATTGTACAGTGATGGGAGCGGTTAGGTTTCTGGTCCAGTACTTTGAGGGTTTGTTGTACAAGGTTGCTAGTGGCTTCAGTGTGGAGCTGTTAGTTTGCCCCCAGCTTGTGAGACAGTATGTAAGATGTGACATGATCATGGCATTCATGTATCATTTGGCAGAATTCAATGTCATTGTGTTTTTTATGTATTTAACATTTGCTAGGCTAAACTTGACTCTTTGGGTCACTTTTTTTACTTGTGTTTTGAATGTTAAATTTGAGTCAATAATGATTCCAAGGTACTTAACCTGAGGCACAATGTTAATATTTTCACCTGAGATGCTTATATTTGACACAATGTTGCATTTTCTTTTTGTGAAAAACATTCCAACTGTTTTATTGACATTAAGCTGAAGACAGGAGTGGTGTAGCCAGCTAGTGATCAGCACTAAAGCTGAGGTCAGTTTATCAGCAGCCTTTTGCTTTGTGTTGGCATGCACATATATCACAGTGTCATCGGCATATAGCTGTGTTTCCACATCAGGACAGACAGATGGCAGGTCATTAATATATATGGAAAAAAGAAGTGGACCAAGTATTGAACCTTGTGGTACTCCGGTGCTTAAGTCTAGAGCTGGAGAGAGTCGATTATTGACGATAACATGCTGACGCCTATCAGTAAGGTATGATTCAATCCAACTGAGTGTTAAAGGTTCCATGTCATGGCCATTTCCACTGATCATAATTCCATTGTTGAGGTCTACTAGAATAGATTTATACTGTGCAATTTTCCAAACTCACATTGGTTTCGCATACAGCATCTCTGTAAAGTATGTGTATTCACTCTCTCCACTAAACGGCTCGTTGCAGCTCTTGACCCCCCCCCTCCCTGTGAGCCCAGTGTGCTCCGATTGGTCGGGACCAGTCGGGACGTTGTGAATTGCGCTGAGCTCCGTGGAGGTGTGATTTCCTTGTTTAGCGATTCACACCGAAACACAGCCAAACTCACCCTGAGTACACACAAAGTCACAGCCGAAGTAAAAACAATAAGTGTGGCTCGATATTGAGTAAGAAAATGGTTGATGAACGCTGTGAGAATGGGTCTGCAGAGAGAATTTCGCCGCGATCCCAACTGTCTGTTATCAGCCTGCAGCCAGGGAGGAGACATCAATAGAGCTGCATGCACTGAGTGTGTGAGGATGTCCGTGGATTGGTCAATTTCGACCAATCAGCGGGGGCTTAACGTAATGGCTCCGCGGACGTAACGTAACGGCTCCACGGATTGGTCCATTTCGTTCCGGGGACGACATGACATCATAATGTCCCCGGAAGAATCAAATGGACAGTGACATATCTCCAACGAAGCGTTTTGGGGAGGTATTTTCTGTTTTAGAGTTTTACTCGCTACAGGGTGTACTTTGAGGGTTTTGACTCTGCAGACCGTTTACATGCATAAAAACCTTCATAACACACAAAGGGACGGGTAATAACCGGAAAAGCATGACATGTCACCTTTAATGGAGAGCAGTTAAAAGCCGACAGTTTGGACAGAAGGACCTTATGGTTGACTGTATCAAAGGCTTTGTGTAAATCCAGAAATACTGCACCAACAACACCTCCTTTGTCAACCATTACTTTGACCTTTTCTATAAAAAAGCAGTTGGCTGTTTCGGTTGAATAATTTGCCCCGAAGCCAAACTGCATGGGATGAAGTTGAAATGGACTGTTGTTTAAGAAGGAGACAAGCTGTTCTGACACCCACTTCTCAGCCACCTTGGATACTACAGGTAAGATGCTAATTGGGCGGGAGTTGTTGATGTTCAGAGGGTCACCTGACTTGAAAATGGGGGTTACAATTGCAGTCTTCCATGCACTTGGGAATTTCCCATGTAATACAGATGAATTGATGATTTGGGTAAGAGGGCAGACTAAGTAATCTTGCAGTGATTTAAGCATTGTAGAATCCATAGCGTATGTTTCCTTAGCTGTCAAAGTTTTAAGAGAATTAATAATTGCTTTGGTTTTTAATTCCGATATGGGTTATTAATCTTGATACATGGTACTTATTATATGTTATAGTTTGGATTCCTAAAGCTTTTAGTCTACTAACCCATCATTCAAGGGTGGTGTTCACTAAAGTAATGGGTTTCTTTTGGACGGAAACTATGATTTAAATTGTTTTACTATGTTCAATCTGAATTTACTTTAAAATAAAAACATCTATATTGATTCTGACACTACTACAGCCAACTCACAGGTGTACCCTTTTAGAAGGGAAGATATCGTCATTTGTTCTGGGAATGTCATTTTCGAGCCTGAGGCCTGAAAAACAGGCTCAGGGCTTAACAGGTTAAAGAAACACCCTGAGAGGAGGACACTGGATGGAAAGCTGAAAGTAAAAGAGCCTTGACCTGATCAGCCTGACATAGGCAGGAGTTAAGGACAGAGGAAGGCAGTATATGTGCTCTTTTTCAAGGACCTGGTTTAGCAAGAAGGCTGCGCTAACTACCTGTATGCTAGAAAACATACAGAGATGTCCAGTTGCGGCGTTAGCTGACTTGTCGACCCTGTGTGGATATTGATGCGTTTACTATTGCTCTGTTACAGATTAGTGCAGACCAGGTTCTCCCATCTTTTCCCTGAACAGCTTGATAGTGATAATGATAAAGGAATTATTTATCGGCATTGTTTTAACAATTTTTTACGCACCTGTATCTCAGTTCCTTTGTGTCTACTCTGCGCCCTGCTTTGCACTGCGCCCGTACCTATATCGCTGATAACGGCGTCCAAACTCACAACGTCGCCGTGGAATTGTAGCATCAGCCCTTCGATCCCCCTCAGGTTAACACTGTTAGCTCTGTCAGCAAAGAGCCCATTGTTATGGTGATTGGAACGTATTTTTAAATCGCTTTATCCAGTCTTTATGACTCCTCAAAGCGCTTTTACATACAAGTCAGCATTCACCATTCAAACACACTCATACGGAGGCAGGGGCTGCCATGCAAGGTGCCACCTGCTCAAAGAAGCTAACACTCACACACACTCACACTCTGTAGGCCATGGCTCAGGGTTAAGTATCTTGCAAAAGGATACATCGACATGTTAAGTGGGCTTGGGATCAAACGCACTTCTTCACTGATCATGGTAATTTGATTTGTGTAATATCTGTGTGGGTTGACATTTTTTTTAAATGTAACTTTATAACATTTGGAGTTCTAAGGTTTAAGTGTCCTAGTACTGTTTGCAGTTAGCTTTATGAGCAGGATAAGCTGATGACTCAGCATGGAAATAACATGACTGCTTCCACTTACCTTGTAACCAAGGCCACATACATTTCCAAAGATATTTTTTAAAAATTGTTATTCCAATTTTAGATGAACTTGAATGGAAGTATGAGAAGTGTGTGTGTTAACTAGTTGTAATTTTGAGCTGCGATGGCTGATGGTCATTCACTACCAGTGAGTCCAACATTACAACCTTATACACACTGTAAGACTAAAATACAACGAGCCGAACTGTGATTTCTGGGATGGAAGTGGGTTTGGTGGTGGGGGGGGATTAGACTAAGGGAGAACAGGTTGAGGAGGAGGAGGTACGTAAGGGAGTTTGAGACCTGTAAGGTGGAGGGGGATTCAAAGGAGTTGGGCGGAGAGGGAGGAACAATGAGTGTGCAGGGAGGAGGGAGGCAGCGTGGGAGAAAACCTGCGGTCTGAATGCAGCGAGAACTAATCGCATCGAGGGCTGGAGCAGTCTGGGGTTTATGCTTTGGACTGAAGCTGCTAATGGCTGCATGATGCTTTTTTGAACTGGAACCCACTTCTTAAAATCGGCTGAAGTTAAAGTATTGTTACAGGCCAGTTCAGAGGTCAGGTACTCACAAGAACAGCTTTATATATATATATATATACAAATGTTACCCTATGAAATAGAAACAAAGTCATGTTCCTTTCATTTGCTGTTTCTCTGCTATAAAGCTAAGAAAGGGTCACTTCACTTCATGCTTCCTTCACCTTTAACTCTTACTCACTCGTCACTTTCCAGACCCAGCCAGCGGTTGGGAAGTTGTTTGTCATTCTATGAAGTTGTTCCTTCTAAGCTAAGGAGCCATTGTTGTGTGTAAGGACACTTGACATGAGGTGAAATAGCGAGGGGCAGAAAGCAGATAAGGGCAAAACTCAAGTGACAAAAGGTGAAGCGAAGAGACGCGTTCACAGGAACCACTTTGATCCAAAACAGTGTGGCACCAATAAACACGCCTGAAACCCACAACTCTATCCTGGTCCCACAGCCGGGCCTGCAATGCATACAAATAAATGAAGATAAGCACTCTACGGTTCAGTCAAACAATCACAATATTGGTGATTAGGCTAAAGACAAACACCATATAAATAAAGTTATGAATTGGGTCTAAAATCTGAAAAAAGGCTCCTTAGGGAATACTGTCAACATTATACCATCAGATCAAATGGGACGGTTCTCAGTGTCCGTGTTTAACACAACACAAAACACTCTAACAATAAATGTTTCACTTTTAGGCGACTAAAAATACTTTTTGAGAAAACCTTAATAGTTTGAAGACACCTACTGACTCTATATTATAAACGGCTGGTACTAGAGTTTACAAAGCCCCCAGGCAGTGTGTTGAACGCTGAAGCAAATCTTCGTAATGGTCAAACGGTGGTACTACAACTTCTGTGTCTGTGACATCATCGGGCCCCGAAAGACTTTTCTCCATTGACTTACATTGGGAAAGAAATGTCTGTAAATCAGCGGATACATTTTTTTTGGCGCAATAAACGACCCTCTACGAACACTTTTATAGCCCTTTATTTCAATCATTTGGGTCCGGAGTTCTTTTTTCTCTCTGAGCCAAGACTGGACGTGATGCTGGGGATTGGAGGCGGGGCTTATAGAAAACACGAGTGCAGTCAGGCCATTTTTGCTTCATGCACCACTGAGCAAGTTTCATAGGAATGAGCGGGGTCCCGTCTCCAACGCTGTATCCAATTCTCTTTATCCATAGAGTTGACTGAAAGCAAGACAACAACACAAGTTGTTGTCTCAGGTTGACTAAGACAGGCCAACAGAGCCACACACCCGACCCAAGGTTTCACAGTGAAATAAAATGCATCATAATTGAACAATATGAACATACAGACAGGCCTAACCCTAACCCAGACAGCTGACAAATGCCCACTGAATGCCTTTCAGTTGTGAGCATCTCAACATTACCTAGAGACAAAGTTTGCCAAAACCTAATTCCAGTGGAGGCCATGGGAAAACACCAGCAAACTCTTTTCACCTTTGATTCAGACTGCTGGGAAGGCAGATGGTTAAAAAAGCTTTATTTGACTGTGTGAATGTGTGAGTGGGGGCTTTATTCTATCCATATTGAAGTGAAGTACTTGACAACGTGTGTGTGTTTTGGGTGAACATGGTACGAGGTGATCACAGAGATTTGTTAGTAGACAGAAGCCACAGTCATGTTAACAAGGTCTACATGTACTGTGCAGCATGGTGGGCCGTCTAATGAAAAGCAGACGTGTGTGTGTGTGTGTTAGTGTGTGTGTGGCGAGCTGCATACCTCAGGGAGAAGGTGTGACACTATAATGCTTATTATTCCCCAATAAACACAAGGCACTTCCTGTTTACAGACTTTATACCACCAGGAACCTTTGAGGGGGAGCAGCTGTCCTGTCAGACATTACAGTATGATTATTAAGATTTTAGTCATTATTGTGAGCAAGTCTGGCAATGCTTTTGTTACATATGGATGTTTCAGATTTTGACATCACTGAGACACTGGTTTTATTATGTTTTATTTGTCAGTGATTCAAATTGTAACGGTTTTACCACATAAGTAACGGGTTAGTAACCTTAAGGGCCTAAACTTAACCAGATATAAATAAAAGCTAAATGTTCCTGTGTCTTTTGTCATAGTGGCCACTCAACAGGAAATGTGATATCCAAAGATTTTTGAACCCATTCAAATTAAGATAAAACAATTATCAGACAGATGTGTGAATAGAGTATTGGAATGCCAGTCATGAAAGGAGAATGACTCTAGTAAGCATACTCTCTGGTACACAAACACAGAAGCGAGAAGAAGCTTGAAAAACGTTTAGGTTTTTAGGCGCAGTGAGCAACTTCTTGGATTGAATAGGGAACCACTTTTCCAGTTCTCTCGATGGTCAATGTAGAAGTGCACACGTTCTCCTGCTTACCGGGCCCACCTGGACAGGAGACTAGGAGTCATGTTCTTTGATTTGTGTAGTGCGTTCAATACCTGCCCTGCTAGGACCAATCTGACAGAAGGCAGATGCAAGTAGACTCCTGGGGACAGGGTTATGGACTGATTGATGTCTGTCAGTTTCAACCATTTGAATCAGACTAACAAAGACATCAGAAAAAGGCACATCACATCAGTGTCCATTAAATGAATTCAAACTGAGAGCATTATGAACAAAAATAAAGTAATCTGTGAAGAAATGTTTTACTTTTGCAGCCTTTAATAGATTGTTTGTATAATTCCATAATTAAGAAAAGCACCAAATACTGAGAAATCTGGAGGAAGGGACATTTGTGGATGAATCTAATTATTCATTTCAAAATCAAACATTTTATAATATCACATGTTAATACCATATTGTCTTGCTAATTGTAAGTTTACCAATACTGGAAAGGATCCCTACATGTGTGAACTGTAGTGCAGAGTTGTAGTGTTTTAATATCTGAGTTACAAAATGAGCATATATTTAGTCTGTCAGACTTACAGTAGCTTCAAAAGTGACGATAAGATGGTCAACATCGGGAGCCGACAGCGGACGATTCCTTTCACCACATTTGGTTCACCCTCTACGTCTCCAACTACAGGTACAGCTACACATCCAAAACAACTGCAAACATGGACTGCAGTAACAGGAAAAGGCCGCGTGTATGTCTACATAAGCTTTACCACCTGCAGCCTAACATTGCCAAGAAGAAGAAGAGGTGGACCAACCATACCGTCTCCATCCATGAGCTGAACTTTAGACAGGATTCATACCAGTCATGAAAAACCAGGACTGGTTTTTCATGACTGGTATTCCTTTTAAATATACAATGTAAACTGCAACTTGTCCAGGCCATGGAAAGGTTATTTAAAAAATAATTTGTTTTGGGACATTTTGGAAAGTAATGGAAAGATGGCTTTTGTTGCATCAAATATGATTGAACGCTTATAAGCATCGAAATAATATGAAAACGTATCATTTAAATGATCATGTAACTGTCGTTTTTTGGTTGTGAGCCGTACGTTAATTCAGGCCGGCACGCCCACTTGCTAACAGTGGACTCTGCAAGCATTAGCAAGCTTACCATGCCGCCAATAAGCCAGGGACGTGTCATCTGATGTAGTCCCGCCGAGATAAAGTCATTTAATTTGATTATGGAAATGTGGCTAAAGGTTGGGGGAAACGTTATGGTAAAAACAGGAACCGTGATTAAATTGTGCAGGATTAGATTAGTACCTGGACTAGTGGATATTTTCATTCCCTGCCTGGAGTTCCATGCTGTGGATGGTCCCGTGGTCAACATCAGGAACCGATACACTTCGGGTTCTGTGCTGCAACTGCTGCAACAATTGACCTCAGGATAAAAAAAAGTTATATTTGACATTATTCACATTTATCTTATAGCAACTGCCCGGAGTATTATGATTATGAATCACCAACGTATTGAATGGACTGCCACAAAATGTGGTGCAGACATTCATGCTGATGAATCCAAATTGGTGATCCACAGAATTTTCGTCTTGAATTTTTGCAATTTTGCCACTCTAATATTAAAATGTAAGCAGTGTTTTGTGTTTAAGTACAGGCTCACAGAGCAGCCATCATGACTCTGGACTCTTGTCCTCATTGGAATGATCCATGATGAAGCTAAGCTTGAGGAATGCTTAAAACTATGTTCTGGGATCATCTTTTCCTTCAATCATTTACCAGAACCTCTTCTAACTTTCACATCATGTCCAAGGGCTGTTACTATAGCTGGGTATCGACCAGAAGCTGCAGCTTTATTAAAGTATATTCAAGAAGTATTTCCTGTTGTGGTTTTCAGTTTTCAGTTTCATAAAGTCCATATCAGTGTGGAACAACAAGACAAACTGAAAGCTCTGACCCAGTAAGACCGCGTGAACTGGTTAAGCTCAAACTGCCTGATGCTCCTCCTGTTTACTGGAACAGGAGGAAGGGGAGGACACGAGTCTCCCTCCACAGGTAACCTTACCTGTCCCCTCCTCCCTGCCCATACACACAGCTCCTCCATTAGCTTCAGCAACAGTCCTCCAGCACCGCTCCTGCCATTTGTGGCCCTATTGTTGTGATACCTACTTAAAATATCAAAGCGGGCGGAGTCTTCAATGAGACATCTGAAAAGTGAGAAACACTGGTTTTATGTGTCAATGCAGCACGTCATGCATACTCTCTCTCTCCCTCTCTCTCTGGCCCGAGCTCGCTCGCTCTGTGCAGCTATGTAACAAAAAGGGAGAGAGCAAAGGGGAGCGCAGGGTGGGACATGAATGGGTGACATGGCTGGGACCAGAACAATACGTGAGTCAGGAAATCAAAGGCGCTGAATACAGGCAACCAGGTCAAAGGCATAGCCATGTACCTCATGGTAAAAAGTGTGTGTGTGTGTGTGTGTGTGTGTGTGTGTGGCCTAGCATTACTATACTATATCTGTTTACACAGTCATGTGTGGGGACTCGCCTCCCTTATGGGGACAAATTGGAGGTTCCCATAAGGGGAATCATTAATTTTAGGGTGAAGACTTGGTTAGGATTAGGGTTAGGGTTAGGGTATGGGTAAGGGTCAGGGTTAGGCATGTGTTGGTTATGGTTAAGGTCAGGATAAGTATCCAGGAAATGCATGTAAGTCAATGTAATGTCCCCTGAAGTGATGTATACATGGTGTGTGTGTGTGTGTGTGTGTGTGTGTGTGTGTGTGGTGTGTGTAGGCATGTGTGTGTTTGCACACTAAGATGTGTGTGTGTGTGTGTGTGTATGTGTGATTGGGGGAAAGACTATTTAAAGCCTGAGGCTATTCACAGTGTCAAGCCAGGCTGGCAGTGTGTGCGTGTGTGTGTGTGTGTGTGTGTGTGTGTGTGTCACATTTAAGAAAGCACAAAACAAATGAAGCAGCATTCGATTTGAACATCCGTGTGTGTTTCTGAGATTGCTCTCAGTTTACTCCAGCTGTTGATTTCATCAATAGAAACTGAGATGGTAAATAGGTAGCTTGCTAACCATTTGAACCCAACCACATCAGGACTTCAGACTTCAGAGTCACAAGAATCAAAGTCAGCTTTTGAAGATGTTGATCCGTTGGGGACCAGGGACTATTTAGGACAACGTGTGATTTACATTTCTTTTGCTGTCGCTACATCGTCCAGCCGAGGACTTTAATCATGGGCAGCATCCGACCAGACACAGGGACAGTTTCCTCCCACAGGCCATGAGACCGGTAAACACCTGGACTTTGGAAAGAACATCCATCAACACTAATCTGTTTGCATCTTGCTAATTATTGATCTAATATATCATATTCCATTTACTTGTATAGACTCTTCTTGCACTATTTATATTCTGTTGGAGGAGCCTGTGACCTACATGTTTCACTGCCATATCTTCACTGTAGCTATTGTACACATGACAATAAAGCCTTGAAACTTGAATCATCTGGATCTTCGCTGTAGACTGAAGTCCGACCAAATCTCCTACAGTCATCCAGTTTATTCACAGTGTCCAATGTGTGCCATGCCCTTTCAGAAATGTCTCTCATTCTGAACGTCTGAGGCTATTCACAGAGTGTCAATAGACAATAGATAGCTGGCTAATAATGGACGAGCTAACGTGTTAGCCAGGCAGAATATCTGGAGTGCAACAACATTTCCATCCAGGACTCCGGACTTTTCAGGCATTGTTTTCATTGTTGGTGATTCATTGCTTTAAAACAAAGGGAAACAAAATGCTGCAAAAAAGACCTGCCCTTCTTTTGTTGTAGTCGAATCTAGGGTTAAATGAAATATACAACGAGAACAGTGCTGCAGATTGTAATGCAACCTGTTGTTTAAGGTCATTGCGTTCTTGGGGACAATATGTTACTGTGGGATAACAGCTGTAACAGTTCTGTTGAACAAGAGATGTGTGCTTTTTGGATGTGAGGCTACCTGTTGTGCTGAGCTGCACGTTGGAAACAGAGAGATAATGAACCAGTAGCATGCTTTACTCATCATGTCACTTTAACTTTGGTCATATCTAAAGATAAACAGCTAAGTTATGTAAAAAAGTACTTATATTGGTTTCTAGTTCAAACATAAACAAGGAAAGAGCATGCCAGAGATACACTCTTTAAACACCACACCTCGTATAGCGTTCTCCCACCACCAACACTCACACAATACATACGGATGCTGTGTGTGTATACATTATATATATGTCCATCCTTATTGAGAGTATGTATGTGTCTCTGTGCTCTGAATATGCATGTGTCCCTTGTATGTGAAGAGTTGTGTGTGTGTGTGTGTGTGTGTGCGTGTGAAAACAAATCAACACCATCACACAAATACACACACACTCACATCCAAGGTCCATCTTGTGTGTGTAATGTGTGAAGATTCAAATCTGAAGTCTTGAGATCCAGTCTTTCTCGTATAGCACGGAGACGAACACCTTTGATATTTGCAATTGACATCAGTTTACAATGACGTCACTTGTGTCGCACGAGGAAGACGTAAGTACATGCAAATAAAAACTGTACCTGAAGTGTATGACTTCATTCGGCTCCAGTTCCTACACACCTCTCCATCCAGGATCTCACCAAACGTTTTTTTTGCTACCTACTTTTAATGAGCGACTTTGTTTGGCCTTTTTGCCTTGATTAGAGAGGTACTGATATACTGGAATAGAGACAGGCAGAGGTGTGTGCTCTGTGGTGATAAGGACTGAGCATGGCTCCCAGCAGGTGAGCTATAACAGATGACTGCATGGACACAGTGCAGGTTGATGGTTGGTGTAGATCTCTGTGTTGGTGCGTGACAATGTGTTTGGTGTATTTACAGAGAGCTCCAGTGGTTACTGACCAGCTGCTTGGTGTGGTGTCTACTCAGTTCTAAGGTTATTGCTCCTGCCAGACAAAAATATGTTCATGTTTGTCCCAAGCGTACTGTCTCAAACCGACCTGTTACCTGCAATTTTTGCCAAGTGAAACCTGGACTTGACCCTTGCTACACAATTACTCACTTTGAAGTGCTTTATTGTAACTCTGGTGTACACTGGCTCTCTGTTTTTGAAACACAAATCTAGTCTAAGAAAAGTCTCTCTTGCTGGCTTGCTCTCAAAGCCAGTGTCAAAGGATGGCGAGCACTTAGCTGTACCGGAAATCAATCTTTTACCATCTGGAGATTCTTTTAACATTTTCAAAAACACTTTCATTTTGACGCTTCATGCAGTTTACCTGTTGCCAAGCAACAGGTAAATAAAAACGACTTTTTATTGATCTTTTTAGTTATTTGTAAAAATAAAAGGTTAAACAGTGAATTATTTATATCTCATTTACATCTTTTAAACGTATGGAAGACAATTCGTGCCACACTCCCCAACTGGACACACTCCGAGCGGCCAAACCCAGGACAGGCCCGCACCGCACTGGTGGTATGGAATTTAAAGGCAGTGAAGAAAAGTGTTCACTTGCAGTTCTTTTCATGTCCACTTGTCAAAATGCTAAAACCGCTCATAGTCAAGATGATTTCTTTCATGTCGAGCAGTGTTGGGCTCGTTTCTTGGAAACCGGTTATCACTCATAACTTTTAACATATTACTTGTTCAGTAAAAAACAATCTGAAAAAGTAATGCATTCTCAAATTCGAATGCAAACAATGTATCTTTATTCTACTCTATTCTACTCTGTGTCTTCTTGCACTATTTTTTATTTATTTTTTAATTATTTGTATTGGTTAATGTCCTATATACCCTATGTTGCATTGTTGGAAGAGCTTGCGATTTGAGAATTTCATTGCCATATCTAAACTGTAGCTACTGGGCGCATGACAATAAAGCTTTTGAGTCTTGAGTCTTTGAAACAACGTCGATCCTCCAAGCAGACTCACATCACGCCCCTGCGTCAATGATTTCGACCCATTGCTCAATGGAAGTTATCACATGAACCCTGAAAGCCAGCATGGTTAGCTTGACTTGGTCAGGATGTTACCTCAGCTTCTCAGTTCACTAACCACGGCTTGATATCCATGACAGATCCTGATCGTGGCACCGTGGCTCCGCTTACTGATGTTTATCTTAACCAACATGAACTGTAAATCCAATCTTCCCTTGAAATAGCGGGCCTTACATTTAGTGTTTAACAAAGCTTTAGTGGAGTGTGTGAATAAAGCTTTAATTACAACTCTGGGAGTTAACATGAATCTATAGATCTCTATTTGATCTCCGGTTGAAACAATTATAATTCACACAGCTTGTACACTGCTAAGTCCTCTTTGTTATCCTGGCTTTGTGTGTGTGTGTGTGTGTGTGTGTGTGTGTGTGTGTGTGTGTGTGTGTGTGTGTGTGTGTGTGGGTGTGTGTGTGTGTGTGTGTGTGTGTGTGTGTGTGTGTAGGTGTGTGTGTGTGTTACATTTAAGAAAGCACAAAACAAATGAAGCAGCATTAGATTTGAACATCCGTGTGTGTTTCTGAGATTGCTCTCAGTTTACTCCAGCTGTTGATGTTATCAATAGAAACTGAGATGGTAAAAAGGTAGCTTGCTAACCATTTGAACCCAACCACATCAGGACTTCAGACTTCAGAGTCACAAGAATCAAAGTCAGCTTTTGAAGATGCTGATCCGTTGGGGACCATGGGACTACTAACGTGTGATTTACATTTATTTTGCTGTAAGCTTCATCGTCCAGCCGAGGACTTTGATCATGGGCAGCATCCGACCAGACGCAGGGACAGTTTCCTCCCACAGGCCATGAGACCGGTAAACACCTGGACTTTGGAAAGAACATCCATCAACATTCATCTGTTTGCATCTTGCTAATTATTGATCTAAGATATCATATTCCATTTACTTGTATAGACTCTTCTTGCACTATTTATATTCTGTTGGAGGAGCCTGTGACCTACATGTTTCACTGCCATATCTTCACTGTAGCTATTGTACACATGACAATAAAGCCTTGAAACTTGAATCATCTGGATCTTCGCTGTAGACTGAAGTCCGACCAAATCTCTTACAGTCATCCAGTTTATTCACAGTGTCCAATGTGTGCCATGCCCTTTCAGAAATGTCTGTCATTCTGAACGTAGCCACCCCTGCGAAACGTAACCATGGTCCCCATGGTATTCCATTGCCAACCATGGTAATACCATGGTTGGCCACAAAATACCATGATGGTCACAGTACCATGGGGAAGAAACCATGGTCTACCATGGTCAACCATGGTCAGCCTACCATGGTCACAATGTCAACTCCGGAAACCATGGTCCACCATGGTCCACCATGGTCAGCCTGCCATGGTCACAGTACCATGGGGAAGAAACCATGGTCTACCATGGTCAACCATGGTCAGCCTACCATGGTCACAATGTCATCTCCAGAAACCATGGTCAACCATGGTTAGCCATTTGAATATTTGAACCATGGTCTACAGAAACCATGGTCGACAATCATTCTAATGAGGCTCATGCAGGCACCGTCACCTGATGAATGTATATAACATAATCTTTACATTTTCACCAACTGTTTAATGAGCATTTAATGAGTGTTTGTCCAACTATAGAGTGACAGTGTACTGTAGATGAAATTAAGTGCAATTACCATGATCTATACCGATATTTAAAAATTAAATGCTTGAAACTATTGAAAAGCTTGTATTAATTTATATTATTTCCAGTCTGGTGGACCATGGTTTATGTCCATGGTACTGGTGGACCATGGTTTATGTCCATGGTAGACCATGGTTTATGACCATGGTAGACCATGGTTTATGTCCATGGTACTGGTGGACCATGGTTTATGTCCATGGTAGACCATGGTTTATGACCATGATAGACCATGGTTTATGTCCATGGTACTGGTGGACCATGGTTTATGTCCATAGTAGACCATGGTTTATGACCATGGTAGACCATGGTTTATTGTGACCATGGTAGACCATGGTTTATATCAGTGCTCTACCATGGTTGACTGTGGTGCCATATCCCAACCATGGTCTACCATGGTCAACCATGGTTATACCATGGTTAAATGAACCATGTACAATGGTTCATTTCGCAGGGGCACTGCCAGTAATAGTTTAGAGAGGACCTCTTCTGCTTATGTTCAGGTTTCATATTAGGATTATCGCCATGCTTTAATGTTCAAAAAGTTCTTTATTTTTGTCATACTGCCTGTGCTGCAGCACCTCTTTTCACCCTCTGTCTGAGTCTGAGTCTGTTGTGTCTCATCAAATGCGTTCGTTATGTTTATGTATTATGTCTGTCATTTTCATGTTTTTTCATGTCTGGTCGTGTCTGTTTATTTAGGTTATTCATCTCTAGTCAGTCTCTGTGTTTATTGTCATGTCTCGTTTTCCATTTCATGTTTTATTTTGTACTTACCTCTTGTTTTTCATTTCAGGCCCTGTGTCTTCCTCCCTTTGTGTGTTTTTCCCGCCATCATCTGCCCCACCCCTGATTGTTTCCACCTGTTCCCACTCACCTCACGTTTAAATAGTCCTGTCTCTCCCCTGTCCTGTGTCAGTTGGTCTTGTTTGTTTCTCCGAATGGTCGTGTCAAGCCTCAGCTCAGAAAGGATCGCTTTCACCCATGTCAGGTTTTGTTTCTTTTGTTAATTGTGTAGGTTTAAGTTGTTCTTAAGTTCTCTTTTTGTTATGCCTAGTTTTTTCCTCCTTGTGAGTGCCTTTTGTAATTTCCAGTACCTACTCTGTTAAGAGGGATTACCTGATCTGTGAAATTAAAACTACGTTTTTTTACATTCAAGACTTTGTCTCTGGGTCGTGCATTTGGGTTCATCAGTTTGTGTCAGAACGAACTGACCAAAAATGAACCCAGCCGACCCAAAAGCACTCCAGACTGCATTGTCTGCCCAAGGCAGCCTAATTCACCAGCATCAAGAGCAGCTAACAGCTATTGGGCACGGAGTAAGAGGTTTGTCGGACCGCCAGGAGGGTTTTCAGACCGCCGTAACCGCACAGGTCAATCAGCTGGCAACACAGCTTCAACAAATCCTCAACCGTCTAGAGCAGGGGTGCCCAACCTTATTTGAACCAAGAGCTACTTCTAAAGTTGCCAGTCTGCCGAGATCTAACAGTCCAAATAGAGAGGCGTAGCCATTACTGACAGCCTACTACCAGGTAAATACACACTTCTACTTGTATAAAACTGACCTTCGTACGATTAATACTTCATAAAATACTGCAGATCCTTTATCTTTCCTCTTTCTAATCTACACACATACAAGTATTTAACTGAAGTTACACAACAGTGTTGTTGATACAGAGTTGAAGTTTATCCACACGTCACTACAGTGGGTAATGTTTTCAAGGAACATTGAACAGTGCTGCCACATATGACACAGGAAAAAAGAAAAGACTCTGAACCCTTTCTTTGCCATGATATACAAATAGTGTTGCTACAAAAGTATAAATTAGTCTCACTAATAAGACAACTCAGATCTGAAGCTACACAGGAATCTGCTGCCAAAATGCAATAAAAAAGACCAAATTAATAGAATCAAACCCTTTTGTTGTTGCATTTTAGTAGAGTATAAAAATAAATGCCTTTAAAATAGGATGCAAGCAACACTAGTTTCTTAACCTGAATTGATAATAGACTATAATCAATTTAAACAGAACAGATCTTAATGTTTGCATTCTAATACCATTTTGTACAATAATTATAATGAATAAGTTCAAACAAACTAAAACTCAAAGCTGATTAATAACGGTATCTAACTTGAGTTTTTATTGTATCAAAAACCTGTTGAAATGCTACTGTTATTTTTACTGTCCCCCAAAAGTGCGTCGCAGCCTCCAGGAATGCTTCTTTCACAACTTCGCCGTCTTTGAAAGACTTCATGTGTTTCGCAAGAACGTGACTGACACGATAAGATGCTCTGGTAGCAGCCTTGCTCTTGTTGTTGGGCCTGGTGAAAATGGACTGCTGTGCATTTAGCTGTCCTTTCAGGCCCCTCCCCTTTTGGAAGCATAGGGCAGAATTAGGAGGGAATTCCGTCTCGTAGCATTTGTGCACTGTTTTGAAATGCCGCTCCTAAATTACCCTTCTTCGATAAAGCCACACTCGCATTGCAGATGAGATAAATGCACTTTGAATTGGAATAGATACAAATATAATCATCCTCCCACTCGGAGTGAAAATGATATATTTGGGGCTTTTTTGCTTCTGCCATTGCGGTCTTGTGTGTGTGCGGACTGTCACTCCTGTTGACACGGACAACGTCAGCGAACTAGTGCCCACTGCCCACAAACCACGCCCGACACATATGGGGTCACGCCGGCCAATCACAAAGCTTTGATGCGTTCATGTGCATTATTCTGGCACAGGAAGAGTATGTTATAGGACATTAACGATACAACTGAATATTGTTGTTCTATTTTTAGACACATATCGCGATCGACTGGGAATCTCCCCACGATCGACTGGTCGATCGCGATCGACTGGTTGGGCACCCCTGGTCTAGAGACTCCAGATGTGCCGACGGCGCCAGCTCCCGTCGATCCTGCAGAGGTTCGCTCAACATTTGTTCCATTTCGATTGGCATCACCAGAGAGGTTTTCCGGGGAGCCTGGAAACTGCAGAACGTTCCTGGTCCAGTGTGATTTACATTACAAACACAATCCAGCGGCGTTTGTTTCCGAGGAAGCCAAGACTGCCTTCTTGGTCTCCCACCTCAATGGCAGAGCTGCGGCATGGGCCACGGCTGAATGGGCTCGAGACTCTCCCATATGCAGTTCGTATTCCGCTTTTCACGACACAATGAGCCGGGTGTTTCATCAGACTTCAACCTCCAGGGAGACCACCCGGATAAAACAGCACTCCTACCCTGTCATAGATTACGCCATAGAATTTCGGACCGCAGCCTCGGACAGTGGCTGGAACACTCCCACGTTGATAGAGGCATTTATGAACGGACTGTCAGATCCCATAAAGGATTGCCTGGCTCCGTTGGAATTGCCTCAAGACCTGGAAACATTAATTTACATGGCTACTGGAGTGGATAATCGCCTCAGAGAGAGAGACGTCGAGCCACACCTAGACCTCCAAGCCACCAGGAGCGTTTTCCTGGAAATTCTTCCTCATGGATTCCGCCGGTTTCTGCAACTCCAGGAACGGCACCTCCACAAGCACGGGAGGAACCCATGCAGCTGGGAATGACCAGGATTTCCCAAGAGAAAACACAGCGCCGACTACAGGAGGGAAGCTGTTTTTACTGTAGACGTCCCGGTCACCAGCATGCCGCATGTCCGGGAAAAGGACAAGCTCACCGGCTATGAGGAGGGCGCTGGTGAGCAAATTCCTCTCAAAATACCCTCCGTGCACACCTACTCAGGTAACACTCATAGTTAATTACCAGGAACACACACTAAGGACACTTATTTACTCTGGGGCTGACGATAGTCTTATAGGTGGGGAGCTAGCCAAACTACTTAACCTTAAGGCTATTCCTTTGGTCCACCCCATCAATGCCAGCGCATTAGACGGCAGACTAATGTGTCAAGTCACTGATCATACCGAGCCGTTCAGGTAGTTATTCAGAATCATTCAGAAATGTTACAATTTCATTTATTCAATTCCCCTCAGCACTCACTTGTATTAGGATTCCCCTGGTTAACGAAACACAATCCACACATTGATTGGTGCTCAGGCCAAGTTAAGGGATGGGGAGGGGAATTACATTACATTACATTGCATTTAGCTGACGCTTTTATCCAAAGCGACTTACAATAAGTGCATTCGACCAGGAAGACACAACCTTGAAGAAAACAGAATCATAAAGTACATCAGGTTTCAAAGAGCAAAACATTTCAAGTGCTACTCAACTGGCTATAGATAAGCCAATCTTTTATTAGTATATAAGTGCTCTGTTAGCAGTTCTTTGTTAGTAATTCTATCGCTCAAGGTGGAGTCGAAAGAGATGAGTTTTCAGTCTGCGTGGGAAGATGTGCAGGCTTTCTGTTGTCCTGATGTCAATGGGGAGCTCATTCCACCATTTTGGAGCCAGGATAGCAAACCCACATGTTTTTGCTGATGGGATCTTGGGTCCCCCTCGCAGCGAGGGTGCAGCGAGTCGTTTGGCTGATGCAGAGCGTAGTGCACGCGCTGGGGTGTACAGTTTAACCATGTCCTGGGTGTAGGAAGGGCCATATCCATTCGCAGCATGGTATGCAAGTAGCAGTGTCTTGAAGTAAATTCTAGCAGTTACCGGAAGCCAGTGGAGGGAGCGGAGGAGCGGCGTGGTGTGGGAAAATTTAGGAAAGTTGAAGACCAGACGAGCCGCTGCATTCTGGATGAGCTGCAGAGGTCGGATGGCAGATGCAGGTAGACCAGCCAGGAGGGAGTTGCAGTAGTCATGGGACGGGTGGCGCAGTGGTCTGTGCATTGATCTTCAGATCAAGGGTTGAAACCCACCCTGCGTCTGCAAAGCTGTTGTGTCCTTGGGCAAGACACTTCACCTGAACTTGCTCCTGTGGGTATTATCCACAGTACATGACCATTGCATGTATGATATGTGTAATGTGTATTTGTGAAGCGCTTTGAGCATCTGGAAAAGCGCTATAATAAATGTAAGGAATTATTATTAGTCTAGGTGTGAGATGACGAGAGCCTGGACCAGAAGCTGCGTCACTTTCTGGGTCAGCTGGGGACGTATCCTCCTGATGTTTTTTAAAGCGTGTATCTGCAGCAGCGGGTTGTGGCAGCGATGTTTGCAGTGAAGGACAGGTTGTTATCTAGGGTCACACCCAGATTCCTTGCAGTCTGAGTCGGGGAAACAACAGAGGTGCCGATGTTGATAGTCAGGTCAAGAGTGGGACAATATTTTCCCGGAAGGAAAAGCAGTTCAGGTTCAGTTCAGTTCTTGTCAAGGTTGAGCTTGAGGTGATGAGCGGACATCCACTGAGAGATGTCAGCTAGACAAGCAGAGATGCGTGCGACGACCTGGGTCTCTGAGTGGGGAAAGGACAGAATTAATTTGGTGTCGTCAGCATAGCAGTGGTATGAAAAACCATGCGGGCTAATGACAGATCCGAGCGAATTTGTGTACAGGGAGAAGAGGAGGGGACCAAGAACAGAGCCCTGAGGGACCCCTGTAGTTAATTGACAAGGGTCGGACTCGGACCCTCTCCAAGTAACCCTGTAGGTACGGTCTTTGAGGTATGAGGTGAGGAGGGAAAGTGCAGAGCCTGAAACTCCAAGTTCTTGGAGAGTGCGAAGGAGGATCTGATGGTTCACCGTGTCGAATGCAGCAGACAGGTCCAAAAGGATGAAGACAGAGGAGAGGGATGCTGCTTTGGCAGTGTGCAGTTCCTCAGTGACAGCAATGAGAGCAGTTTCTGTGGAGTGACCTGCCTTGAAAACAGACTGGTGCGGATCCAGAAGGTTGTTCTGATGGAGATAGCAGGAGAGTTGTCTAAAGACAGCGTGTTCAAGTGTTTTAGACAGGAACGGGAGTAGAGAGACAGGCCTGTAGTTTATAACATCAGACGGGTTGAGAGTAGGTTTCTTTAGGAGAGGGTTTACTCTTGCGTCCTTGAGACTGTTTGGAAAGTGACCAGAAGTTAGAGAAGTGTTGATGAAATGGGTGAGAAACGGTAGAATATCAGGAGCGATAGTCTGAAGGAGGTTTGAGGGGATAGGGTACAGAGGACAGGTGGTAGGGCGGGCAGAGGTAATGAGGGTAAGAACCTCACTTGGAGAGAGAGGGGAAAAGGAGGTCAGTGTGTGGGTGAAAGGAGGGTCTGGTGACCCAGCGGTGAGTAAAGGTGAGTCAGAAAAAGAAGAGCGAATATCATCAACCTTTTTTTCGAAGTGGTTAACAAAGTCGCTTGACAGAAGTGAGGAGGGGGAGGGGCTTTGGGAGGGTCCAAGAGGGTGGAGAAGATGGAAAATAGTTTTTTGGAATTGGAATAGGAAGATTGGATCTTATCTTGAAAGAAAGTGCTTTTTGCCTGAGAGATGGAAGCAGAGAAAGAGGAGAGGAGAACCTGATAGGTTAGGAGGTTGTCGCGGTGTTTGGATTTCCACCGTTTCGGCTCTGCTCCCCTAAGGACGGTTCTATTAGCACGCAGTGCGTCATTTAGCCAGGGAGCAGGAGGGGACTGACGAGCCTGCCGAGATGTGAGAGGACAGAGAGAGTCCAGAGAGGATTCATTTCATTTCATTTCAAACCTTTATTTAACCAGATTGGTCCCATTGAGATCATAGATCTCTTTTTCAAGGGAGACCTGCAGCATATAGGTTCCACATGAAACATAAAACAATAAAGGACATTATACATTATATTTACAGGATACATAGTTATAGACATTTACAAGTGCCCATTGTATCAGCAAGCATTTCATTTACCCTAGCTTTAAAAACATGCAGAGGAATGAGATTGCCCAGTTTCAATTCTTGCTGAAGATTGTTCCAAGCAAGTGGAGCTGCGCACATAAAAGCTGTCTTACCTAAGACAGTCCTTGCTCTTGGCACATCTAACAAGACCACATCATGTGACCTCAGACAATAGCTGCTTGCAACTCTTTGTGTTATCAGAGAGCAGATATAATACGGGAGTTTACCCAACATAGCTTTATAAATAAAAGTGTACCAGTGACTGAGCCTCCGTACAGAGAGAGATGGTAAACCTGCCTTGGTATACAGTGTACAGTGATGTGTAAGCGCTTTACAATTTGTGACAAATCTCAGAGCACTGTGATACGCAGCATCCAATTTGTTCAGGTAATTGGCCGGTGCATTCATATTCAACAAATCCCCATAGTCCAGCACAGTTAAAAAGGTCACAGTGACTAGCCTTTTCCTGGCCTCAAGCGAGAAACAGGACTTGTTCCTGTAGAAGAAACCTAGCCTAAACCCTCAGTTTTTTAAGCAGGTTATTGACATGACGTTTAAAAGAGAGACAATCATCAAGCCAGATACCCAGGTATTTGTAACAGGCAACAACTTCAAGTTTTGTTCCTTGCGTAGTTACAATATCTAAAACAGGCTCTGGTGTCTTTTTAGCTTTTGAAAAGAGCATTACCTTGGTTTTATCCACATTTAAAAGAAGCTTTAATTCAGAGAGCTGAGTCTGAATAGTGTTAAAAACAGCTTGTAATTTAACAACAGCCTCCTTAATGGAGGGACCTGCACAGTACATCACAGTATCATCCGCATAAAAATGTAAAGTAGCTTCATCCACATTTTCACCTACGCTGTTAATATATATGGAGAATAAAAGTGGTCCTAAAACAGAACCTTGTGGTACACCATTAGAAATGTTTAACCATTCAGAAGACAGTCCATCAAAGTGAACACATTGGGACCTTTCAGAGAGGTAGTTCACAAACCACCCCACTGCATTGCTGGATATGCCAATACTGAGTAGCCTCTGCTTTAAAATGCAATGATCAACGGTGTCAAATGCTTTGGAAAGGTCAATAAACAGAGCTGCACAACTCTGCTTATTATCTAAAATAGTAGTAATGTCATTTACCACTTTCATTGTCGCAGTGATGGTGCTGTGTTTCTTTCTGAATCCTGACTGATGCTCAGACAGGATATCATTTATACATAAAAACTCCTTTACTTGTTCACTCACAAGGCGTTCGAGCACCTTAGCCAGAACTGACAATTTAGAAATTGGCCTATAGTTATTTAAAATAGTTGCCTCCCCTCCTTTTAGTAAAGGCAAGACATGAGCAGACTTCCACACTTTTGGAATTGTGTTCGTGCTGAGGGAGAGGTTAAAAAGAGAAGTAAGAGGTGGAGCAATAAAATCTGCAGCCATCTTTTAAAAAGAAGGGTTCTACGTTGTCCGGGCCAGCCGGTTTCCTAGGATCTAACTTGGATAATGCTTCATGAACAATACCAACAGTTAAAGGAGTAAAACTGAAAGGGTTTTCCAGACCACTTTGTTCAGAGTCAAGGATTGGAGCGTTCACAGGAGCCACACAGCCAAACAGAGAGCCACAAGACACAAAATGCTCATTAAAGCAATTGAGCATAGTAGCCCTGTCTGATATAATGCCAGATACTGTGGTAAGGCACGGAGGTAGGTCATTTGGGATATCACCAGTGGAAATCGATTTTATGGCTTTCCAAAATGTCCTAGGATTATTCAGGTTTTCTGTGGTAACCGACAAATAGTACTTTGATTTAGCACTTTTTATTTGAGATGTGAAGCATTTCTAGCTGCCTAAAACGTAGCCATTCTACCTCTGAGCCTGATTTCCTAGCCTTAGCCCAAGCATTATTTCTCTCATGAAGGAGACTGGACAGCTCAGCAGAAAACCAGGGATTGTTTCGTCCCTTCACTCTAAATTTACGCAGAGGTGCATGTCTATCTATAATTTTCATAAAACCAAGATAAAAATAAGACCATGCAGTTTCTACATCAGCACACAAATTGATTCTACCCCAATCAAAATCAAACAGATCATGTAAAAAACCCTGCTCCACAAAGTGTTTTTTGTCTCTCTTTGTGATGACACGTGGTTTAACCTTTTGGACCTTAGTGTCCCTAATTGTGGCTACAACACAGTGGTCACTCACATCATTAGCAAATACTCCCACAGATGAGTATTTATGTGGAACATTTGTTAAAATTAGATCAATTAAGGAGGATTTATTTGGGGACTTAATATTTGGGCGAGTAGGACTGTCTATAATCTGGGTAAAATTCAATGAGGTACACAGGTTTTTAAAGTCCTCTGACACAGAAGTTAACCAGTCCCAATTAAAATCACCAAGCAGCACTATTTCCTTGTAGGAAAGTTGTGATAATAGTTTTGCCAAAGACGATAAAGACTCCTTGACAGCCGAAGGTGCCCTATAGCAGCCCACCACCATGAGCTGTTGACCCTTTGTTACCTCAATATTCACGGCTAAAAATTCTAGCTGTTTACTAACAGATTTGGAAACCATATTAGTTACACAAAACTTATTTTTCACATAAATGGCAACGCCACCACCTTTTTTAGGCCGGTCAGTACGATATACACTGTCATCATTTATGTAAATGTCAGAGGCCAAAATGGATTAATCTAGCCACGTTTCTGACAAGACAATGACATCAGCATCAGTCGAATTCGCCCAGATACGGACAAAATCTAATTTAGGTAACAGACTACGCACATTTAAATGAATTAAACCAAGCCCAGATCTAGATATAAAATCAGCAGGAGTAGCTATTTGACTAATACTGGTCGGTGGACCTGGATTTGGCTGTACATTTCCTGATAGTAACAACAATCAAAATACCAAGCACCTTTTCCTCTTAATCAACACACATACATTGTCAGCTGTTCTAGAGTCACCAGCAAACTTTGCGAAAGTGAGATTAGAGTTTAAAACACAATTCTGAAGGACCATTGTGGCAGGCATGTGAGAAAGACAAACATTTTCCGAAATGAATGTCCGCGACAGTGCAACCAGCAATTGTTTGTGCACCACCTCCGAAACTGTACAGGGGATGTCCACAGCGGGCGGCAGAACATACCCGAATCCAGTAGATTGTTCAGGACGACTAGCGATCCTCTCCTTGTCCAGCACAGCCAAGAAAAGGCACAGCAGAAACACGACGCCCGCCATTCTCCCAGTCCAGCACAACAGTATCCACGCTGTTCCCGGAGCAAGGTGGAGCAGGCCTCAGCTACAGCAGCACAGCAGAGTAGAGAAGGTAATCCCACCGCGTTACACCGGCTATTTAATCCACTTTACATCTCCGCCGGTAGCACAGGCGCGGAGAGGAGCGGTGATACGCGGTGTGAGGAGCGGCGAGAGGGGCAGCAAGAGGAGCGGCAAGAGGAGCGGCGATACGCGGTGTGAGGAGCGGCGAGAAGGGCGGCGAGAGGAGAGCCGGGACCACACTTCGACTCTTTATCTCTGCAAGAGTTGCTCCCTCTCGTGCTAAATCCACTCGGCGGCAAAAGTAGGATCCCAGAAGTGATTCGCCCAGTGTGGAGTGGCTCCAGAACCCTTCCCGACGTGCCTTTAGTGGAACTCGGGTCCGCTGTGGTGGATGAGGTTGAACGTGGCCCTCATCCGGAACTCAGCAAAGGTGGATCACGTCTCAGCGCTGACGGCATGTAACCTGTTCCTCAGGTGAGTTTCAGAGTGGCGAGCAGCTGAGCTGCTCGCCACTCTGAATGGATGAGAGAGTAGAGAGGAGAGTTTCTGCAGCAGAGTTTGGAGGCAGGAGTTGGAACGAGTCAGAGGAAGGGAGGGCTGAGAGCACAGATGAGGCAAAGGTAGAGGGGGAGAGGGAAGAGAGGTTACGGCGGACAGGTGCAGGATGAGAAGAGATTAGTTTGTTATGTTTGGAAAGGGGTAGAGAGAATGAAATGAAGAAGTGATCAGATATGTGGAGCGGGTTTACAGAGAGGTTAGAAGTAGTGCAGTTCCTTGAGAATATGAGATCAAGGACATTGCCAGCTTTATGAGTTGGTGGGGAAGGAGACAGTGAGAAAGCAAAGGCGGTTAACAGAGATGTTTGTTCGTCTATCTTCCTCGTCTGGAGGTTGAAGTCTCCGAGAAGTACAGCGGGAGGGCCAGATTCAGGGATGTGTGAGAGGAGATTATCTAATTCCTCCAAGAAGTCCCCCAAGGCGCCTGGTGGACGGTAGAGAACAACAATGGTTAATTGTATAGGATGGGTTACTGTGAAGGCATGGAATTCAAAGGTGGAAGGAGTGCAGTTAGGTAGCTAGAAGAGAGAAAAACTCCATTTGGGAGAGAGCAGGAGACCAGTGCCACCTCCTCTGCCAGTGGGTCTGGGTGTATGGGAGAAGGAATATGCTGTGGAGAGAGCTGCTGGGGTGGATGTGTTGAATGGAGTAATCCACGTCTCAGTGAGAGCCAGGAAATCCAGGGTCTGCAGGGAGGCGTAGCCAGAGATGAAGTCACCCTTAGGAACAGCTGACTGGCAGTTCCACAGGCCGCCTGAAACTAGATGTTGGATGTCAGTGGAGCACGTGGGATAGACGAGAGCAGGCCGGTTATAGCGATTAGGAGATACACGGGGCCAGTAATAGTTGCGAGAAGACACATGAACAGGAATGGAGAAAATACACATGATTATAGCATGAGGGGCTAGAAAAGTAAAGAAAATAAAATAAGACACCATGCGGTAATTAGCTCAATCAGAGTAGGATTTGCCTCCTCTTTGCCACCCTCGTGACTCCAGCAGGACTCCAATGTCTTTGTCAGTCTTACTCCAGCAGGACTCCAATGTCTTTGTCAGTCTTCGGCTGTCTGACGCTCCAGGAAAGAGCTACCTGATTGCTGAGTTCTCACAGCTGTGGGGCCACGCCGCTCTAATTAGTTAACTCTCTACAGCTGACAGGCGACAGCAAAATTGTAGCGTTCCTAACTCGCCTCTCCCTGCTATAACCAGTCATCATGTCCGGTAAAGACTCAGAGACTACACTAGTTTTTAACAAGACCAAGGCTCTGTCACTACCTCCACACCGACCTTTTGATTGTGCAAACGATCTGCTACCCTGCATACCCATTCCTAAGGGACGCCTTTAATCCATCTCCGGGCGAGAGCGAGCGGCCATGGATGAATACATCTCCTCTTCCCTGAAACCGGGAATCATCCGTCCCTCCTCTTCACCGGCAGGAGCTGGATTCTTCTTTGTGAGTAAAAAGGATGGCTCACTAAGGCCATGTATTGACTATAGCCCACTTAACTTCACTACCACAAAGAACCGCTGCCCCCTACCATAAATGTCATCAGCGTTTGAACTGCTTCAGTCCGCTAAGATTTTTACCAAATTCGACCTTAGAAATGCTTATCACCTGGTCAGGATATGAGAAGGGGATGAGTGGAAGACGGGGTTTAATAGCCCCGATGGACATTATGAATACCGGGTCATGCCCTTTGGATTATGTAACGCTCCTGCTGTCTTCCAGACCTTTGTCAATGACATTTTAAGAGACTTCTTGAATGTGTATGTGTATCTGGATGACATATTAATCTTTTCCCCGGACAGTCAAACCCATGTTCCACGGGTTCGTCAAGTCCTCCAGAAGCTACTGGAAAACCACCTGTACGTCAATGCCGAGAAGTGTGAGTTTCATGCAGCCACCGTTTCTTTTTTGGGACACATTGTAACCACCAACCAGGTACAGATGGACCCTTCCAAGGTTAGTGCTGTGGCTAATTGGCCCACACTAACCAACAAGAAGAAGGTGCAACAGCTCATAGGGTTTGCAAACTTTTATGAAAGTTTATCCGGAACTTTAGCTCTGTTGCCGCCCCCCTGCATAATCTCACTTCCTCCAAGGTCTCTTTTCAGTGGAGTCCTCAGGCCGAGACCGCCTTCAGGACTCTTAAGGAGATATTTACCACAGCACCTATTCTTACTGTCCCAGACCCCCAGCGACAATTCTTGGTGGAAGTGGATGCCAATGTGGGAATAGGAGCAGTGTTCTCCCAGAGATCCACCAAGGACAACCGGATGCATCCCTGCGCCTACTTGTCCCGTAAGTTGTCCTGAGCTGAGCGAAACTACGACGTAGGTGACAAGGAGTTGCTAGTGGTCAAGGCAGCATTAGAGGAGTGGAGAAACTGGCGAGAGGGGGCGGAGCAACCTTTTATTGTTTGGACAGACCATAAGAACTTGGAGTATATCAGGAAAGCCAAGAGACTTAATTCACATCAGTCCCGTTGGTCTCTGTTCTTTAACAGATTCAACTTCACAATTTCCTTCCGACCGGGTACTCAGAATGGAAAACCAGACGCACTGTCACAACTCTATGAGCCAGAGCCTACTGCCAAGGAAACAGAGGCAATTCTTCCACTGAACTGTGTGGTTGGGGCGGTCTCCTGGCAGAAAGAAAATGATGTGAAGCAGGCTAATGTTGTGAGCCCAGCACCTAGTGGGTGTCCGAATAATCGTCTGTTTGTCCCTGTGTCGTTACGCTCAGAGGTAATCCACTGGGCTCACACCTCTAAGCTCACATGTCATCCAGGTATCCGGCGAACGATGTTCACCATAAGACAGCGTTTCTGGTGGCCAGCCATGGTGAAGGAGGTGACGGAATAAGTGGCTGCCTGTCCCATGTGCAAGACTTCATCCCTGGCTCCGATGGGTCTACTTCAGCCTCTGCCCGTGCCCCAACGCCCTTGGTCCCATATCTCGCTGGAATTTGTCACCAGACTACCGCCTTCTAAGGGTAACACTGCCGTCCTGACCGTTTCACCAAGATAGTTCACTTGATCCCTCTGCTTAAACTTCCCTCAGCCAAGGAAATGGCAAAGGTCATGCTAACCCACATATTCAGGATTCATGGGTTCCTCAGTGATGTGGTGTCTGACCGAGGTCCCCAGTTCATCTCCGTCTTCTGGAAGAAATTCTGCCGGCTCCTAGGCGCCACCGTCAGCCTGTCTTCCGGCTAACAGCCCCAGTCCAATGGCCAGACAGAACGCCTAAATCAGGACCTCGAGACCTGCCTCAGGTGCCTCGTGTCCCAGATCCCGAGGTCATGGAGCGATCGACTCACCTGGGTGGAATACTCCCACAATACTCTTCCCTCGGCTTGCACAGGCCTCTCCCCCTTCCAGTGCGCCTATGGATATCAATCCCTGCTGTTCCCAACCAACGAGGAGGCGGTCAGAGTCCCGTCTGCACACACACCAGGGTTTCCCGCACATAGACTATACTTGGGCGGGCCGCTCAGGTATATTAACGGCCGCCCAAGTATATTTCGCGACCCATTTAGTTATTTTTTTAAATATAATATAATTTTTGTATTTGTCCGTGACCACGACGCCATCTGCGATCGATTAACTTGTGGACAATGATCCCTCGCTCTACGCCTCCTGTACCCAGTCCCGGACTGGCCATCGGGAGGACCGGGGGAGTTCCCGATGGCCTGGCCTGTTAAGTGGCCTGCCTCACACAGGGTGACTGGCTGTCTACATGATGTGGTCTGCCTCACACAGGGTGACTGGCTGTCTACATGATGTGGCCTGCCGACATGGCCACTGTCATACAGATCATAAATCAAAGCCCTTGATTGGTCTCTGTGTCATTCAAGCTCAGGACAACCTCAGCTCAGGTGAGGTTAAGGACTCTCTGAGTGTTTAGATAGTTAACTTCGTCTAAGTTCTCAGTGGGTCTCAAACGGTTTGGTCACCATTTATGTAAACACATATTTCCATTTGAGGGTGTCAGTGTTTTTTCATATTGGATATGTTATTGGTTATGGCCCTGATTTTATGATTATTGAAATGTATACAGTTCTGTTTCATATAGGTGTTCCCATAGATCTAGTCTCTTTATTTTCCAAAATGCACCAGATTGATGCATTTAACTCCAACATTTAAAAAAAAATCCTACCGGGGAGCATGCCCCCGGACCCCGCTAGATGATTTCAGGTCCACCCCTACTTAAAATCCCATGGATAAGTTCCTAAATACATTTACCTTTTTACTTTTTATTTTATTAGCACTTTTCGACACAGGGTAATTCAAAGTGCTTTACAAAAAAGAAATGAAAGACATTAAGCATTAAAAAAGAAAAGCTAATAAAATAAACATTAAGGAAAAATACATGGATAAAAGTTACAGTGCAGTCTAAAATATGAATAGTTCAATTAAACATTACAAGAAAAAGTACATGGATAAAAGTTACAGTGCTAATAAAATAAACATTAAGGAAAAATACATGGATAAAAGTTACAGTGCAGTCTAAAATATGAATATTTTCCATATATTTAATTTAGACAGACTTTCTTCACCATATTTTGCTCGCATGACATCCACAATCGGACCCTCAGGAGACTGTACACACCCCCTCCCCTGCTTTGCTTCCATAACAAAGTCTTTAAAGTGTTACCAAAACACTCTATTTTTCATCCGTCGATGCCAGTTATTCCAAATATCTCTTTCGAGCAGTCCCTCTCATAAATGTCATGGAGTTTAATTACGTTTAAACATTACAAGAAAAAGTACATGGATAAAAGTTACAGTGCAGTTTAAGATATGAAAAGTTCAATTAAAAGCAGCGACAAAAAGAAAAGTCTTCAGCCTGGATTTAAAAGTAGTAAGAGTTGCAGCGGACCTGCAGGTTTCTGGGAGTTTGTTCCAGATATTTGGAGCATAATAACTGAATGCTGCTTCTCCATGTTTAGTTCTGACTCTGGGGACAGAAAGCTGACCCGTCCCTGAAGACCTGAGAGATCTGGATGGTTCATAGTTTAGCAGGAGGTCAGAGATGTATTTTGGGCCTAAACCATTCAGTGCTTCATAAACCAGCAGCAATATTTTGAAATCTATTCTTTGACACACAGGAAGCCAGTGTAAAGACTTCAGAACAGGAGTGATGTGGTCCACTTTCTTAGTGTTAGTGAGGACTCGAGCAGCGGCGTTCTGAATCAGCTGCAGCTTTCTAATAGATGTTTTAGTGAGACCTGTGAAGACACCATTGCAGTAGTCGAGTCTACTGAAGATAAAAGCATGGACACGTTTTTCCAAATCCTGCTGTGACATTAGTCTTTTAATCCTAGATATATTCTTTAGGTGATAGTAGGCTGATTTAGTAACTGTTTTAATGTGACTGTTGAAACTCAGGTCAGAGTCCATGACTACACCTAGATTCCTGGCTTTATCTGTTGGTTTGAACATTGCAGACTGAAGCTCAGCGCTAACTTTTAAACGTTCTGCCTTGGCTCCAAAGACCATTCCCTCAGTTTTATCTTTGTTTAATTGGAGAAAGTTCTGACACATCCAGTCATTGATTTGTTCAATGCACTTACTCAGTGTTTGAATTGGAGCATCGTCTCCTGGTGAAATTGTTACGTAAATGTGTGTGTCATCTGCATAGCTATGGTAACTTATTTTGTTGTTCTTCATTATCTGAGCCAGTGGTAGCATGTAGATGTTAAAGAGAAGAGGCCCCAGGATGGAGCCTTGAGGAACCCCACATGTCATATTTGTCAACTCAGATGTGTATTTACCTATAGAAACAAAGTTGTTTCTATCCTTTAAGTAGGATTTAAACCAATTTAGAACTGTTTCCGAAAGTCCCACCCAGTTTTCCAGTCGGTCTAGTAATATGCTGTGGTCAACAGTGTCAAACGCAGCACTGAGATCTAATAATACTAACACTGAAGTTCTGCCACTGTCTGTGTTTAAGTGGATGTCGTTAAAGACCTTTACAAGAGCAGTCTCAGTGCTGTGGTTTGGACGAAAGCCTGACTGGAACACATCGAAACAACTATTTAAATGCAAGAAATTACTTAACTGTTGAAAAACAACTTTTTCAATGATCTTACCTAGAAATGGCAGGTTTGATATGGGCCTGTAATTGTTCATTACTGAAGCATCGAGATTATTCTTTTTTAAGAGCGGTTTAATGACTGCAGTTTTCAGGGCCTGTGGAAAAATACCTGAGTGAAGAGATTTGTTTACTATATGAAGTAGTTCTGAGGCCATGCAAGGCAAAACATCTTTGAAAAATCCTGTTGGAATAATATCAAGGCAGCAGGAGGAGGACTTCAGAAGTTGTATAATGTCCTCTAGGTTTTTATCATTAATCTGATGGAATTGTGTCATGATGTCTGAATTGATGTTAAGTGGACACAGAGACAGCACATTTGCTGTTCCTGATGCAAAGGCACTGACTGCTTGTCTGATTTTCTGAATTTTGTCAGTGAAAAAGGAGGCAAAATCATTGCACGCCCTGGTGGTTAGAAATTCAGAGGCTACTGACACTGGGGGGTTAGTTAGTCTGTCGACGGTAGCAAACAAGGCATGTGCGTTGTTTTCGTTTTTGGTAATGATGTCAGAGAAGAATGATTGTCGTGCGTTTTTCAATTCCAAATTATAAAGGCCAAGTCTCTCTTTATAAATTTCAAAGTACACCTGGAGATTTGTTTTTCGCCACCTGCGTTCAGCTTTTCGACATTCTCTTTTTTCTGTTTTAACGGTCATGGCCTTTCTCCATGGAGATATTTTCTTCCCAGTCACTTCCTTTACCTTAATTGGAGCAATGGCATCTATAACATTTTTAATTTTTGAATTAAAATGATCTACTAGCTCATCTACTGAGATGTTAGCAGGGGCAAGTGTGAGTAAACATTTCCCTAGTATTTTCAGTTAAATATCGCTTTGTGGTTACCTCTTTTTGAACACTTGTGTGAACAGAAATAGAGCTCTCAAAGAAAACACAGGAATGGTCAGAGAGCGCAACATCAGTCACCACAACCTTAGAGATATTCAGACCCTTTGAGATAATTAAGTCCAGAGTGTGCCCCTTATTGTGCGTGGGCTCCGTCACATGCTGAGTCAGTCCATAGCTATCAAGAACACAAAACAGTTCTTTAGCCCCTCTGTCCTGGGGGTTGTCAACATGGAGGTTAAAATCACCAACAATGACTAGACGGTCAAAGTCAATACACACTATAGACAGCAGTTCAGTAAAGTCATCAAAAAAGCTTGCACAGTATTTGGGTGGCCTATAGATATTTAGGAACAGAGCTCGAGAGGAGCATTTCAGCTGAAGGGCCACATATTCAAAAGAATCAAAGTTTCCATACGATGTCTTCCTGCATTGAAGGGAATCATTGAACAGAATAGCAACTCCACCCCCTTTCTTATGCATTCTTTCCTGACTCATAAAACTAAAGTTGGGAGGGGTTGATTCGATAAGAACAGCTGCACTGTTATTTTGTTCAATCCAAGTTTCTGTTAAAAACATAAAATCAAGATTGTGCTCAGTGATAAAATCATTGATTAAAAATGTTTTTCCTGCCAAAGACCTGACATTTAATAAAGCTAGTTTAAGTTTGTTAAACACACTATCAGTCATGTTTTTTGTAACAAGCTGTGGCTGATATGGAATCACTGCTAAATTAGATAAACTCACACAAACGTTTGAGCGCTTCCTGTATCTAAGATGATTTATCTCTCTTAATCTATTACCTATCAACACAGATATCGGCAAAGCTACTGGCAGGCAGGGCCCTGGCATGTCCTGGAAAGAGTTGAGAGTGCCATACGCCCTTGAGCCTGGACCCAGCAGATATCAGTTTGCAGATTGTTTTGGTTTGGATGATTGTGGTAGGCATGGTGATGAAGCCGGGAGAGATGGTGCGCATCTCTGCTTCGGTGATTTTGGTGGGCGTCGTTGAGGGGCGGGGGTAAAGGACATGCTGCCAGCCCTGCGTAACGCCTTAGTTTGGTCTTTGAAATCCAAGAAGGAATCGGTGCCAGCCCTCTGTATCTCCTTCATGTGTTCAACGATCTCCAGGATGGTGGGCGTGGGTGAAAGGGTGAACGGAGTATTCTCAAAGGCGTTGATAGGGGGGGGGGTGACGGGCGGTGGGGACTCCTCCGTGTGTTTCATAGGTCTCCCATAATCAGAACATTCCTCAGGCGGGTGCAGTGATACTTCTTCAGGGTTTTCTGCGCGATGTGTTGTGTCTATCTTCTGTTTTGATTCCTCTTGCCACTTGTCCTTGACAGAGGGAACAGATTGATGACGCAGGCAGTTGAATATGTTAGAGATAAACAATTTCACTCCTGACTTGTTCAGGCAAACTCCATTTGCCTTGAAAAGATGTCTGCGATCCCAGAAAAAGTTAAAATTGTCAATAAAATGCACAGAATGGTCAGTACAGGCAGTTGAAAGCCAGGTGTTCAGTGCAAACAATCTGCTGAATCTCTCCACTCCTCTTCTGACTGGCGGTAGAGGGCCACTGATGAACACCTCTGCATTTAGAGAGCTGGCAGTTTCCAACAGACATTTAAAGTCTTTTTTCAGCACTTCTGACTCTTGTTTCACAACATCATTTGTTCCAATGTGCAGAACCACATTCTTCACAGTCGGATGTTCAGCCCCAATACGCAGGATCTTCTCAGCCAAGTCAGAGACCGTATCCTTGGGAAAACAGAGTACTTTGTTGTTGTTCTTACTACACAGACCTTTTACATCTCTTACAGCAGAGTCACCCACAATCAGAGTTTCATGCCCAGTCGTTAGCTTTCCCTCTAGCCTTTTACTTTTGGAGTAGCTATTGGTCCTTACCCTGCTGTGTGAAGAGGACGGGTTATCCAGGTCATCAGAAAGAGATCTCCGGCTCTCGGTCAGCGGAGCGTATCTGTTCTGGATTGGCACACTTGGTGGTTTAGGAGGATTGTTTGTAATTCTCCCTTTAGCAGCTGTCCACGGCTGTTTAGGGGTTGAAGAGGCGCTCTTCCTGGGTGATAACAATGCAGGCCAGCCGGCCGCATCACATATTTCTGAGTGTTGGGCTCTGCCTGTTATCCGTCCTCCCAAATCCCATGGAAATGATTTACTCTTCGGCTTTGCACCCAGAGAGTTCCAGGGAGGACTACCACTTGTAGATTTATTACCCAGTACACAGCCCTCCTGTTCCTTGGAATCCTTGTAGCTGCTAACTAGCTGTGAGTTAGCATACCCTTTTCCACTATTTTGCAACACTGGTAAAGTGGTGTCATTCCCACAACATAGTCCATTCACTTCCACGTTAACTTCCAACCGTTGCATTTTCATTTCCAGCACGGCCATCTTCTGTAGAAGTTTGTGGAAGTCATCTGTAGAGAACGGAGGCATTTTGCTACCAACTAGCTTAAGCTAAATAGCATGCAGTAGCCTACCAGGCTTTAGCTGTTGCTAGGCCACGCTACTGTAAGACTGGGGTCGTCGTAAAAATGTTGAAATATGGCTGAAAACCTCCGTCTATTTACGAAGATGAACTGTCCCAGTGATCGGTTAATGTCCAGGAGCCGCTGCTCAAAGTTTTCAGAGAATAAGAATAGGAAAATCAGCATAAAAAAGTAAGCAGAGGCAGGAGCAAGCAGAAAAGCGTCTGCACTGTAAGAAGCAGAAGGGAAGACCAGGGTAGTAGATTTAAACTATAGGGCTATCACTATGGGCACTGCCTGTACCCGTTTGCTCTGCCATCGTGTGAAGGGTCTGCTAACAAGCGAATGTTACCTCAAATTTTTACCTTTGCAGATCATTGACATGCACAAAACCATGCATTGTTAACATTTCAACATGCAAACCCCGATATATCAGCGGAAATCGATCTGTAAATCAGTGAATACTTTCACTCTTCTTCCCAGTAACACTGAAGTATCAATAGCCAAAATCCAATAAGTTTTCTTAGGCATAATGAACATGCACCCGACTGTTTCTAAACAACCGGCTGTCTGCTGGTAGCTAGTAGAATTACATAACAGCAACCATGGACTGTGATATTTGTCTATCTCTAACATACTGAACTTACTTATTCTACTTAAAGGTCCCATGTCATGACCATTTCCAGAGATGGGGACTCGAGTCTGCGACTCGGACTCGAGTCGCACTTAAGTCGCACACACAGAGACTACAGACTTGACTTGGACTCATGACCAAAATACTTCAGACTCGACTTGGACTCGTGTGTTGGGACTCGTGAACAATCATTGTGTTTTCTATTTTTGGCGTATTAAAGGTGGGGTAGGTACATTTGAGAGAAACCGGCTCGAGATCGCTAGAATTTGAAAATACACAACCGGAGATAATCTGCTAGAGGCTGCTACTTCCTTATAGAGCCCGCCTCCTCCAACACACACAAACGCGCACATGACCAATGAGGGCACGAGATAAGTTTGTGCCCAGATGGAAGGCTGACAGGCAGGTAGGCCATCCAGTTATTTTAGCCGGGCTCATTACGCAGACGTGCGCGCCTCTGTTACTACCTCGTAGTAACACCATGGCGACCGGCGGCACACCTGCGGCTGTACCGCTTGTAATTAGGTTCAACTACAAAAACTTCGAACAAAACGCCGGCGGCACCAACAAAAGGAGCGCACACTGCAAAGTCTGCAATATCAAAATCAAGGATGCTGGCGCAACAACGTCGAATTTCATCAGGCACTTGAAAACTCACCCGGAGAGGTCAGTCACATTAACGCATGGACGGTTAGCAAACATGTTTAGCTCAGCATCAGCTATGTAATGTTAACTTAGCTTGCTACTAGCTTTGTATTTGTGATACTGATTTCTGATTCTGAAGTGTTTTGCTTATACATTGTTTGCATTTAGCTAAAGTGTGATGTTTTCCCTCATATTGCATTGCAATAGCCTGTTTAAAGTGATCATATAACAAACAACTAATCAGTACTGATACTGTATGCTCATAGATATAGGAGTGATAATAACACAGTACATGCTTTGAATTTCTTAGATATAGCTGTGCAGTATTCTTAACAGACTGGATAGCAGCAGACAATAGAAGGCTTATTACAACCAGAAGAGACATGAGACTTTTATTTTTTTAGAGACTTGAGACTTGACTTGGACTCGTGACCAAAGACTTGAGACTTGACTTGGACTTGCAAAAGAGACTTGTGAACATCTCTGACCACTTCTACTGATCATAATTCCATTGTTGAGGTCTACTAGAATAGATTTAAATTGTTCAATGTTCCAAACTCACATTGGTTTCTCAAACAGCATCTCTGTATAGTATGTGGCAAGGATGTGTCTTACGTAATCCTACTCCAGACTTGAAACTGATTTCAATATTGAAATTGTCTGGAATGCTTCTGGGATGCATTGACACATCAGATCCCTATCTGATCTGCCCAAGACGCATTAACAGTAATATGTGCTGTATATGCAACCACCTAACAAAAAGAGCAACACCTTGAAATAATGGGCTAAGTTGGGGAATGTTTTAAAGCTGTATGACCATGTGTCTTCTTCAGCTGTTTCCTTCTGCCTTTTCTGCTTCCTGACCTCTTTGCAACAAGTGAGTGAAATGATATTCATTCAAAACCAACGAAGGACAAAGACACAGGTAACAGAAAAGTCTGTTTGGAAGAGCATTCATTCTTGTCAAATGAGAGGCTGTGTGTTGTGATGGGCTCGGCTGAGGTCTAATCCTGGAGGTTTGCTCAGCCACCAAGAGCTGCAGGGTGCTTTGCAGGGTTTCAATTAGTGAAGCAGCAGGGAGTGCCTGGAACTAACATGACACTGTATGACCATCAAACACCTTTCATCTTTCCGGCTCACGTTACATCTTGCATCCTTCCTCCAATTGTTCTTATTTCTTTAACTACACAATGTAGTTAGTGCTAAGGCAGAGATGTACACATAACTATCTTAATGATAGCAACAGATCATGATGGTCACAGATTTAACAATGCGTCCAAACTGTGGAAAAAGGTGAGAGCAGCTGTACCTTGTCGTATGTTGATGCTGGTAAAGTCTTTGATAACATCAAAGCTTCCCTCGACAGCTTTGAGACATCAGGGTCGACATTTCAAATGATCCAATACTATTTTGCTGTGCTTTATTTACTTATTTGTTTCCCACAGAAAGACTATGATAACTTTCACCACCTCTAAAACTTTTCTATTTGCTCAATACAAAACGATTGACATTCCTAGTTATCCCTAGCCATACTTTGAGTGTTACAACACACTTTTAGCATGCTGACCATAGACTCAACGCCCTGCTGTGCCTCAGTACAGCCTCGTAACGTTGTTAGCATGTTAGCATTTGCTTCTGTGTTTTATATCGGGATGGTCACCAACCCTTCGTAGGATTATGCTATTTGAAAAATACTCACAGTTCTACATCGTGGCCCACTTGCCCATAATACTTCTCAGACAGCCTGCAAAATGTCATAAATATTCATTTATGTAATGTTTAGATATATACGTCATTAATCGTGCTACTTCCAACAAGTCAGCTGAACTAATTACAATACAGTCTTAATAAAACTAGTCGGTGTAGTTGGAGTAAACTGGAACATCTCTTAAGCTTTTATTAACCACAGATCTTATTTCAGGCATCAACCCAAAAACACGTTAAAAAACGTTGACTTGGAGACCGACAGCGGTAAAAGCTGACAGGTTTTATGACTCATTCCTGCTGCACTGTACTCACAATCCTCCGCAAAGGGTCAAACAAAAAAAGGAACCTTTAAGCAGAAACTTTGTGACTCTTTCATACTCAGAGAATAGGTTGTGGAATATTAAATGTATTTTTGCTGTAGTGTTGCTGTCCAGTATAGCTCAGCTGGAGCCTTACCTCACCTTACATGCTATGGGCTTTTGATAGTGTGTGTGTGTGTGTGTGTGTGTGTGTGTGTGTGTGTGTGTGTGTGTGTGTGTGTGTGTGTGTGTGTGTGTGTGTGTGTGTGTGTGTGTGTGTGTGTGTGTGTGTGTGTGTGTGTGTGTGTGTGTGTGTGTGTGTGTGTGTGTTGTGTGTGTGTGTGTGTGTGTGTGTGTGGTGTGTGTGTGTGTGTGTGTGTGTGTGTGTGTGTGTGTGGTGTGTGTGTGTGTTAGTGGGTGTGGTGGCTTGTTTGAAGATTTTGCTTGTTACGTCTGTGTGTGGTGAGACAGACCGACAAGACAGACAGACAGGGATGGACGGATATACTGAGACAGGCCAAACAACAGGTGTGTCTTTTGAACACAGCCCGCCGCCATACGAAAGCCCTCTTTACCTTCAGCCCTGCTGATTCTTGTTTTCATCGCAAAAGAAAAGACTTCTCCTCCTCCTTGTCGCGGACTGTCTTTCATCTGTGAGGAGACAGACAACCCCTCTGCCTGGGCCTTTATGTCTCTGCTCTACTCCTCATTCAGGCCCTCATTCCTTTGCTTAGTTGTGGATAGACCTGGACTGTACATACTGTAGCTTTGCTTTGAATGTCCTGTTACTCAACAGCCAATCACAGACCTCCACTATTTTATAATACAGTATGATGAGTTCAACCCTACCCACAGGGACGCTGTGTTTCTGTCACGTTTGTATACAGGTGGGACAAGCTATCAGATATTTTAAATAAAAGTGTCAAAAATAAGTCCTGCATTTACATTTTGACCTAGTTTATTTTTTTCAATTTTTTTAAAACAAAGATCACAACGTGTAACTGACGTGCCTTATTCCTGAAGACACGAGTCACACACAGGTAACTCCTCTCTTTTGGAATATGGATACAACCCCAGGGGGGTGAGTGACTGAGTCAGCGTGGGTGAACCTCAGACTAGTGACACATCAATCTAATATTGTCTTGTGAGGACATTCCCACGGATATACAGCTGACTGCATATTGAATGGTCCACACGCCTCCCACCGTTCACATTCATACAGATTTGTAAAGTGTTGCCTGTGTTTGAGTAAGTAAATGTACAAGTATTATCCAAATATACTTTTGAATTTCAAACATATATCTGTACTGGTCATATAAACTAGATCATTTCCGAATGATATTGATTATATTGTATTAAACATAATATCTAATAATTATGCATTAATGATCATGTGACTTGAAGTTGTGCATAAAGTGTCTATTTGAGTTCAGTAAAATATTATACATGTTTCATGGGTGCTGAAATATTACCTGGAAGGACTACTAAAATGAAAATATTAGTGATTTGAATTCACAATTTGATTTGGTGACTTTTGATATGCGAAGGGTAAAGATAAACTGGACGATAAAGTCGACCTTAAACATCACCGCTTTATCAGCTTAAAATTAGGCCCAATATGATGCTGTGGTGCTTGTATCAACGGGAGGGGGGATGAGTGGAGGCTGGGGTCTGCCTGGGAAGCTCAGGAGCCAATCACAGGAGAGCGTTCAGAGCCAGGTCTCAGACGTGTTCCTCTGGGCTGGTTGCAGTACTTCTTCTTCCTGGGTCTTCAGCCTGACAGCTGACAGCACACGGGATGACAGGAACCAGTGGTTGGACGGGCTTCAACTCGTTTAATGATAAACACTGTTGTAAATCCTCTCATTTGGAATTGAACACGATGCATTGACCTGCAATGGCGACGATTAATTAAGAGAAAAAAAAGATCACTTAAAATAAATCTTAAAGTGTAAGCACAGACGTGAGGTCGTTAGGATGGTTCTATGGTACATTTACACGACATATACAGTATACAATATTTTACCATATATTAGCAATGGATCAAATGTCTGGTGCTCTCATCAGCAGTGTCTCAGACGTGTGTGTGTGTGGGGTGGGGTATGTGTGTGTGTGTCGAGTGTAAGTGATTCCCAGATGCGGAATCCCCTGCTCAGGAAGACAGTTTGACTCGTGGAACTATCAGGCAAAGACCTCTACTCTGTCTTCCCCTTTTGAACACGGCAGTATCAGTGAAGTCACTCTCCAGCCCAGCCCAGTTGTAGATATTGGAACATTGAACAAGGTTAACAATCAGCTCACACACTTTCAAGTTGACTCAATATATAGCCGCATTTCGAAAATCACACATTTACTTTACACTCTACCCAATATGTCACTCTCCATTACATCCTCATATTTCTACCTCCACAGTTGAAAAGTCAGGAATGTTTTAAAATGGGATGCTTCGAGCCAGATGAAGTTTGGGGGAACATGACGGTGGTTTGGGTTGGGTAGTCGAACTACCAACTGTTGAGTCAGGAAGGAGAGTCATTTCTCTTTTAACGTGATGACCAATGATATGTGAGTGTCTGAGAGGAATACTTCTCAAAATACCATGTGATGCTCTAAGTGTGTGTGTGTATAAAATGAGATGAATGAAGTCTTTGCTGGGCTTTGCAGCAATTAATTATTCTGAGTCTGTCATAGACATGGACATTCAGCAGGGCAAAGTCCAAAAGTGAAATATCACACTGAGCTGAACAAAAGTACACAAATCTGGAATGAATGACTGGACGACTTCTTCACAGAACACCAGTCTTAAGTGTGTGAGGGTGAAAAAGGACCCACACACATACACGCTCCACACAAGACAGACGATCCTGCAGTTCCCCGTAGAAGTGTGTGTGGTTCTCTTCATTCAAGAACTGCTCCTTTAAAATGCGTAATGCTGCCGTGTGTGAATGGTCGCGCTCTTCCAGTGTGGAAGACTGTGTGAAGGTTCAAAGATGCTCCACCTGCAGCACAGTTCAAAGCGCTTCCACCTGCCGTTGATCCCGCTGTAAGGAAGCTGGGGGCCGGGCCCCGTGCCAAACCACAGGCGGGCGTGGAGCTCTGCAGCAGATGGATGTGTGTGTGTGTGTGTGTGTGTGTGTGTGTGTGTGTTTGTAGCTGAAGGGCTTTGATAATGAATCTCCTACACTGTGGACACACACATGCGGCGTGGCCCTATAAGCTGCTTTCTTGGTGTAACAACAAACATGTAACTAGTGCTACATTGGTTTAAACCTTGGTGTAGTCAGTACTCCGACATGCAGGAAGAAAGGGTTACAGAGTGTAACTTTATTCACTGTGTCAAACTGCTGGAGTTGGTATACCATACATGTTTGGGTAGAGCTATCTTGAGCTGACTTGGTCAAAGAACAGTAGAAGGTTAACTATTGTCACGAGAGAGGATTGTTAGGAGATCAAGAGAATGCATTGTCATGGCTCCAGGCCTTAACAACAATGACTCTCCAGAGATAAAGGCAGCAGCACTGTACACCTGTTCAGCCACGCAGGACGGGAGGACCACCTCAGAATCATCACATTAATGCAAACAGTATCTGGCCCTCTTGACTACGGCCAGTCCTTCTCCACCCTCCAGATGTGTTACATTGCACATTGTACACAAACCTGTCACACCAACACTGCACATATTTTTTGATTGAAACTTATTATATTTTATTTGTACGGGTATATCTATATTTCATCCATATTCCATGTAAATATTGCTATATTTTAAAGTTATTATAGTTTTCTTAAAACAAAATTATATAATTGTTTTATTATTATTGTCCTTTTATGACAAGTTATCTTCTTTGACTGTGTTTATGTATGCACCATACACACAAGGGTAAATTCCTCATAAGTGTGAACGTGTGGCGCAGTGGGTGGTGCGTTCATGTTGGTATCAGGGGGTCACAGGTTCAAACCCCACTGCAGTCAGCATGTCGTTGTGTCCTGTGGGGATTATCCACAGTATTGAGTATGTAAGTCGCTTTGGATAAAAGCGCCTA